>JARHVA010002421.1:2215000-2272500 GCA_037957365.1 Torreya grandis
GGATATTTTAAGACTTGACATGTTTTCCCAAAGGTAAGTATCTCTAATGTTTGTTATTTCATTTGATAGATTGATATTATAAAAATTAATAGGTTTTGAATTTATAAATCCTTGATTATATTACCTCTAGCTTAAACTTTGGATAACTATATGGTCTTATTTTCTATCCATATTCCACATTATGTGATCTAGGCACCCATTTTCCTACCATGATCTCTTGATTTTTTGTCTATATTAAACCATCCCCATTTGTGCCACAAGATTTGGTGAACACTATATTAATTTTATTTCATGTATTTATACTTAGCTAGGTTTATTTATAGTATTATTTTCATAGAGGATTTAGAACCCTCTCCTTTAGTATTATGTAATAAGTGATCTAGAAATTAGGTTTAGCGAATCCAATTTGGTCATGCCTCTGATATAAATAGTATTAAAAATTATGTTGGTTGATTACCTTATTTTATTTTGGATTTACAAAGTAAGATAAGTTCTATGTCTATCTTAATTTTTTTCATACATTTTGGTGAACTCGACATTAATATAACCCTTGCATTTTTATTTTTTATTTGCATTAAACTCGGTCATGTTAGTTGATCTATTTTTAACCTTTATTTCTAGGTTCATGATCCATAGTTAGCTAGGTTATGTTGGTCAAGATAATTTTTCCCTCTATTTATAGGCTTCCTTCCACAATCAACTAGGTTTAATTGGTTAACCTAGTCATTTTATATTTTTACATATTTATGATCTACAATCAACTAGGTCACATTGGTCAACCTAGTTTTATCATTTGCTTCTAAGGATTCATCTCTTGTAAACTAGATTACACTAGTCAATATAGTTATTTTTCTTGTTTTTATATTTTTTCACTTGTATTCAACTAAGTTAAACTAATTGACCTAGTTCATTTTAGTAATCTTTATTTTTTAAATTTTCAATAATCTAGGTTACATTGGTTGACCTAGTTTGATTTTACTATTTTTAGCTTTTAAATTTTTACAAATAAAGTTGACCTAGTCAAACTTATTTAACCTCTATTTTTTTTATATTTTTTCCTCTATTAGACTCAACCAAGCTTGGACAAAATAGTCAAAATTCCTATCTTTAGTAATCTTAGTTAACCAAATAATTTTACCTAGTCAATCTAGTTACGTTTCTAAGGTTCATTCTAAACCAAATTTATACTTCAAATCTTATCAATTATCTCAATTTGTCATTTCTAGTTTTAATTAATATTAATCAATCTATCTAATTTATACTTTGATTTACTATTTTTTAGTTATGTAAAATTATATCACATAATCAACTAAGTCAACATAGATAAATCAAATATATGTTTATCTACTCTTCCAAATAAACTAAGTCAACATGGTTGACTATGTTTATTTTTAGTCTATTGTCACAACAAACTATATCAACTTGCTTAACTTTGTTCTATTCTATTTTCCAATTAGATCACCATGGTCAACCTTGTTGCATGTTTTAATTTTAGCATAAGCAAATTCAATTTCATTTCAAAGTAACTAGTCTTACATTTTATTTTAAAATATTGTCTTTTATGTATTTAATTTCTAAAATTTTAGATCAGTTTTTGATACTTGATTTTTGACTTTATTCTTCACTATCTAATTTCCATAAAAACTGTATACTAAAAGTTTTAAAAATACTTAGATATTATCATGAATGGATAATTATGGTATATTTGTGGTACTTATCTACTATTTATATATATCATGGCATGAGGGTATTTCCCTAATATTCATAGACATAATATAGATCTAAAAGTGATCTTTAGTTTCTACATACCTCACAATATTTCAAAAATGCCTAGGATTTCTTTTTATATTAAACCTTAGGAATCTAGGAATTCATTTGATCTTGTCGTGCATTGGATATCAGTTAGTGTTGATAAGTTACTTATATCTTACCTTTAAAAATAGGTTTAGTGGGATATTGGAATAATACTTCCTTCATATTCATCGTTCTAAAACATTGGGCTATCATTATTCAATGAACAAGCATATTTGGAGGCCGAAGAATCAATCAAAACCTTTTAGTATAACTTATTGATATTATTGGAAAGGCGGAAATGCAGAAGGCGCGCATGCATGGTTTGAAATTTGAATGAAGCGCTGGGATGCGCTGGGCGCACTGGGAGCACTGGGCGTGCTGGGCACACTGGAAGAATTCCCAGAACCTGCAGCTAAATGTCCAGGGAGGTAGAAAGAAGACACCCCTCCAGAAAGGGGAAATGAAGGATGGAAGGTGAATGGAAAACTGGTGGTGGAGAACAAGGAAGGAGGTACTAACAGAGAAGGGATAATAGGAGAGGAAAAATAAAATGATCTAAATTTTTTGCTGATAAAAAGACTAGTCTACCTCAGAATGGACTGGATCGTTTCTGTGGTACCAGTACCCCCCAACAGGATTATTCTCTTGCTATGTTGGGGCAGAAGAATGAAAAGGAGAAAGAGAAAGGGTGTTTAAACAAGGAAAAATCCTTAGAAGTGCAGAAGACAGAGCACTCAGAACAAAAGAAGTGGTCCTCTTTGTTCGGCAAGAAACCCAATGAAAAACTTCTCTTCCCACCGGTTATTACTAAATCTTGCTGGGAGAAAGGTGAGTTCCAAGTATTTATCCCAGATCCTTTAATAGATTTTTCTGTGTCATCATTGGAATTCACCCTAGTTGGTAAATTTTTAAGGGCAAGACCAGATCTAGAATCCCTTACCAAGATGGTTAAAAGGAAATGGGTTATTCGAGGAGATGTTGAAATGGCTCCAATGTTGAATGGTTTAATTTTGTTTAAATTCAACTGTAAAGAGGATATGAACAAGGTTATGTGTGGAGGACCATGGTCTTTTGGCAAATGCTCTTTAACTATTAAAAAATGGGATCCCAATATGGACCTATCAGATTCTTTCTTCTTAACCACTCCCATTTGGGTAAGACTTCCTGAACTTCCCTTAGAATTCTAGCATGAGGACATTTTTAGAGGTATAGCCAACATTTTTGGTGAACTAGTGGCATTGGACAATGCAACGGTTACTAGATCCAAACTTCAACATGCCAGACTTTATGTTAAAGTTGCAGATTTGAACAACCTCCCAGAAAAAATGGATTTAATTTCAAAGCATGGTAAAAAAAACTCAAAGGTTTGTGTTTGAAGATCTGCCCAATTCCTGCTATGCTTGTAAAAAATAGGGGCATTGGGCCAAAAACTGTCCTTACAAAAGGAAATATTATTCAAGCAGTGTTTTGGATGAAAGGAAGACCAAGGTTCAGCACAAGAAAGTATGGATAACTAAAGAAAACAATCAAAAAGAACTAAAGAAGAATGAAGATATTAAAGTACTGCATGCTGAGGAGGAGAAAGAGATCCCTATTGAAGAATCAAAAGATCCACAATCAGATGCGGATGAAGATTCTATGGTGGAGAAAGAAAATTCTGAGCAAGAAGGATATGGGCTACAATCTGAAATCACAAATCCTGAACAAAGGAAAGATGAGTTTGTTGGCTATCAAAAGATAGAAGACAGATGGGGAGATATAGAAAATTCTGAGACAGAAGGGAAGGGAAGGCAATTAGAAACCATAGTACCTACACATAACAAAGAAGATTTGACAGATTTATCAAAGGAAATCATTCTATACCAAAGGGTAGAGGATCTATGGAGAGAGGCAGAAGGCAAAGTAGTGCTGGAGGAAGGAGAAATCTCGGCTGATACTGGAAATAAATTAAAGGAGAGAGTTCCTCTTCTTTCTTAGCCAATGAAGAATCAGTTTGATAATGAATTGCCTTTGGAAGAGCTTCTTGCAAACGTTAAAGGAGAAAATTTAAAGCATTTTCCAAACCAAAGGAAAAGGGCTGAAAAGAAGACAAATACTAAAGGAATAGAAACCAAAAGTAGCAAAAAAGACCAGCAAATGAAGGCAAAAAATTGTGCTTCTATTTTGGATAAATCTGGAAAAAGAGAAGAGCAAAATTTGATAGTGAAAGTGGATGTTGGCTATCCAGACAAACCCAGAAGAAAACCCATAAGAAAAATCAGAGAGCTAGAAAGCAAGCAGAATATAGCTGATGGAAGGCAGGCAACAATTCTGGATTTTACCCCTAAAAAATAGTTATTAAGCTATTATTTGGAAATTAGAGGGCTGGATGTAATTGAATCTTGAGGCCGTCCTTGTATAACCTTAGGTTGTTGCTACTTCTTAGCAGGATTCAGGAATGCTTCTCCTGGTGCATGTAAACGCTTTATTTTTATTGCTTCTGTAATAGGGTTTCGGGGCCCCTTCAAAACCTGCTTTTACCTTAATCTAAAACTTATTGATATTATTTTTGGATAATTAGGTAACATTAGTAGTTATAAAATTACATTTTATGCTTTCTTCTTTCTATTTTTTTACTATTATAAATTGTATTGACTAGCATTGATACAATTATGTGTTGTGTGCATCAACCAAATCAACCAATATTGACCTAGTTTACTATGTGTGAATAAATTAAGTTGAATATGCTTGAATCAATCTCATGTATTCTTTCCAAAAAA
This sequence comes from Torreya grandis, assembly GCA_037957365.1. Taxonomy (NCBI): domain Eukaryota; kingdom Viridiplantae; phylum Streptophyta; class Pinopsida; order Cupressales; family Taxaceae; genus Torreya; species Torreya grandis. Next base: position 2,219,554 of record JARHVA010002421.1, read on the forward strand.
AAATTAAATTTTTTACGGACTTAACTAGATCAACCAACTTGACCTAGTATAATTTTATCTCTTCCTACTTGTACAACTAATTCAACTAGCTTGACTTAGTAATATTTCAAAAACTTTATATTTTCCCACCTGTACAACTAAGTTGAATAGTTTGACTTAATAGGCTTTCAAAATTCTATATTTTCTTACATATACAACTAAGTTGACCAGATCAACTTAGTAGGATTTAAAAATTCTATCTTTTCATGCTTGTACAACTCAATCAACTAGCTTGAATCAATAGGTTTTCAAAACATTGTCCCTTCCTTCTTGTAAAACTAAGTTCACTAGTTTAGCTTAGTAATTTAAAAAAATATCATCTCCCTATCTACCCAACTAAGTTAACTAGCTTGATCTAGTAGGTTTTTAGATTGTTACTTTTCCTTGTCAACCTAACTAGTTTAACCAACTCAATCTAGTAAGTTTTTAGACTATTAATTTTTTTTATTTACCAACTAGGTTGATCAACTTAAGCTAATATATTTTTAGATTGGTTAATTTATCCTATCTAGCCAACTAGGTTGACTAGATTGACATAGTAGGTTTCCATATTTATAATTTTACCCTTATCTTTCAACATGGAATACATTTTTGAATAAACTAAACTCTAAAATAAAAAAATATATGATAAACATAACTAAATCCACTACACATCCTCACTCCTATATTCTTTATACTTTGATATAAAATCTAGATGTAAGCAATGTTGATGTGTCCACTATAGCCAAAAACTATGGGTCACTTCATTTCAAAACTTTGGATTCACGTAACTATCCTCCAAAAATGTCTATTTTTGAGGATAATATTAATCTGAATACATTGTTGAAATGATACTTTTCAATAACAGAAAACCTCAACATAAAATAAAGGATCCCATGATCATATACAATCTCATTATGGGACTTCACCTTGATTATCCACCCTCACCTACATATAACATGTCAAAAAGTATTGGGTCAATTCTCCTTATTAATTATTCCATGAATTTTTGTTATTTTATACCCACTTCTTCTTCTATGCCTTCAACTTTATTGACTACTTCTTATTTTACCATGCTTATTATCTTAATTGGTATGGTTGGTCTTTCCTCCAACAAGCCTACTCAAATTACTCATGTTCATACTCAAGTTAATGGTACCTCTAGTGTATCTAAAGATGATTCTATTAGTCAAGATACTATCAATACTAATCAAATTATATTATAATCCATGAATCAAAGGGTTAATTTATAAAGTAATAGTACAAATTAAATGATAAAAATTCAAAACCAACTTATATAATTTAAAAATCATCCTCAACCAACTCAATATGGAGTGAAATTTCCTCATTACCCCTATACCCACTTATGGACGCACAAGGTAATATTATACCTCAACCCCCTACATATTAATAAGTCTATCAAACACTTGAAAAATAAACCCATAGTCCCTTAAATCATAAACACTAACATATGTTGTATTTTTCATACTAATAGATTTATTAATCTTGCTTTACATTTTTAATCTTTCATAAACTTGTATAAATATTGGATTAAGCTTGATACCTTTGTCACCACAAATATTTTAGCTAAAACCTTCATAAGTGATGCTTTGGATTGTTATAATCAACTCAAATATCATACTATATATAATTTATGATATTTATCTAAGGCATTGGTAAAATAATTTCAAACTAACAATCATTCTAAAAATAACCTATCTCACTTTATCAAATATTAAAAATCTAAATCTAAAATGGCCCAAGTTTTCATTAGACAATGAAAATCCTTATCCAATAAATATGAACATACCATGTTAGAATACAATATCTTCCACTTGTTCATTAATTATCTCCATCATAAATTTTAATATCATGTTATGACTCTCTAAAATATTTGTAAGAATCCCTCAACGAAGCCAAACATCAAGATATTCTCATAAGACAATTTCAACCTTCCCATTCTCTTGTTGGAAATTTAATGATTATGAAATATAAAAATTGGCATGCTACCAATGATGGTGTTATAGATAAATATGATTCCATACACATTATTCATGCTATTATCCTTAGTATTTTTAGTGATGTCACTCTTTCACAACCACTTTCACACAATACTCTACTACAACCTAGATCTACATTTTCACAAGTGAATAATGTAGACTCTCATAAACCTCTTTCCATGTAATAAATTAAAAGTGTCTTCTTAGGTCTTCACCATGATATATTGAGCCTACTTTCACTACCAAAAATTGGTATGATTGACACAAATTTTTTTGGTATCATGCAAGTTAGGGTCATTCTCATGAGACTTCTCACCAATTAAGAAACATTTTTGTTGAATATCTTATTAGACCTAATTTTGATCATGAAACTCTTATTGGTAAGTGTAATAAGCTTATGAAGTGGTAACTAAGGTTAATGAAACCAAAACTAAACATGAGTCCCTTAATCAAGATAATTTTAATTTTATTATTTACAATTATCTTCTTCTAAATCATCAATCAAATAATAATCAACCTCCCACTATCAACATTGTCAAAACTTCTATTGGTCCTCATTATTTCAACAACAATAAGAATATTATAAACATGAATAATATGAGGAAAGTTGTCTCCTATATTGATCTATATCCATATTCTAACTTAAAAATTTCCCAACTTTCTAAACTATCTAAGATTCTTACCCATCTCAATTTTAAGAACTTGAGAATACAACAATAATTCTAACAAATCTAATAGCCCAACCTACTCATTCATACATTGTCCCTCATGTTTACAATCAAATGACATTTTCCATTTATACAATAATTCCACAATTATCATTAACTTATACTCAATATTATATACCTAACACTCTAAATCAACTTACTTAGAGTTTTTCATCACCTACAAAATCCTCAAATAAATAAAGCATTGAACCAACCATGACACAAAAAACATTAGATAATTCAACACAATATAATACACATGGACAAACCACATTTGGTATGTACCAATTATATACTCATTATAAACATCAATTTATCTAAACTTACGCCCCTCTTTTAACAAATTTTCTTCAACATTATGAACCTCTATTTCATATAATCTAGCCAAATATGATGAATGGGATCATATAACATAAATTTCACAAATTCATTTTCCATAACTCATGTGGAATTATCCTCATCATCTTAATAATCTTATGAAACTTACATTTGAAATTAACATTCCTTGACCTCCACATATGGGGAAAGAAGACACTTTTTTTGGATTCAAAACTAAATCTTTCAATAATTTGAATAAATGTATATACATGTTGATAAAACTCTAGAAACTTATCTCTCATTCAATTTTTTTTTCTACAATGATTTTAATAAAATATGTCTTCATTTTATGATCCTATGTTATTCATTAGTGTCCAAATTGGTAATATCCAATTCAAGTTCACACTGATTGATTAAGGTTCAAGAACTTATGTTGCCTCCCTTGACTTTATTAAAACACTTAGGTACTATGAATGCAATCTTAATTCAACCCAAAATATGGTTTAAAGCTATAATAAAATACAAATACCTCCTCTAGGGTATGATTGGCTTCCTATTATAGTTCTTCATGTCATTGTTTGTATCAAAGTCATGATATTCAATTTTTTGTTATCATATAACATCTTACTCATTTGACTTTAGACACACCACATGTGAGTTATAGGTTCATCAACATGTGAATGTCAAAATTACCTCATAATGGTGCTATTTATAAGATTCAAGGAGACATAAAACCTTTGAATTTTGAATAAATTGAGCAATGTGGTATCTTAAAAATACCTACTCTTGAACCTTTACCTAACATCCACTTTCTTGAATCTCAATGATTTAATTATCCCATCAACTCTAATAAAGGTTATAATGGCCATCTAAAACTTGTTAGAAATACACCACCTAACCTATTAGGTTTTGATGATGATGAAATGGATGAGATCATTTTTAAAATAAAAAATTATGATCTCCTTTCACATATAGTTACTCATTTACCCCCTTATTTATGACTTAAGTATCATAAAAAACTAATTGATGAGTTAAAATTACTCTAACAAAGACTAAAAAATCCATTCTTCATGCTTTTCAACTAATAAAATCATAAATGACTATACTATTGATCTTTATACTCTTGATTATAATGATATATATTCATTAGATGACCCCTTTTTAATTGTCTTCACCTAAGCTAAAAATGCATAAATATATAGATATTGTTCTTATTTACAACATTATTTTCATAGTATTAGTTTTATTATTGTAATTCCTTATCCATATACTTTACCTAACATTATCTCTTCTTCACTTTATATTCATAGGTCTGAGATGGAGTACATATGCACTAGTTATCATCTAGTCACTATTGAACTCCTTTAGAGTATGCTTCTTGATCATGCCATGATAGGACCATATCAGTTTGCCAAGTTTTTTGATCCTTTGATATTTATTCCTTTTTATATGTAGGCCACAATGTATTAACCAACATTTATATCATCTATTAAAAATCCTAAGCCTACTCCTGATCCTATTCAAACTATTTGTATTGGTAGTGATAGCATATTAAATTTACCTAAAATTAATACTTTACGTACATAATTGATATATGAGCCCTAGTGTGAGTTATATAAGGTTTATAGCATTGGGCCAAGGATTACCAAGCACATCAATGATTCCTAGCATAGTCATAGGAATTAAATTCTACCTCTATCATAGATAGTATACCTCAAAATTCAAGTACTCCTAGATGAACTTATTATTTTCATGGCACAACCATGCATACCTATACACACTATTGATAGCTTTGGTAGTACATTGATGAGATTCATCCAAATAAGGTATGGTATAATGATAAAGATCTATCTCTTCCTAAGATTCTTCTAGAGTACATTTACAAATATGGTGAAGTATATTTCCTTTGGCATTAGTGTGTTACACATCATACATATAGGTGTAGAGTCTTACAACATAATTCTATGATTTTACATAGCCTATAACATCACCTTATCAACACCATACATAGGGTCATTCATGGGCAAAATCTAAGCCTTCCCCACCCTCTTCATCATCCCATAAATTAGATGATTTTAGCCACATTATAACACCAATTCCTCACATTTATTATCCTTCATTTAATAATCCACAAACTTAGCATTATTATTGTATCATACCTACATTATCCATTGAGATAGTGCAATAGGAAGTCCTCACATGTCTCTTAGTGAAGATAGATGAAACTCTGGTTAAGTCTAGATTCAATTACACTAGGATTTATCATATGTTATTGATGTTTTATATTTTTAAATCTATTAGTGTTTGTGAACACATTATTCTTCCTTGGAATATTATGCCTCATATATATATTAATTTTTTTTTAATTCATACTTCATTATATCATATTTGATGCACTTCTTATATTTTTTTATGTTGGCTATTTCATCTATATTTGCATTACTAACTTCACATTCATGGTTATTAGTTTACAACTCTTGAATATTTACTTATTAAATTATAACTCTTTAATTAAATTTAATTATATTATTTTAAAACACTTGTATTCCCCTCTCTTGGGATTATTTTTCCTTACATGGATGTTTGTGTCAAATCACTTGTTTAATAGTATAGTTATTTATGTGACATGGCTTGTAGACCACACCCTACACTATCTTATTTTTCTTATGATCAACTATAAAACATATTCATCATTTTACCATTTAATAAATGGGTCTTTCATGATCCCAATTTATCCCATATATTTACTTCATCTTAAGCATACATATGGTTAATCTTGATATTGCATACTTACTTATGGGAAAGTCTAATAAATTTTGAAGCTGACATAGTCTTGAAATACTTATCTCTTGTAATCAAAGTATAAAATTATTTATGTTTATCACCTATATAAATAACTCATGTTTGGTTATTTAAAATCCATATGGATACAAATTTAACAAATAGAGAAGATAGGATTGGAGCTCTACAATGGGGAGATAAAAAGTCATCCTCCATTAATGGTGTTTCAAGCTTTCTCTTAGTGGCTTGCCTTGGTCACCTTTGATTCCTTTGTGCCTATTATTTCCTCTTTTTTTGATGAAATTAGTGTTCATTATTTTTATCATTTTAATCCTCTACTTTATATTTTTGTTTGACTTATTATTTTTGTATTATTTATTTAGGGTATTTGGTTATTTGTTTGATGTCTAGGTTGTGGTGTATGTTTTTTTTTCACATGCACATCCCTTCCCAACCACCCTTCCTAAAACCTTTGGATATTTAAAATAGGCATTAATTAAGTAGAGAGGTTTATGGAAACCCTTGGATTTGATGGGTTTGAGCATGGGGAAAAAGGGAAGCATGATGATTTTAATGAGTTAGGTGATTATTAGTTGGATTGTAAGATTTGAAATAATAAGAGTGATTACCTTGACCCATATTAGGTGGAAGGTGAAGCTTGGAGTGAAAAAAAAGGTTGTTTAATGAAATTATTCAACTGGAAGAAATTTTGAAACACTCAGAAGGAGTTGAGTTTGTGGTGTGCAGAGAAGAACATGGTGAGTAGTCATGTAGTGAAGACCAAATCGGTAAACATTATAACCCTCGAAAGACCTTGACAATTGTTTTAAATGTTTCCATGGAATATGGCCTAAAATATGTGGAAATAAAGATTATAAATTTAGGTATTTTCTTTATTTTCTTAAACAAGAACTCTCTCCCCTCTAGGATTTTTTTATAATTGGCTAAATTCTATTTGGGGTAAGTGTTTGGGCCTTTATATTAGTTTTTGTCAAATGATTCAGAAAGGGGTGCTCATGATTTTGTGTAAAAAATCTAATATGTAATGTAGGGATATCAGTAAACCCTTATGGAATGTTGGCCAATCAATTTTTAAAGTTATCTAATGGATCCTAGAAATGGACTGTAATGACCTCATTTTCAAAATTGCTCCCAAATGGGTTGATATTGAAGGAGGGCCAATTCAATTATGGAATTTTATTCCATAGGCATTAAAACCCCTCAAATAATTTTTGATAATAGAGGATACTATAAGGTCTCTTTCTCACATGAATGATAGGTTTTTAATTTCTTTAGAGTCCTTGGAATGTTTTTTGGAATCCCTCAATTTTAAACATAAGGGAAATTCCCATACTTATGCTCTCAGAGGATTAGGTGGATTTAATGCTTATTTGTTTGTAAAAAGGATGGAATTCTTAGGAAAAATTATCCTATGTTTGTTAATAAGGGTAATATACCTAATAGACAAAAAGAGAAGGAAGACCCAAAAGATGAGACTATCTTGAATAATTTATAGGTTTTCAAAAATCCTCTATTCAATAGTATACATTTGAAATATAGCACCCCCTTGTTGATTATTCTATAAAGGATGGTCTTAAGAATAAAAAAGAGTGGGGTCTTGATGACTCCTCCCTCGATCCTCAGGTGCATATCCCCCTATAGCCTTTTATTCATAGCTTGAGTCTCTCACCAAACATGATAAATTTTCTACTGTATAGCTTAGATGATGTATTTATTGAGAAGAAAACTTTGGTAGACCCACCTTTTAATTAATGTGGTTATACTTGATAAATACCCTATTCAACACACTGATTCATCTAATATCTCACCCCTGGATAAACCCAATAGTCCTGCTAGTGAAGTTTATCCTATGGCTATCTCCCCCGTTATAGAGAAATATGATATACCTCAATCTAAGATGTATATACTAGATGGAGATACCTTGACCCACAAAGATACTTTAGGTTATAATAATTCGATGTCTAAAGGAGGAAAAAGACTTAAAACTGATTTGGGGTCTTCCTTATTAGAGTATGTAGTGACTAAGGAGAAAAAATATGGTGAAAGAGTCCCCTCACAGTAATTAGGACCCTTCCTTCAAAAAAAGGGGTAAGGAAAATAAAGTCCCAAACTAGTTCATTAGATTTTAAAATAGTGGAAGTAAGCCCCATAGTCAATTTAATTGACCTATGTCTACCTCCTAGGTTGTGTATGTAGATTGTTAGCTGGAATGTGAGAGGGATAGAATCCCTTGATAGAAAACCATTTGTAAGATGTTTAGATACTCAAGAGAAAAATTGTATTTAATATGTTCACAATAAGTTAAGGCTATTGGACCCCAATTCTCCTTAGTATTAAACTTTATCTGGCCTAATGCTCAATAGTTCTTGACTAATCATAAAAGAGGGAATGGTGGGGCCTCTATTTTGGTCAACCCTAAGTTGAAAGATAACTTTATTGATCATGGTGTCTCCCTATAATATAGCTATCTGGATATTATTAGAAATTCAAAATTAGACCTTTGGCTTGTGAAATATATATGCCCCTAATGATTATAAGGGGTTATCTAACTTGTGCAATTAACTAGCTATAAATCTTTAAAAAGTTCCTTAGGTCATTGGAGGAGACTTCAATATGGTGGAAGAAAAAGAGGATAAAATTAGGGGAGATAATTAGGGTTGTAAGGGCAATGAGCTTTTTTCTAGTCCAAATTCAAAATAATGCATAGAGTTGGAGACCCTCTCTAGAATGGTAAAATCCTAAGTAGAGGAAACTAGTTTACCTAGTGCAATAATTAGAGTAGTAATAGAAGGTAATATTGTAGACTTGATATATTTTACTTGAATAAGGAAACATTCGCTATGATATATAACAAGGATGGTAATGTGGTGATAGTGTTGCCCTTTACTATGTATAACCACCACCCTATTGAAATGGATTTTTCATTAGGTAGTGAAGAAAATAAAGACACTTAGTCCTTCAAAGGGTCATATAAATTCAATGTGTCCCATTTGGCTAATAACATGTGTTTAGAGTGTCTTCAATATTCTTGTAAAATTGGTAAATTCACATGTAACTCTAGTTCCAAAATTGACCAATGGAACTCTAGTCTGGAAACTTCAAGAAACTTCACAAGAACCTATGGGAAAATCAAAGAAAAAATCATTGAAAACTTACAAGGGGCAGTCAAAATAAACTTATTCATGCAAAAATCTCACTACATCTTAACCTAGCTAATGGAAAACTTCTTGAATAATAATTTAACCTCTTGAAGCATCAAATTAGATAATCATATAACTATATTTATAGGGGGTGGAAATCCAATCTAGATTAGCCCAGTTGAAGCTTGGTGATAGAGTATCTAAGTTTTTATTTAGATTATTGAAAGATAAGTGTAAAATAATTAAGATCAATGGTATCAAATTTAATGGGTAGCTTATCCAAGATGCAGCCAACAAAAATAATCTATTTTTTAGTTTTATTCCAATATTTTCCTTTCTAATGGCTCCTATGACTGTATTAAACAAAACAAGGCTTTATGTGATTCCTACATTCCTAAAAAGGTGTCACAAACTTTGGATTCTTTCGTTGGTGCATGTATCTCACTTGATGAAATTAGAAACACCATCGACTCACTTAAATAAGATAAATTGATAGGAGTGGATGGATTCCCTACTAAATTCTATAAAGTGAATAAATATTTTATTGCTAAGGACTATTTGGAGGTTTGTAATGAGGCCATCGATGTCAGCACACTTAGCTTGAACATAAATAGAGGAGTAATTAAGCTCATCCTTAAGGATGGTAATATGTGTTTAGCCAAAAAATAGAGACCAATTACCCTCCTCAACATCTCTTATAATATTTTGGAAAAGATCCTTGCTAGGAGACTCTCTTCACTTCTACCCTATATTATCTCAAAAACTCAAACTAGCTTTGTTTAAGGGAGATACATCGTAGATAATCTAATTACCAGCTAGGAATGCATATACTAGGATAGATACTTGAATTAGAATGTAGGAATGATATTGATTAACTTTGAAAAATCTAATGATAGAATTGAGTGTCCATTTATTGAGAGAATATTGCATGCCTTTAGAATCCATAGTAGATTTTGAAGAATGGTCAATGCTCTCTTCAAGGATGTTTTGGTTGTCATTAAAGTCAATGGGGAACTAACATAATCTCTTAATCTTCAATGCTCCATTATATATGGATGCCCTCTATCTCTGACTCTCTTTGTTGTAGTGGCTAAAGCATTGCATTATCTCCTTAGATTCTTTGACATAGGTCATTTAGTCAAAGGTATCTCACTTCCCAATAATGATGATCTCATTAATGTCCTCTTTACTGATGACACAAAAATATTTATCACCTTAGAAAAAATAAAATTGGCACATGTAGTGATAAGAATGGATATTTAATGCTCTTCTTTTAGATCTAAAGTAATAATGCATAAATCACACATGTTGGGTTGGAAAGAATGGCCTCCTAACTGGTTGACAAACTATGGTTGGACTTCGAAAGGGATGGATGAAATGGTTCGGTACTTGGGTATTCTTTTTGCCCTATCACCCTCCTTCAAAATTATGTGGGAATGGATCTTTAATAAAATTAACAATAATATTTTAAAATGTTAGGGACATTTACTATCCTTACCAAGATGGATTCAAGTTTTTTAGAAGGTCCTCTCATCATACACTATCGACTATGCCTCTTTTCGGCTCTTTGGAAAAAATCAAGTCAATATGCTCCATATAATCATATGAGACTTCCTTTGGTCTGATGGGAAAGGGGGTAAGAAAAGGCATTTAGTTTCATGGAAATTTTGTTCAAAGCCTAAAAATATTAGAGGCTTGGGGCTAAAAGACCTTCACCTATAGGGTATAACATTGGTTGTTAAGTTTATTATTAGAGTGTGAAAATTACATGACCCTTGGAAATTTTTGGTTAGGAATAATATTTTTAGAGTTTTTCCTAAAATAAATCTTGGGTGGAAATGGTTGAATATAGTTGATCTTCTCATTTGGTTGTTCACTATTAAAGTGGCTAGTTCTCTTATATTTGCTTCTATTTGGTCAGCCTGGGATATTGTCAAGCCCTTCATCATTGCTAAACATGTCTTCAATTAGTTTGGGATAATTTTTTAGGGGTATAGATCATTATGATGGAATTTGGTGGTTAATAAGAGGATACTTGCCCTCACCAGGGGATGTTCTACCCTTGATTGATACACTAAGGGGTTTAGGGATTTTAAGGATCTCTATTCATATGTAGGATGGGCTTATTGGTCAGATCTTAAAGATAAATTTTCGATCCTTGACTCTCAATGCAAAACATTCACCCTTTTATAAATAATGTTGAAGGGAAAGAATATTGTGGTTTTTATTGAAGAGGAGGGTGAGTTTTGGGATAGTTTAAAGTTAAAGAATGGTCCCCCTCTACTTGAGTTTATCTCTCAAATTATATATAATAATCTCTCCTTCTCTAATGTCCCCTACCTCATCATCAATTGTATCTAGTATGTGGTTGATCCTCTATCTTCCTAGTCCTTTAATTTGGGTATATTGTATTGAACCTAAGAAATCCTACTTTCACTGGTTGTTAATGGATAATAATCTAGTTGTTGGTTCTATGTTAAGTAATTGTGGCCTTTTAAAACCTTTTTGTTCTTTTTTTAGTGAAATTGAAATGGTTAAGCATGTTTTTTTGTCCCACCCATATGTGGATACGATGTGGAATTGTTGTCTTAAATGTTGGAATGTGATTTTTTATTGTGAAATTGGTTGGCTTAACATTACATTTGGGTATGCATATCCTAAGATTAAAGTACACCCTTTCTTTCATAAATTTTAGCTTGTGTTTTTTATTGATATTTTATGGTTTTTATGAAAGTAAAATAACCTTGATGTTCTCCAATATAAGTCTAGATTACTTATTGACTTCTTAGTAGAAGTCATCCTCTGTATTGTGTCTATGTAGATTTTCCTATAGCTAAAAGTACCTTAAGACTAGTTGGAGCAATTTATCAAGACAGGACTCCTCAAAGTCACCTCTGACTTCCTTCTAAACTTTGGGGGATAACCCAAACTAAGCCCCTTCTAGATTGGGTAGTGAGTTACCAGACAGTAGCCAAAATAAAATTTTAAAATTTGAGTGGGATTAAATAAAAGATGCATATTTTGACAAAGCTGAACACCTGATAATGGAATGGATTAATCTAACTCTAATCATAATGGGATCAATACTTAGTTGGGTTCAAAGGAAAATCTACTAAGAGATGAGTGCAATAATGAGTTGGGTAGTTACATATTTAGGGAAGCTGAGTATACACTTATACCATTTGATTTGAACCTATTCCTTGAATTGGTTAATGAGAATGTGGAGATAGTTCCTTATTCTCATGGATGGACTCTAGCATCATAGAATCAAGGTGCACAAGAGGAATTTTGGAATAAAATTGATGAAAATATAAATATATTCTCTAGAAAGTTGGGAAAATTTATTGAATGTGGTGGTTAAATGGATGTTGAAGACATCATGGAGTTTGTTAAAAAGAGCAATTTGAAAGGATTGTTGGTAAAAGTTGATTATTATCCTACTCAAATGGCTACTGGGCATATATGGTTGGGACCTGATGAAGGTAAAAATTATTCTAGGGGACTTGAATCTATGGATTTAGTGGATGGATTTGATGTGGAAGGTGCTAATAATAGTAGTGTGTATGACTCATATGATCGATTCTACTAACTTTAGAGTGGTTACACTATGATATAAGCCTTTTTTATGATACTATTATTTTTTGTTGGGCTACCTATACGGGGATATTTTTATATTTTATAGTCGAGTACTATGTTTATTGATGGGGGATGCCCCATACTATGATTTTTATGTTTTGGGAACTCTATAAAATGATTTTTCATCTTTGTTGCTTATGTTAGTAATCAATTTTACAATTCAAGAAAAAAATACATATGGATGAGGAATATAAAAATCCATAAAACTTAAAACCCAAATAATTTAAACAAAAGGCAATGATAAAAAATCAAAAATAAATACTCAAAATTCAAAATCACATCAAGAGACATGATTCTTATTTGGCACATCTCTTATTTTAGTTGAAATTTAAACTCCATATTTGGCCTCATGACATAGTCGAGGTACATTGGGGTGAATTAAGATAGTAGAATAGGATAGGAGGTCTCTTTATTATATATAGAGCCACCTACTTTGTCACACAAGTACTCAATATTTATAGTATAAAAATGCCTTTGTGTCACACAAGTACCCAATATTTATAGTATAAAAATGCCTTTGTAAGTGATCCTAAGGAACATGGAACACATCATGGGAAGGAAGGCCCATTTTACTTTTTCTACATAAATAAAACTCATGAAATGATCTAGGTACTTCATAAGCTAGCCAACAACTTTGTGTCTATTCAAAATATTATCTTAATTCCTTATTGTCCAAACAAAATCTTAGAATTTGCACATTTTGATTATTATGTCTCATTTCTACTAAGGATTAATGAAATGCCCATGTAATGCTTTTACTCCCTTTTTACATAATATCATTATCAATATTCCCCTTGATGCATCGTGATTCATATATGATCATACATTTTTGGTTCTTCTTTTGTGAGTTTCAGTGTAAGACTTTCGAAAAGACTAGACCTTCATCACAAAAATATCTTATATCTTGTAAATAATTTCCATTTTTTATACCTCATTGGTTCTCATTTTGTGATTGTAGTGTAAGACCATGGATAGGTCTAGGATTTTTTCACAAAATTCCATTCACTCTTATAAATAACTTCCATTTCCTTGGTTATAATTTTATGAGTTTCAGTGTAATACCTCAGATAGGACCAATCCTTCCTCACAAAATATCCCCTTTTCTCCTATACAAAGTATGTCCATGTTTTGTCATTAAATAAATATAGTAGTATACATTATCAATTAAAAATAAACACTAAGTTTGGTCTATCACATTTTTTCCACTTTTTATTTCACATATTACATATCTCACTTAGTCACATATCTCATTTCATTGATATTTCTTATTTACATATTTTTTGTTTGCACATCTTTATTTACATTGATATTTCCTATTTACATATATTTATTTTCATATCTATGTTTACTATTATTACCATTCATTTTTATTCCATTCAATTATCTTTTGACATGTTTTACTTTTTAAATATTGGTTTCACATTTCTATTTAATTCCAAACTTTACTTATTTATCATTATTTTTTACCATGAATTTGTTCACATTTGATAGAAAATAATAAATACATACATCATAAATTTTACCATATCATATAAATATCAAAACATGTGCTAAAAATAAAATAAATACATCCATCTACACAAAACCTATATAATGGGTGGGATGATTCACACAATCATGATGCATTCCATTATAAATTTACCTTAAAATCAACCAACTCATCATAGGTTACACTACAAGATTTCACCTTAGTGGTGCCTATGGTGGTAGTTGTGACTATGTATACATATACATCAAATCCTACCTTTGTCTCCATCATCATCATAGATGTTCTAATATATGTTTTTATAAAATAGAAATGACATATCCTCATCCTTCATCTATCACTAGATACCCACTATTGTTATTGATGTCAGCCCCCGCATTTCATTTGGTGTGACCGTATGATATGAAAATATAATGGTACTCCTATAGATCATGCACCAAGAAGCTCCCTCACATTTCATTCTTAAAACATTATCACTAATATAGGATTTAAAGGGTGTGGAAACAAAAACTATCCTGGTAAATAAGACATGATATGTGGATCCACCCAACAAAGTTAGTGACCTATAATCCTTGTATAAATCTATGCCTAAAAGGTACTTGTCCCTAAGGGCCAAGTATTTATATTGCCTTAATACATGTACTAAATATTCTCTCCATACATTATCATCTACAATGTTAGGGAATGCTTTACAACATATAACATATGATCATGTGCTCATCACTGCACACACACAATAAGGTAGCATATACTACATGCATCAATTCCATAAGCTGATACATCTAAAATATCTCATAAATACAACTACTCAATAAAATAATAGGGCCCATCATCATAAAACCTAACAAATTAATACTATAAAAATGTGTACCAATTGTACCCCAAGCATAGATCCCAAATCATACATTATACCCTAATCTAGCATGGATCAACATAATATAAATTTATATATTAAGAACTTCATATTTGACTTATGACAGATCACATGAGCTATCATAATTCCTATAATGGCCTTATAGCTATCTGAAATGAGCAACATATATACATAAAATAAGTACACTCTTAATCCTACCTAATTATATCTCATAGATCCAATCTTCCATAAGGATGAGGCTCATCTCTTTATATTTATCTCTAGTATATTGCACACCATAGACAAACCTACAATTAGAAATATAAAAAATGCATGGAAATCCTCCAGGATAATACCCACCTCAATGGTATCCCCATCCACCACCAACCTATAAGTATTAGTTAATTTATCCCATATTCCTAAGAATATGGTGACCAAATCCACACTAAGTGGAATCTTTCTTATCTCCATAATACCATGAAAACTTAAGATGGTAAACTACACTCAATCTACCATAGATAATCTCTTAACCAAATTAGGTAACCAAACCAAGTCCATTAATCTCCAATCTCAGTTGCCTCTATAAAATAAAAAATGAAAAATCACATATCATCTCTATATAGCAAATAATAATAAAATACAATTTAAAAACTATAAAATACACATAATTGCCATACCTAACTACTTCATTAGTCTTATTTTCTTTTTCTTCCCACTTTTACTAGGTTGGCCAACTTTTATACTAAGTTAGCCAGCATATGTTTATATATAGTTGGCTATGATATATTATAGAAACAACCCTTTATCATTCCTACTAGGTTAATAAACTTCTATAGTAAGTTGACCACCTTATCTTTATATACAATCATCTATGTGATCAACCATCCCTTACCATTCTTACTAGGTTAATCAACTTCTATACTAAGTTGGACACCTTATCTTTCTTCCATTCATCTATGGCATATGCCACCAACCAGCCTTTACCATTCCTAATAGGTCATCCAAATTCCATACTAAGTCAACCACCTTATCTTTGTATGTAGTTAGACATGGAATACACCATTAGACATCCTTTCTCAATCATACTAGGTTATCCAACTTCAATACTAAGTCAACCACCTTATTTTTCTAGTAAGTTGTCCATGGAATATGTCAACATCCACCCTTGATTATTTTCACTATATCAGCCACCTATAACACTATCAACCACTATATGATACAAATAAATTTACTAAATACTACGTATTCAACCACCTACCCAAACTTTCTAAAATAAACTAAGTTAGCTAGGATAACCCTGTTCAATTTACATGGTGATTTTTAACTACCTCATCATTAATGCCCTAGACATAATTTTCCCACCCTTGATCCATACCAAATATTCCTAATAATTTTTACTCTATTCCTATTTTTCTAGAAAATTATACTGAATGGATTTTCTTTAGCACTTATTTTTCCTAACCTAGTTCATTTTTATAGTAAAATTATCAAAATTTGTATTAAATTCACCACATACCTAAATTATCTCGACAAAATATTTGCTACATCTTATGCTTGTCCTCCTTGTTTTATATGAGCCATCATATCTCTAATCACTAATTTTAGTCACATAGAGATCTGATTTCCAAAATTAGTAAATGTATAAATTATTGGATGATTACCCTTTTATAGTAATTTTTTTAAATTTTAAACCTTGTAGTTATTTACCAAAAAAATTGTATTTTTATCATAACTTTGCTTCTGTAAAATATTTTTACAAACCAAAAGAAGTTCTAAATTCCTAAAAAAGTAGATACTTTTTTAGTTTTAACCAATTTTTTCTAAAGTTTCAAATTTTATCTTATTATTCAAGTTCATCTCTTGTTTTGAATACTAGATGCCTCTTCCATATACTTCTCACATAACTCATATTCAACAAGAACAAGGTTAGTGAAATTATTTATTTAATAATTATTTAATTTGCTTTATTTTCCACTTTTTATTAAAATTTATTATCTCAACATTATGTATTGATATGTTATTTATCAAATCACCATCCCATGTATCACCTACATGACACATGCTAATCTTTAAGTGGGACAAATGTATACACAAAATATTTTTTAAAATTTATCATTTATTAACACTTTCTATCTTGAAAGAACCTTTTGAGTTATGATATCTCTGAGTGTGTGACTTAAAGTGTGATTTAGGAAAGGGGTGGGTAGACCATTTGTGTTTCACAATATTTTTAGTTAGTAGACCCATTACAAATCCCACTTATTCCACACTCCAAACAAACAAATCCTGCTTATCTAAGCAAAAAACCCCATTTATCCATTTCCATAATAAATTACCATTTAAAATATCCCATAACTAAGTAAACACTCTATTTTAATAATAATTCATCTAGGTCAAACATGTTATAAAATTTAAAGTGCATGTTATGAAACTAAGTCGGTCTAGCCAACCTAGTCTGAGGCATAATGATAACTTTTTATTTAAACTAAGTCATGTTGGCCAACATCTTTAGATAAAATTATGGAAGGTTTAAGTGTTATGAATCACTATTAATACAAGGCTCATTTAAATCCAATAAGGAGGAACATTCATTTTCACACTTTTACATCTCACAATTTTACTACATCTACATTTGAAGAATCTATTGTTTAGGGTTTGCCTTAGAAGGAATATGACTTATCTTATGAGAAGTCTTGGATTAAAAAGACAAGAAATTTATCCTTGAGTTTATTTATATAGTCTAATCATTACAAATCCATAATAACCTCTTAGAAATAACCATTGGCCAAGGGAGATACTGAGAGTCGACAAGTTTATCCAAAGGTGAGTATCTCTAACTTTCACTATTTCATTTGATAGATAGATATTGCACAAAGTAATAGTTTTTAAATGTATAAATCCTTCCTTAGATTACATATATACTTAACTTAGTATATATATATGGTTTTATTTACTTTCCATCTTCCACCTTAGGTAATCTAGGTCCCCATTTTCCTAAAATGATCCCTTGATTATTTATTTGTGTTAAGCCATCCCCATTTGTGCAACAAGCTTTAGTGATCACTAGAGTAATTTTTTACCTAAATTTATACTTAGATAGGGTTATTAAATAATATTATTTTCCTATAGGCTTCGGAACCCTCTCATTTAGTGTTGTGTCATAAGTGATCCCTTAGTTAGGTTTAACAGATCTAATTTGGTTATTCTCATGATATAAATAATATTATAATATGTGTTAGTTGATTACCTTATCTAATCTTGGATTTAATAAGTAAGATAAACCATAGATATATCTTAATTTTTTGCATACATATTCTATTGAGATAACTTCATAATTTCCACATAGCTATGTATATTTGTTCCCTTTTTCACTTTCTCTTATTTATTTTAGCATTTCCATGGTTATGGGTTTATGTAAACACTATTTTACTTGAATATGATTCCTTATGCTTGTAAGTACATGGATTTTAATTTTTAAAATATGAAAGTATGGATTTTTATTCCAATATTTTCATGATTTTTCATGGTGGAATGTAAGACACTCACACATACTTTGAGGAGTATATGATTTATTTTTTGTAGGTCACACGATCTAGACTCTAAGATAATGTAACCTCTCTTATCCTTTTGAATTTCATATCATTATTATTTATATATTAAATTTGATAAATATTATAGGTTTTTTCAAAAACATATTGTATGAATCCTCCTAGGTACACTTATTTTTTTAACTTTGAAATGTATGTGCACAAACATTAAAGTCAGAAATTATGTAGACACCTAGTTTTTGTCTATAGGTAGTTTTATATGTTATTTTACATTTATATAGGATATTTTATGTTTTTATTGATTATCAATTCATATTAAGATCTTATTCACATGAATTTATATTTTTTAGGCCATGTGTTCCTATCATGCTTATTTTTTATCTCTCTTTTGTGGTTTCTCACTTTTCTTATTTATTTTTTGTTACTTCTTGGGCTTAACAAAAAGTGTAGTAATATGCTCATAGTTAACTGAGATAAAATAAATTATTCTCTTGGTGTGACCTATAGTTTATTTATATAATAATATTCCCTTATTTCTTTGGGTTCTTTTGATTCTTCCCTTTATTTTATTTAAGGTTTGTGCTTCTTTTTTTATTTCCAACCTTTTTGTGTCAGCATATGCAATAATATGGTTCTAATTTAAATTACACACATGAATGAATGCACGCGCGCGCGCACACACACACACACACACACACACACACACACACACACACACACACACACACACACACACACACACACACACACACACACACACACACACACACACACACACACACACACACACACACACACACACACACACACACACACACACACACACACACACACACACACACACACACACACACACACACACACAACACACACACACACACACACACACACACACACACACACACACACACACACACACACACACACACACACACACACATGCATTAGTTTATATAAGACAAGAAAAAAGTATATATAAAGTGAATTTAAGACAACAGAGTTATATGAAAAGGTCAATAATGATTAGCAGAAGTCTATCGTTTGATTTTAGAATAAAATTTTCATTTGGATTCCTCATATTGCATCATGTCTAATTTTTCATGTAATGAAAATTAATATAAGGATTATGAATTGCATCACATATTTTATTAGTCAATAAAATTGAGTGTTGGTTTCAAAATTTACCAAGGATTAGGATCTATTTGAGACAACGCCCCAATGGCATCATTTTTTAAGCTTTTTAAAGTTTTAATAATTTTATTAATATTTCAATAAATGATAAGGTTTTATCATTGATGTTTAATTTTTTTGGAAATATGAGTAAGGTTTTTAGAGCCTAAGAGTAGAGTATATAGGTTAAATTTTTTCAAGCTATTACAATTGACCAAGAATGTATATTTTGTATGAGTATTTTTCATCTTTTACTAACCATCTCTCTTATAGGAGTGTTGGTGCATAAATATTCCTGAGTACATGTCCTATAGAGTGCACTAGGAAATGGGTGGGGTTAACTTGTGGTACCTTATGAGATATATTTTCTTACTATCTAGTGATAACTTTATCACTATTAGTTTGGCCTTCCCTAAGTCTATTTTCCCTTCTCTTTCTCTTTCTCTATCTCCTTCCATTTAATTTTTTAGCCACCTTGTATTTACTATTACATCAACATTTATGATATGGTTTTTTATTTAATGTTTATGAATATATTATATCAACACTAAAAATATAGTTTTAATATTTTATGTGTATTTTGTAGTATACCATGATTGAACAAATAATATTGTGTCAGTCAATGCCATGAAATTGGCGTTAAAATTAATTTATAGGTTTGAATCCATATATAGGAGTCATAAATATCATTTAAAGCACACATAAAACTCTATTTTTATGCTTGCATTGTATTTATAACCTTAAGTATTAAAAGGAGGAGTTAGAGTCTAGAGCCTTATTCTTTTTGAGATCAAGTTTTTCTCAAGATCGTTGAATCTCAATAAGAGGAGTTGAACTAAGGAGGTTCCCCATAATATTTGGATTCCCTAACTTAGGACACTTAGGTATTCATCTTTACCATTTGAGGTCTTCACCTATAACATATCTTACAAAATGACATTAGAGCTAAGGGGGAGATTGATACACCAACAAGTCAATCTAAGCTAAGTATCTATAACCATATTCTCTTTCCTTTTATTTACTTAGTAAATACATATGTTTTTATTATCATTAGAGAAACATGTATGTTTTTTACTTTCCTAATTTGCCTTTATGATAAATAAGTTGGTATAGTATAGGGTGCTTAGGATATCCATTACAGTCATAGTTTAAGACCTAGTCTAGGCCACTTTTATTATACTGCCACTACAACCAGCTCTTTTGAATTCATGTTTTATTTAGTTTAGTTTAGTTTCCATCTTGTATATAAGTTAACCTTATTCATAAATTCATTGCATGCAGTTTCCTTATTATATCCTTTATTAACCCATTTTATACATCTTTATTTATGTTGGGAATTATTTAGACCCCATATTACATATCAATTTAGAACCATATACCCTTATATTGAGTTTGGATTACCATCTAGTAGATCTAAAAGTATTCATTATGCCACTATATTTATGTATCATAGGTTCTAGTTTGGTATTTGGATTATATCCTAGTCTATGTAGATAAATAGGATTATTATCTTGACCATCTTAACTTACATATATACATTATGGTGAAATCATCATGAATCCTATGCCCAATCTAGTTGAATTTCCTTCTCATTTTTTAGATTTACAATATTACATCATAATATCTCCTTTTATGATCTTTCTAATGAGCCTTCGCCCATTTCTATTTTATATGGGATACTATTTCATCCCTTATATGTCTGCCTTTGACACAAAATCCTCATGGTGTAGTTTTTATCAATCTTGACCTAGGCCCACTAATTTTAACATGGTTCAAACTAATATATATCCAAACCTAGGAGATTTTAATCAATAAATAACTTTGATAATAACACCATTTTTACCCAAAATAAAAATTGGAGTCTTTGTATCATAAAAACATCCACTAAGGTGTTTGTGGAAACTAAAAATGGTCCATAAATATTCTCCCTAGTAATCCTTCTCTCAATAATCCTAGCCATTCCAATCAAAATCCTCTCATAGATAACTCCTAAGTCCTTACACAAGTGGTTAAAAAAATTGTATTTATTTATCTTCCAATAATAATTATGTTCCAGATGTAAAACCATAATTTTAAAATGGATAATTAATATCCTAAATTCATTATAAATCAACCTAGTCAAAATTACATTCCTCCTCCTCTATGAGATTCTTACGGAAATCCACTTCCCCAACCTCCAATCTAAAACAATATGCTTCAAAATATTCATAAAAAACCTCTAGTTACATGTTTCACTAAAATTGTGTCTATTTCAAGTCTAAATAAAAATAAATAAGGATAGGGATAAGTGATTAGAATGAACATGGATTGGTTTGTGCACCGTATCTAGATGTTTTGAGCACTGCTCTTTGGCTAGGGAGGACTACCTACAAGTAAGAAAGCACTACCAAAAAATGTCTATTAGTAGATATATGAATGGGATGCCAAGCTACACACTTTTTCCAAGAAGTGTTAAACTTCCTTAGGGATGACAGTCCACTTTTGAGAGGCAATAGTGTAATAAATAACCAAGAGAGTAGACAAGAGAGATTATATTATAATTATTCATAACTTGAGTGTAGTAGAGAGTAACAGAGTGTAGGTGGTATATTTAGTTTATATTTTGGAAGTTATTTGGGCATGTTTTAGAAGGGTTACTAAAAATTCATAGTTACCAACATCAGTTAGGCTGTCAAGGTTGATGAGAAAGTGTGACTGATATCAGTTGGGTGATCGATGCAAGTATAGGTAATAATTGCCTAAGAGCTTATAAAAGGATTTTTTGGGTCTAATAAATGGTCGTTATTAGGTCTAGAAGTTTGGGGAGAGTTGTGAGAGAGAAAGTATTGTTTGGATGGATCTGGTCAAGGGTTTGGTGTGTTAGAACAATGAAAAATAGGTATGAAAGCTTTATAACTCCTTCATAGGGGTTTGGTCAAGAATGTGTAAAGAAATAAATAGTAGATATAAAGTGATTATAAAGCAACTAAGTAAAGACTTATAGAATAAGTGATGTACATAGCTATAGAAATGATTAAATGATAAGTGTCAGATGGATGGCTCTTATAAGGCTTGCCAAATTGATACCTTGAATGGAGAAAATAAGCATGTGATGATCATTTTCAAGAGCCAAGTTCCTGATTTGGATTGACTTATGCAAGGTAACAGTGAGCTAAGATGTGTAAAGTTTAATGCCAAATGCTTGCATGTGAATAGAAATGAGTTTTCTTGATTTCTATTGACCTAAACATTAGTTTAGAGTTTAGCTTAAATAACTGACATTAGCAATCCTACTGATGTCAGCTATGGGTTAACTAACATCAATGGCATGAGAATAGGTAAAATTACTATTTTTAGCCTATTTTATATTCTTTCTCATGCCAAGTGTGGTATCCATTAGGAAATGGTAGAAATGGGAGGTTAAGAAGGATATAGTTGGTTAGGAATTTATTTTGGGGGTGAGAACAAGTCATGGGTAGTTAGGATAAGGGGGTTAAGTCTTAAGGGGAATTAGAGAGTAAGAATTAGTCTTGGGATGAGGTGGATAGGTGAGGTGGCATGAGTGGTTTTTAATTAACTTAATTAAATATTTTAAATTAATTAAATGTGTGAGCGGTAAAATCATGGGTTAGGAAGGCTAATTATTATTATTAAAAAGAAGCTCAAGGGGGGTTTCAACACAAGGAGTTATGCATGTGTGTGACATTTTTTTGGTGTCTACATTTTTCCCATTTTATCTTGTAATTTACAATAATATAGGAGTTAGATACTCTAGGTATTGCATGAGGTATCCCCATTCAAAATGGGAATTAATGGAGTAGAAACTAGAATCAAGTACCAGTTTGATAAGAAGTGAATTGGGTGAGTGGAGGAGAACGTGGTATCACTATTTGTGTGTATACTAATATGAGCTATAGTTGAGAAAATATAGAATAGGTAAGGTGAAAGAGGACTCAAATAGAAATAACCAAAGCATAGTTTGTAATTAATAGTTAATAAGGTCAAAACAATCAAATTTTTAGCTCCAATGGTCCATGTATGCTAGGTATTTGAGGTAGGAAGTGCCCTTGGGAAACACAAAAGGTTACAAGTGATAGAACTAACTTGGTCACTAGATAAAACACCTAATATACATGTGTGTGTATAATAGCCAACTATAGCAAAATAACATAAGTGGTCAAGATAACTAATGCAAGGTTACTATAAAAGGGTCAATAATCGAGGAGATATTCATGATCTCCAATCAAAGTCATCATGGATGGAGATTTAAATGATCTCCAAGGGTGTATTTCATGGTTGGGGAGATATACATAATCTCTAAGTTGCCCTAGATTAGGGTTAAAGTCTAAAGGATTGTGTTTGTTAGTAGAAACTCTAATACAAGGGTACTAACATCAGTTATGCCACTGATGTCAGTAGGAAATAGTGTTGATTTTAATGGCTTAGGTCAAGGTTGTTGACATTGGTGGGTGACTAAACTCAATAAAAAGGGGTTTGGTGGCCCATCAAAACTTATTTGTAACATTTTATTAGAGATAAAAAGATCTTTGAGTGTTAGTGAGATGGTAGAACTAGGAGGGAACCCAATAGGAGGTATGCCACCATAAGTGCCAACTATTCCAATATGGAGGAGATAGAGAGATGAGGTAAGATCCTCTTCAAGTTGATTTGAATTTAAGTTTTTTAGTTTACTTTTTTAGGCTAATTTTGAAATTGGGGGGGGGAATGATAGTAGAGGGTAGGAAATAAGGTATGAGTAGGTTTGGATGAATTTGGGAGTATTTTAGGGGTATTTTTTAGGTTAAAATTTAATGTTGGGAGATAGGTCATTTGGCCTTAGGCCCAAACTAGTCACAGATGTTAGTAGGGTCCCTAATTGGAGTAGTCAAAAAGCCTAATGACAAAGCTAGCCTCAAAAGACATTGTGTGAACTGAGTGTTACCTACACAGCTTGATTGAGGGCCTCAAGCCAATGTAATTATCCTAGTACATAGGGAAAAAGATTTAAGGTATGGTTAAAAATGTGTTAAAGGAAATAGTTTTAAAAAAGTAGGTTGAAATCGGTAAGGGGACCTAGGGCTTAAAACATAGGTCATAGGATCAAGGGTCTGGGATATAAGCCATGGGGCCTAGAGTTATAATAGGTAGTTGGGCCTAGGGTGGAGAGAGAGGTAGTGAGGCCCATGGTGGAGACTGGAGAGTAGGTTAGATATTTAGGTGAGTATATGTCAAAGCTAGCCTTAAAATACCCCATGTCAACTAAATACTACCTACATATCCTAGTTAAGGGCCTTAGGCCAATGTAGTTCTCCTAGAGAGAAGGGAGAAAGGTAGTGATAGGTTATATTAGAAAGTATATGACTTAAGGTGTGTGTGTATGGAAGCAGGCTGGGTAGGAGTTAATGCTACAAGATTGCCTACTAATGCTACTAGTGTAGATGGGGAGGGATGTCACCTTAGATGAGTGAAAGCACATGGAACTTGTATGTTTAGGGGGAGAGTGATGATATTGTAGATTTTCATAGGATGTGATTTTGATGATAACATTAATAAAGAGGTGGGATCACACCACCAACACCTTCCATTTATTGATCAGAGAGTTGATAGTGACCTAGGAGGATGTGTACAAGATTCTACAATTTCCACTCTAGGGTGAAGAAATTTTCTCATGTTCAAGAGAGGAGTATGATATTCATATCGTGGCATTATTTAGAGAGCATGTTAGCAAGGTGAATTATCACTCAATGAGCTTTGCCTATGAGCCACTGTACATTGTTGATGAGGGGCAGCATTAGTTGAGCATCTTTATGATGATAGGGATTATAGTGGATGCACTATCAGATGTAGATAGTGGGAGATTTCCTATTGTATTAATAGGTGTTCTGGCATAGATGGTTGAGTAGTGTACCATATTCACATAAGGACTAGCTTTTTTGGCATAGTTATATAGAGAGATGTGGGGGTTGAAACTATGATTACAATATAGTTTATGTGTTAGGAATTTACTCCATTTTTGGGCCTATGAGAATATCATGGTGACATGACCATTGGGGTTACCTACCATAATTTTATCTAGTTTTAAGGTTGGTTTTAGATGATGGAGAGATGGTATAGCCTAGACCTGAGTAAATGTCATAGTGTGAGATATTGATCATTATAGGCATATGATAGAGGGATTGATCCCTATAGATATTACATGGATACCTTAATTGACATACCCTACATTTAGAGGATAATAAAAGTATCTTGTTGGCTTATAGATAACATTATGGGTTAGAGGGAGATGAGCCAGTGAGCTAGAGATGGCACCCATGGCATGGGTCAGGAGATAGTTTGGCTTTCTATAAGATGTACCTCTTGACTTACCTTGATATAAGAGAGATGATATAGAGGCACCCCTACCTTTTACGTAGGATATAGATGAGATATATTTTGAGGAGCTACCAGTATAATTGGGTGTAGTAGATCTTAGATGCATAGTGGTGTATCTTGCTTGGTGGATAGGTTTGCATCCTATGGTTTAGGTCAGGAGGCCACCACCATATTTATAGGGGTTGATGAGAGAGAGATGAAACTATAAAGGCTTATGATATAGTGATATAGGCATAGGATATAGTAGTATAGGCCCAAGATGTGGTATTGTAGGCTCAAGATGAAGCTCAAGCATATGTGTTGGTTTTATAAGGATAGGTGGTGACATTGTAAGGCTAGGTCAGGGAATTATAGGGCTAGGTTAGGGTATTATAGGGTTAGGCTACTACACTAATAGTAGAGAGGGATAGTTTGAGAGTGGTAGGTCAAGCTACTCATCCTCCAACATAGGGACTAGTACAGGCCAGACCTTTAGTAGGTGTGATGAGACCATCATAGACTATATCTCTAGTGAGGAATAACACTAACCTTGATGAGATTGATTATTATGAGAGGGCCATCATGGAGTTACCATAGATTTAGAGGTATTATAATTTTATAAAGTAAGAGACATTAGTGACATGTGCCATGACATCTAGCTCACATAAATGCATATAGGTAGAGAGTGGTGATGACATTATTTCTTTATAACCATGTGTATATCCTCAAGGACTCTAAGCACCACGTTTTGTTATTATTACATATTTTGTATACACACTAGATTTTGAGCCAAAGATGAGAGATGCATATTTTGAGGGAGAGATGATATTATGATGATGTATTTATGTACATTTATGTTGATCATATATATATATATATATATATATATATATATATATGATCAACATAAATGTACATCAATACATAATCAAAATATCATCTCTCCCTCAAAATATACATCTCTCATCTTTAGCTCATAATCTAGTGTGCATACAACATATGTAACAATAACAAAATATGGTGCTTAGAATCCTTGAGGCTATACGCATGGTTGTGAAAAATAAGTATTATCACCACTCTCTACCTATCTACATCTATGTGAGCTAGAAGATGTGGCACAAGTGACTAATCTCTCCTACTCTTTGATAATGATGAGGTTAATGTAGATGGTTATTTTAATGTTATGTTAATTTTATATTAACGTTGAGCATTTTAGTTGAGTTAAAATATCATTTCCCATATGTGTGATGGTATATGCATAGTTGATTTGTTAGCTTCATCTTAGCATATTTCCATATTTGTGATGGTGTATGCTTAAAATGGATAGGCTATTTATGTTATTATTTGTATGAAGTTTTCATCTCAATAAAGAGATAGAGATGTGATTTTAATGGGAAATAAAGAGGTAAAATGCTTATGTACTATCAAATACCATAATCATAACATAAATAGGCTCATGAATATGAGCCTCTTTGATGCTTTGCATCATTGGACCATTTTGTTTGTTAGAGAAGTGTCATGTTCACCTTGTGTTAAGTGAGTTCAAAGTCCCTTGAAAGAGTATGAGGGGAAAAGGGTGGAATGAGTGAAAGTGTTTGGGTAGCATATCCTTTGAATTGGGGATGATATGCCCCTACTATGGGTGACTCAAGAGATACTATAGATAAGTCCATGACTTAAAGATTTTTTTTGTTGTTGTGTAAGTTTATCAATGAGGGAAGCCTACAATGGGATTTTTTTTGTGTTGAGGTCATATGAAGCTAAGCAATATGAGAATATTTTTATTTCTATTTATTTTTGATAACAAATCTTGGCCTAGCCATCCTTCAAGGGAGTGGTCTAAGCATTTGTGTTTGAGTTTAAATAGTAGCCATCCTTCAAGGGAGTAGTCTATTGATAGTATTGAAGATAAGTTACATAGTTATCTTTCAAGAGAGTAGTCTACATTGAGAATCATGACCTTAGAGATTATAAATTGTCTACATATCCCATTTTTTTTGTACTTTTAGTCATGGATAGGACTATAGAGGCTTAGGAGTTTTCCACTTTGAGGGAAAAAACATAGCATTTCATAAGTTAACTAAATGTGTAGGATTAAGGGTTAAGAGGAAGGGAGATGAATGTAATAGGGGTGCTCAAGGAATGAGATCAAATGAAACATGAGGTGAAGTGTTACTTGGTTAATAAAAGAATGGTCTTAGGTGTAAGGCATTTAAAGGCTCAGGTTCTATCTTTCCTTTGAGAGAAGACAAATGATAAGTTCATGAGCCATACTTGTGAGTTATGATGTAGGTTCCAATCCAATTATAAGCAAACTTACCCCATTTTATTTTCTCCATGTTCATCACATATTGATTTTCCTTTAAGATGAGATCTCCAATATTGAAATCTTGATCTTTAAGGTTTTTGTTGTAAGCACATTTGATATGCTCTTGATAGATTTAGAGGTGGATGAGGGCTATGAGACGGTGCTCATCAATCAAAACCTCACTTGTAGAGAAGTCCCCCTAGCATAGTGTAATGAGTGGCACATTTTATGAAGACACATCTCCCTTTATTGGAGAGATCAGAAGGGGTAATGTAAAAAGAAATATAATTTATGAGTTGCTTGTACAATAATTCATATGGGTTGGATGTTACATTTTTGATAAAAAGGATGTTAGTTGATACATATGAGGGTAATGTTAAGAAATGCATAGTGACATAGATTTTTGAGGCAAGTGAAGAGGGTAATGTTAAGAGGGTGAAGAGGGTATGTGTGAATAAAGTGAAGCCATTGTGTATTCAAGCTTGTTTATAGATTGAGGAATAGTTTATAGGAGATAAGATTCAAATGATCCCAATAACGTATCTACATAATGTTTATACCACTATAGAATTTCATTTTTGCATAGGTAGGAACCAATAACCTCATTAACCACAAACTAAGAATCACCAAAAATGGTTATATATTTGATACCTAAGAAGTAGTCATTTGAAGTCCTAAGATCAAAGCCTCATATTTAGCCATATTGTTAGTACATTCAAAATTGAGTTTAAATGATAAAGGCATAGGTTCACCATCTAGAGGAATAAGAATAACCCATACACCCCCATCATATTGACATTTAGACCCTCAAATAATATCATCATTTGATAGGATATATCATTGATGGAGAGCATTATGATGGATTCATCAGGGAATTCAAGGTTTAAAGGTTGGTTGTTAGGTAAAGGGGTAGTAGCTAATTGGTCAACAATCATTTTCCCTTAGATAGACTTTTATTGAATAAACTCTAAGTTAAATTTAGCAAGTATCATGAGCCACTAAGCTACACGTTGGTTATGATATGGCTTGGAATGCATGTAATTGAGGGAATCAGTATGGGTGACTACATAGGTTTTGTGATTCAAGAAATAATAGTGGAGATTGGAGGTTGAAAAAACTAACACAAGGTAAATCTTTTTAGTATGGGTATATCAAGTCTCATAATCAATAATTGTGAGGCTTGTGTATTAAACAACCTATTCTTGATGGTGATCATCTCCATGTGAAATCATCGCACCCAGAGAATGGTTTGTTGCAAAGATGTAAAGGTAGAAAGGCTAATTTCATTTAGGTGGAATAAGAACTAGTAGGGAAAGGAGATACTATTTGAGTGTGTCAAAATCTTCATGGAAATCTATATTCCAATGTAAGGAGAAATTTTTTTGAGGAGATGGTAAAATGGTTGGCAATTATTTTACAATTGGGAGATGAAGCGGTATATTAACCAAAGTTTGCCTTATAGGTTGCAGAGTTATTTGATATTAGTAAGTGGAGGCATCCATAGTATTATTCTAACCTTAGTAGGGTTAACTTCAATACCATGGACATAAATGATAAATCCTAATAGCTTACCAAAAAGGACACCAAAGACACATTTTTTTGGGTTTAGTCAAATGTTATATTGGAGGAGATGAGTAAATATGATTTTGAGAATTGTCAAGTGATCTTGGTGAAGTTTAGACTTTCTAAGTAAGCCATCCATGTAATATTCCATAATTTTGTGTAGGATATCATGGAAGATGTAAGTCATATCATGTTGGTAGGTGGGATCAATGTTCTTCAAACCAAAAGGCATGACCCAATAATAGAAGGTTCCCCATGGGGTAATAAAGGTTGTTTTGTGTTGATCCTCAAGAGCAACCAAGATTTGATAATATCTAGAGAAATCATCCATAAGTGATAGCATCTCATGGATGGATGTTAGATCAACAAGCTAGTTGATACTTGGCAATGAGAAGTCATCTTTTGTAAAATCAAGGTTTAAGTCATGATAGTTGGTGCAAATGTGGATTCCTCTAGTTGATTTTGTGATAGGAAAAATATTATAAATCCATTGTTGGTATTTGATGGGTTGGATAAAGTTAACATAAAGGAGTCATTGGAGCTCTTCTTTGATAAGGAGAAAAATATGAAGATGCATTTTTTGAAGCTTCTACTTAACAGGTTTAGCATATTTATTTGTGACAATGTTATGGATGATTATAGAGGGGTCAATACTAGGCATTTCATTATAAGGCCAAGTGAAGACTTTGCTATGGTTATTAATAAATGTGGTATAATTAGCTTGCTTAGAGAAATCCAAATATTGGCCAATATTGATGATGTGGGGGTTATCATGAGAGGGAAAATTAATGTCAATGGTTGATTTATTTAACATAACTTATGTTTTATATGGGATAAATCATTGAATAAAGGAATCATCTATACCCATGTATGTGAGAATAGCATCATCATCTTGACATTAGATAGTGTTAATAATGGGAGAGTCTTCATCAATTATTTTAGGATGAATGAGAGGAAGGGACCTTGCTTCCTTACCCTGGTGATAGGTGAGAGGCCACAAATAGATGGCATTTATTGAAAAAAAAATTAAGAGGTATAGATACCTCTAATTTGGTAGGTGATGGTGGAGAAAAAGGTGGAAAAAGAGAGACTTGATCTTCAATAATTGGTACATGGGAAGTTTTGGTGAGTTTATTTGGTTCATCATAACCCACTCCATGCCTCTTTTTGGAATTTTCAATGGTTTTACTAGTGGGATAATCAATGGGCATATGAACACCCTGCTTGTAATGACCTAAACCAAATCCATTCTAAGTAAACCTATAAAGATATATGTGAGAAAAAATAGGATTTCATAGGAAAGAGAAGTCATAGACAAATGGTTGTGGTGAAAAGGGTGGATTGTTGACAATAGGAACCTGATCAATTCCCCCATATGTGAAATTAGTTTGAAGGTTAGGGGGCCCATAAGGGATGACCATCCTAATACAAGGATCATAATTTGGGTGCATATGAAGATTTACATACTCTTATGGAGTATAAAATATGTCGAGTGTTAGCAAATGATATTCTCTGAGTGACAAATGTTTAAAATGTTCCTCCATGGGATATTTGTCAAGAATTTGTGTTACCAATATCTATGTAATTATGGTAGTGGAGGTTATGGAAGCTTTATAAGTATCATGTAGAGAATATGATGTTTTTAATGGAATTAGAGCATCATTGAGACTATAAGTCATGTTGCATGTTTTAAATGGAGGTGGGTCAAGAATTATAACATGCACTTGCCTATTGTGTTCAAACTTGACATAAAAATATAAAGTTGAGGTTACGCATGCCATAACACGTATCTAAGGACATCCAAATAGTATGTTATATTATAAATTTCATTCTAAAACATAGAATATCTTAGGAATTATGTAGAGACCTACATGGATATCTAAGGATAATAGTGCCCATCATAGTAGTTGTGGTATCATTAAAGGAGTGGAGCACCACATCAGTTTGAGACATGTAATTGTCAAGAAGATCTAGTTATTTGTAGGCATGGGTAGAAATAATATTAATACTAACTCCACCATTGATAACGACTCTTTTTACATGATTTTTATCAATATATGTGGTAATAAAAAGGGTATAATCTTGATCTTTAGAGTTTTGAAGTAGATTTTTTGAATTATTGAAGGAAATTAGGGAGATGAAATTAAGAGATCTAACCAAAGCTACAATAGGTTGGGGATCATTAGGTTGTACCTTAAATGATTGCAAGGTAATAATTAAAGCTTTATGGTGTGAGGTTGATTTTTGGATTAAATCATATAAGGACATTTTCATAAGATTTTGGTGAAGTTGTGTCACCATCGAGCTTTGAATAATGTTTGAAGCTGTTGGTTTTAGGACACCCAAGATGGAAATCTTGGGATTTAGAGGAGGAGTGTCTTTATAAAATAGATGACCCCAAGGAGTAGAGACTTTTTATTTACCTTTATGTTTTTAGTTTGATGACCACATGGCCACATTAACTATGTTGATCTAAAATATAGGAGAAAGAGTTGGCAAAGGGGGTACAACAACATCTTTGGATTTGAATTTAGATGGAACAATGGGAGGCATTGTGGATGCTAGAGGTGGAATAATAGGAAAGTTAATGGGGGTATTAAAAAAGAGAGTGTTGACATCAAAGTGTTATTGAATAACTATTGTGAAAGATTTACAGCTCTTAGTATCAAGTCCAGGTGAATGATGATATAGACACACTTGTGTATCATTAAACCAAGATGGCTTCAATCTAAGAGGACTATAAGGCTTAATGAAAGGAAGATTTATTATGGAAGATTACAATAATTGATGTAGGAAAAAATTGAGATCCTATGAGTAGGCTCACACCTATTATGGTAATAGGAGTGGACACCTTCTTTTGTTTAGGAGTCGTAGGGGTGATTTTGCATGGTGCCTTGTTTGGTGGTGGTGGAGTTACATGTTTTGATAACACTTTCTTTGTGTTAGGTATCATGATGTCAGATGTGAAAGGCCCACAAGGTGGTAGAGGTAGTAGTGGAGGTAAATTATCCTTTTATTTTGCTTGGTTTAGTGATACTACAACTAAATTATAGGGGTGAAGTCCTAAAATTGATGGTAAAGTTGAGGGTTAAAGAGGGAAGGATCGGTGAGACCTAGGAAGCTTAACATTTTTTTGTATTTTAGGCTATGAACCTATGACTTGTGGTTGTAGAGTTAGATTTAATTTCACCTTTGGATGAATTATATTAGAGATAGGGCATATGCCTAAAGACCTAATATACTTTAATGTGACAAATGCCTATGAGGGTGAGGGTTCTAACATAGTTGATGAGCTTCTAGTGATTTTGGTGAAGAAGATTTAGCTTTGTCAAATACCTTAGGGTAAAGGGTAGTGGGATGGTTGGTGGTAAAGGTTGATAATTTTTGTGTTGGATAAAGAGTTTTAAGTTGATCCTAAAATACTGCATGATCTAGCTTCGTAGAGTCAAGAAATTCTAGAATTTTCACCAACCATGAGAAGGGTTTAGATGAAGTTGGCATAGGCCTTATGGTTTCTTATTTATAAGGTTGAGGTGATTGAGAAAGAGGGAAATTATTGGTCTCTACTACTTCAAGCCAAAGATGAGAAAGAGCTACAATAGGGTCTTTTTCAATAAAGAAAGGAGAAGAGCCAATGTCTTCCATGGGTGGAGGAGAGGTAGGCAAAGAAGGTTCCTCAAGGGGGTATACAATAGGTATAATTATTACCTCAACATGTGGGTGAGAAATAGGTAAAGTATGATCCTTCATAGGTAAAAGAAGTGGTAAGAGTGGTAGAATTGGAGTAAACACAATAGGTCTCTTGTCTAATGTTGGAGTAGATAACACTGACTCTTTTAAATGCAAAATTGGAGTGGATGGGGTATTACTCTCTATCAGTGGAGGAGAGGTAGGTGAAGAGGATTCATCAAGAGGGTATAATATAGGAATGATGTTGCCTCAACATGTGGTTATATAATGGGTAAGGTGTGGTCTTAAAGTGGTAAGAGGATAGGTAACATTGGTATAGAAGGAATTATCAATATAGGCTCCTCTGATGGCAAAAGGAATGGTAAAGGAGGCTCTTTCTCATTTAGGAGTGGAATGGGTGAAATAGGATATTATAACTAGGGAGGAATAATGGGCAAAATAAATGCCATTGACTATGAGGGAGGACTTGATAAAATGTGTGCCTCCTATTGTGGGAGAGGTCAAACTAGAGGTAAATAAAAGACCATATTAACTATATAGATATTATGATCACATGAGTTATTCATGATCTGAATAATATTTTTATTAGGTGAATGATTAGGAAGAGGTTATTTAAACACATCCATATTTTAATTATTGGGTGCATTAAGATTATCCAAGATGAGATCACCCCTATCAAGCATGTCTTGAACAATGTTTTTGAATGTTTTATAGTTATTAGAATTATGGCCTTTAACTCAATGGTAGCCACAAAACTCATCCTCCTTGTATCAAGTTGGAATAAGATGGGAGGAGTCAAAATATATAAGAGGTTTTATTTGAGGAAGGGTTATGACACCTTGTTGTAATTATTTTTCCA
Source organism: Torreya grandis (assembly GCA_037957365.1). NCBI lineage: Eukaryota > Viridiplantae > Streptophyta > Pinopsida > Cupressales > Taxaceae > Torreya > Torreya grandis. The sequence continues at coordinate 2,253,982 of JARHVA010002421.1, forward strand.
AAATAGAAGTATATGACTCCCCAATGAGAGTGTACTATCTTTGTTCATATTGTTATTAGAATTTCTTGGTCAAATTTTGGGAAGTCAAGGAATTAGGTTGGTTTGTGGTTATGGAAGAAGCTAATTTAATGACCACCACATTGGTAGAGCATTTAAATTTGTAGTTAGAAGGAGAAGTTTTAGAAGAAGAGGAGTCATTCGATTTGAAATTGGTGTTCTTACTACACAACTTGACTCTACCTTCATTTATAACCTAAATCTTGAGTTTTTGTACCATTGTAAAGGCCTCATCAAATGTGTGGAAAGATTTTACTTGAAGTGTGGATGAAATGTGCTTAGCACGTGCCCTTGAGAAGAGCTCAATAAGGCCAGGCTGGGGTAAGGAGAAGGAGAGTTGATTTATCAAGCCTCTCTAATGAGTGATAAAATTTGCAATTGACTCATCATCAAATTGTCTAATAGAATAAAGTTTTATAATAGAAAAATTTTTAGAAATGTTAATAGATAAATGGTTTAGGAATATTTATGTAAGTTAGGTAAATGAGAAAAAGGATTGTTGAGTTATAGAGCTATAATAGTCTAGGGTAGCACCCAAAAGAGACATAGGGAAAGTGTGAAGTAATAAAGCATCATCATGCCTTATTAAATAACAAACATGTCTAAATGCATGAAAATGTTGTTATGGGTCCTATTTACTCTAGAAATTAGTAAATTTGGGGATTTCTAATTGGATTAGATAAGGAAAAATAGGCACAAAATAATGGATGGGTTCATTGTATATCTGAACATAAGATAACATATTCTTTGAACCCAAAATAGATGTCTCTAGATTAGATATCTTGTCCATTAGTATCTTAATGAGGTCGGGAGGGGGATTAGTTTGGAGGATACCCCCTAGGTTATAGAGAACTTGATAGGAAGTAGAGGGAGTGTATGACATAGCATGTTGAGGTTGTGTTCAAAAAATATAAGGATAAATGAGTCATAAGCTAGTAGGTGGGAAAAAAATGGCTTGTCCCATTAGGTTAGAGACTATGCTTTGGTTGGATGTTGTTATTATAGGTTGGGTTATTGGCATGGTTAGGATAGATGAAGGGTGAGCCGTAACTTGGGTAAGTATAGGTGTGAAATTAGATGGAATAGATACCACCAATTTTGAAATGGGGTGAGACTTGACTAAACTATTTGTGGTTTTGAAAGTAGGGAAGTTATGCTAGGGTTTAGGTGGGATTGGGCAGTTAGTAATGCTAAACTTTAGACATTGTTTATGGTTGAATTAATTATCAAAGTAGTGGTTTGAGTAACCATGGGGAAAATAGTGGAGATAGTTGAAACTAAATTTGTCTCCATTAGAGAGGTTGGCATACCATATAGTGGTTCACCCAAAGAATTGTAGGTTCATCTCATGGCAAGGTAATGCTAAAGGGCTGCCATATTCTGATCAAGAAATTTAGCAAAATCTTGATCTCCTTTAGGCAAAGTGGGAATTTGGTTAGGGTTGGGAGTATGCTCTATATTTGAAGTATGGTCCATGATAGAATCAACAACAAGAGGGGAAGGTGGAAATGGTTTTTGGCTTGCATAATCAGCAAGAATTTTATCTTGGGCTCATGTTAATACCATGCAAGAATAAGTAAAATAGTCTTAATACTCTATATTAGTGATAAAATAAGTAAAAACCAAGTTTATGTGTAGGTAAGTAGGTTATTTTAGCTTGCTACTTTGAGCAAATTAAAATTACACAATCACCAACATCGTTCTCTTAACCAATGTCACTAGTAAAAGTTTGTTGATGTCAATGGGATTAACCAATGTCAGTAGTCCAAAGTCTATTGATGTCAATGTAATTAATCAATATTAGTCACTATGATATCCTAGGAGATGGAAAATCCAAAATTTTAGAAACCCAGAGGTAAAATAGAGGATGCAATAAGTCTATGTAAGAAGAAAAAACACTCAAAAAACTTGATATAATAGTTTATACAAACTAAGTATTACAAATAGTGTTGATTTTATAAATCAATGGAAAAACATCCTTACCAACTCCAAAATATAGAAGGAAATAGAAAAATTAAAAAAGAACATACAACCACTAATTATTAACTCCTAGAAATTAATTTTAGTCTTGTGTTGGCTTATGCCTTAATCAGATAGTGAGAAGAGAATTTGGTTAATGAAGATAATAGAAAGCAATCTAGAGCTAGTTTCAAGTTAGTTTTAGTGCTCAAGAGGAAATCTATGTTAGACTAGGTACATGGATTATTATAAGAGTTTGTTCCTCATACTTCATAAACCTAAATCCAAGCTAGGTCACTTAGCCAAAATATACCTTCTACCTAGATTTTATACTCTACAAGAGAACAGAGTGGGTTTTCCCCTTGGTGGTGAAATCCAAGTAGGACAACTGGGTAGGGTAAGGTGATCCACTAAGTGATGAAATATTGATGGACCTTATCTCAAGTGAGTTTATATGTTTTTTTTCACGAGTGTGATTTGGTTGTGTAACATAGGTGCACTATAATTCATTTATAATGCTTGTAATTAACAAGGTGAGCTAATATGCAGCAAGCAAATAATGAAGTGCAATAAGTTTTAAACCTAAATCTAAAATGTTTAGATTTGAATGAAAAAAATGATGACATAAGAGTAGAGAATGAAATTAACTATCCTAATGTGCATGCAAGAAATAAATAAAGAAGAGATTCTTTTAACTTGTAAGAAAATGGATTAATTGCTTTTAGATGCAAAGAGAAAAGAAGAGTGGCAAGAAAGAATAAATTTTAGTTTATTACCCTTAAAAAGTAAATAAAATGTTGATTTTTTCACTTAGAGGGAGAAAAGAAGGATAAAGTGTAAGAAATGAAATTTTCACTATAATACACCTATATGAATGCTTAAAATAGGCAATGAACCCAAGGAAAACTCCAAGGTCCCACCGGGTGTGCCAGAAATATTTCACTAAAATTGTGTCTATTTCAAGTCTCAATAAAAATAGAGAAGAAGGATAGGGATAAGTGATTAGAATGAACTAAAATTATTTTGCACATCGTATCTAGACATATTGAGCATTCTTATTTGGCCAGGGAGGACTACCTACAAGTAAGAAAGCACTACCACAAAAAAATTTATTAGTAGATATATGAGTGGTTTGCCAAGCTATGCACTTGTTCTAGGAAGTGTCAAACTTCCTTAGATATGATAGTCCACTTTTGAGAGGAAAAATATTAATAAATAAACAAGAGAGAAGAAAAGAGAGATAATATTACCATTATTCGTAACTTGAGTGCAGTAAAGATTAATAGAGTGCAAGTGGTATATTCAGTTTATATTTTGGAAGCTTTTTGGGTAGGTTTTAGAAGGGTAACTAAAAATCCACAATTTCCAATGTCGATTAGGTTGTCAAGGTCGGTGAGAAAGTTTGAATGATATCGGTTGGGTGACTGATGTCAGTAGGGGAAATAATTACCTAGGAGCTTATAGAAGGATTTTTTGGGTCTAAGAAATGGTTTTGGCTAGGTTTGGAAGTTTGGGGAGAGTTGTGAGAGAGAAAGTATTATTTTGGATGGATCTAGTCAAGGGTTTGGTGTGTTGGAACAAGGGAAAATAGTTAGGTAAGTTTTATAACTCCTTCACAAGGGTTCAATTAGGAATGTGTAAAACAATAAATAGTAGATATAAAGTGATTATAAAGTAACTACTTAAAGACTTATAGAATAAGTGATGTAATTAGCTATAGAGGTGATTGAATGATACGTGCCAGATAGATGGCTCCTAGAAGGCTTGTTGAATTGATGCCTTGAATGGAGAAAAAAAGCATGTGTTGTTGGTTCTCAAGAGCTTGGTTCCTAATCTAGATTGACTTATGCAAGGTAATAGTGAGCCAAGATGTGGAAAGTTTGATGCCAAAAGCCTGTATGTGAATAGAAATGAGTTTTATTAATTTTTACTAACCTAAACATTAGTTTAGATTTTGGCTTAAATAACTAATGTCGATGATCCCACTGACATCAATCATGGGTTGACTGATGTTAGTGGCATGAGAATAGGTAAAAGTACTATTTTTAGCTTGTTTTCTATTCATTCTTATGCCAAGTGTGGTATCCATTAGGAAACAGTAGAAATGGGAGGTTAAGAAGGATGTAGTTGGTTAGGAATTTATTTTTGGGGTGAGAACAAGTCATGGGTAGTTAGGATAAGGGGACTAAGTATTGAGGTGACTCAAAGGATAAGAATTAGTCTTAGGATAAGGTGCTTAGGTAAGGTGGCATGAGTGGTTTTTAATTAACTTAGTTAAATATTTTAAATTAATTAAATGTGTGAGGGGTAAAAACATGGGTTAGGGAGGCTAATTATTATTATTGAAAAGGGGCTCAAGGGGGGGTTCACCATAGGGAGTTATGCACATGTGTGACATAATTTTTGTGTCTACATTACATACATTATTTATGGATTAAAATTATCTCTCCAATGATCACATATTATGGGATTATTGATCCTACACTTCATCTTAAATCCTTTGGTGCCCTCTATAAGGATTAGATTCAAACAACACAAATGTAACTACCAAAATTTTAGTAAAACATTAATTGGAGATGGACCAAAATGGTATGATCAAATTATAGATTGCTCAATTATAAAAGTATAAAATTTAGTGAATGTTCTAGTTAAGGATTTTAAACATAAAAAAATTCTCTAAAATATCCTTATCAAATTTATTAATGTTAAAAAATTACCTAAGTAATGTGCCCATGATTTCATCAAGTATGACAAAGTGTTTGGTGCTTAAATTGGACCATAACATCATAACCATAAATATATTAAAGTTATTTGTTACCATTCTCAAATTCCCTCATCAATACAAAGTTATGATATTATCTCCTAAGACTTTAGAAGAGGTCTTCAATCAATAAAAACGACAAGACTTCCTTACGAGCCAATTTAAACCATCTCCAAATGCTAATAGGGAATATTTTCAAATGTTATCCAATATAATCAGCACTAGTACATCTCAAAACAAGCCTCCCTCATAATCTAAATCAACATATTATAATCCTAAAAATAAAAAGCCTACCCACTCTCCTTTGATTTTATAATATCTTTGGAAGTTACTACCACCATATAGACCTTTTTATCCATCCTTCCTCACTACCATAATGGGACAATCATGCCAAGTTTTGTTGGTTCCATATGGATGTTCACCATTCTCATGAGACATGTTATGGACTCAATAATTTTTTTTATGATATCCTCCTACATGAAAAAATAAACCATGAATCTATCTATGAAGAGTTCTATAAATAATATCAAAAATCCTCTAAAAATAAATCCAACCAATCTAAAAACTCTAGTTAATATGATCCATGTAATCAATATAAACATCAATACCAAAATCAAAAATATAAAAATAAACCCCCTTAAACTTATAACCCTAATAATATATTTTCTAATTAAGTCACATGTTATTGATGTTGACTATATGAATTAATTTAATAAATCTCAATATGTGAATGTCACAAAGGTTAAAAACCAATATAATCCCACTCACAAAGATACTGTTACTAAACTCAACAAGCCATCTCTTAACAAAATTACTCTTAAAGATATTACAACTACCAGTTTTCCACCTGGTGACAAGTCTACTCCACCACTATATTCCCAACCTAGTGCTCAAAATCCCTCTACTACTATACATTTCAAATTTAATCCTTCCAATCCTCATAAGTATTTTTATGGTACTAAAAATCATCCCAATGGAAAATTATGGATAAACATAACTCCATTTCTTTAAAAAAATCCCTTAATTTAACTCATGATAACGTCACCATATCATTGAAAAATTATCATGAAAAAATTACAAGACATAGTGGAATCACCATCAAGTAAAATTGAACCATATTCTTAACCTTCAGAATGTCTACCACAATGGTAGTGCATTCCATTAAAACAATACCTCATCCTCCACCTTGTAATAAAATTTCCATATATTTTATCGAGGATGACATAATCAATGATGAGTTCCTTTTTAAATCTAATGACACACCATCATATATATATATATATATAATGATTAATGATGTCTAAATAAGAAAATTATTAGTGGATGAAGGTTTAGGAATTAATTTCATTTCCCTTGGGCTAATCCAACAACTAGGATTCTCCAAAGATGATCTTAATTAAATAATACTTACATGTCATGTATTTTAAAAGGCTAGAAAAAAGACTTGGTTGCATTTGGATCCTTCTCACTATTAGAACCAAAATAATATGCACAAAGCTTATGGTCTTGGATCTTCCACATTCTTACAATATCCTCCTAAGTCATATTGGGACCCATTACATGATATTTATCCCTTCTTCTTATATCCAATGGATAAATTTAAACCACAATGGAAAGCATTAAAAACATGAAGTTAATTCTAATGCATGATATCTCAAAATACCCAAGCTTAAATCTTAATGTTTCATTATAAATAAAAAACACATTAACAATCCCACTCTAACCCACTCTAATTAAGTTTGTCAACATGCATCAAGCTATGTAATTCATGCTTGTTGACTCTAATTATGATGGGCCTAATGAGATTAAAACCATTTTTAATACCACTATATTAAAATATTATATATACAAATGGATTCCTCTATATATTTTACCATTATATGGGGTGTTTTGCTTACTTGAAAATGATAATTAAATCCCACCCCTTTGTAATTCTAATGAAACTTCATATACATAAGATGATTATGAATGTAATAAACTTATCATGGCTAATATCTTCCAGGATCCATTATTACTTTATCCAAGATATTATATGTAACTTGGTGTGTATATTAAGGATATTTAATGAAAAATCTCAAAAAGTTATGCAATTTAATATTTACTCATTTTATGACATTGATTATATAATTTCCCAACCCCAATCATGGAACTTAAATATACTTCATTATCAAAAAAATCTTAATATAATACATGATTTTAAGTAGGATGTTTATTTATTCTAAATTTATCCTCAATTAAATTCAAGTGATGAAGATAACAAGTTATAACTCGAAGGTTATATCCATCTTGCTAATCCACCCTTGGAAAAATTTCATTCGATTCTTTGCCAGATCTCTAATTTTTTCCACAAACTTAAACAAATAAATATAATGAAAATCATTTATGAAAATTCTAATATTTTTAAATATAATAACCCTAATTCTATAATTCATAATCATTTCATTCTATCTGATTATATTAAAATTTTCAATACAACTTAGAAGCATCCCAAACTATCTAACTATATTGACACTATTGAAATAGTTTAGAAGCACCCAAATTTGTCCAACCATATTGACCAGTTTGATATATTTTATAATTAGAGACATAAATCCAACCTAGATCTATATAACTATATTAATAAACCAATGTGGTTCAATCATATAAATCCAATAGTATCAACCATCACTTAGACATTATTGATATAGTCTTAAAATGGATTTATAAAAAATCTAATTGAATATCATCATCTATACAATGTCAAAATAATATTAATACCACTTATTGATAGATCCAATTATATCTACCATTACCCATAAAGTTCTTATGAATTTTTAAATCATCCTTTGATCATAACTCTATCAATCAACATATCTTTGTTTCATATATATATGATGTTGTTATAGTAAAATGTTTTTCAAACCCACATAATGGTATTAAAAACATAACACATTTCAACCTATTTATGTAAATATATAATGTATCAACATGCCTGATGACATTCATAAAAAGTATAAAACAACTCCCAAAGATTTAAAAAATACCTTAGATTCTAAAGCTAATACTAAGAGATACATCCAATCATAATTTGATAACAAGTAATAAGATAGTTGAACTTGAGGTATACATTGAGTATTATGGTGTATTACATACTCTACCTAGTGATGAAGCTATACTAAAATCCTTATGTATGGGGTCCTCAACATCCCTATCAACATCATAAGCTTGGCCATTTTGAGGATACCCCTTATTAGTTTCATAATTTTATCACTAGCATAGATCCCAAAGTCCAGCTCAATTCTAAGAAGTGTCTATTTGGTGTTACCTCCAACAAGATTTTAGGATTATTGGTTTCAAAATGAATGATTGACATATATCATTCAAAATTAAAAACTATCATTGAAATTATTCCACCTTAGTCCATCCCTCATATCTATACCTACATTAGGAAGCTTGGTTTAATAAATATATTTATTCATGAGTTGACTTACCAAATTCATTGGTAAAATCTCTTCTCAAGAAAGGTGTTAAACTTGATTGGAATAATGCTTATCAAAATAATTTCAATAATATGAATAAATAACTATTTCAACCTCCTATCATATGACACCTTGTAGTGATCACCCTTTCATCTTATACACATTCTCTATCCCCATATTCATTAGGTCTATGCTCTCATAATAATATGAGTATATTAAGATGATAATTTTAATTATATTATTCATGCTTGGATTTATCATGAGACATGCAACCATGAATTTGAGTGAGAGAGTATAAATATATAATTTATTTCTATAAATTAATAGAATTAAATATTTTATTAAACTACCTATGTCATATTCCATGCATATCTTCTCTACCATTTCTTTTCCAATTATCTATTGATTAGAGATCACATTGGAAAATAGATGACCTAGTTGAAATGGATGGCCCTATTTATGGAAATTTATTTCAATATAATTACCCAAAAATCATTCAATGGGTAATATATTTTTAACCATATTGATACCTCACTTATTCTATCTCAACATCACATCCAAAATACTCTTCCAAATGAATATTTCCTCTTCATCATAGGCATTAATCAATCCCTCTCACCCAAATTTTACTTCCACAATTTCACAACTATACTTTAGGTTTAATCCCTCATATAATTTTAAATTTAATTCTCTAATACTAAACATTTATGATGACCATACAAGAAGATTTACCTATAGTCACCATTAATTTAAATGATAATACATTAACACTACATTTTGATATAGCTAAGTGCATTCAAAGATCAAGGGTTGGATGTGTCCTCTCTAAACCTTTTATAAATATTATCCCTCTATCTATTTTAATTAAATTTAATGTTACCAATAATATAGTTTAATATGAATCCCTCATCTTTGTGATGCAAGCAATCATTGATTTAGACACCTTCCATCTCCATGATTTAGGTGATTCATAGTTTGTATGTCACCAAATTAGTGGTTATATAAAAATTTAAAACCATATATAATATCATGATATTAGTAATACTCTTTATAAATATTTTTCATCTTTCACCATCAAATTAATCCCAAGAAATAGAAATGTTATTGTGAACTATATTACATACTCAGCTTCCCTTTTTCACCCATATTAGGTGTTACCTGATAAACAATTCCTCATCCACAAGGAAATATCCATGTACTTTAGCATATAGATATTATTATCTCATTTTCCACATATAATTTTTCACTATTACACATATATTTTTGTGTAAATTCATCATCCAATTCATTTAAAATCAAACATGTTCTCTCAAAGCTAACTCATGTGAAAATACTAGAATCCATAACCAAGCCTTCAATTATATCCTTAAAAATAACATAATCTAATATTATAACACTTAAGGCACCCTAATCCATTATGTTATTAAAGAATAATTTATTCTCTTACTGAATAATCACATTGGATAATTTACGAAGGCCATTGTAGTGGACATGCTACAACCCTTAAATGCCTACATATGTGGTATTTTTGGCCTACTCTTGAAAAATATTATATCACTTTTGTTAAAAAGTAAAATCCTTCTTATTTACAGGGAGATATTATTCATTATTCCCTAGCTAAACTTCAAACACTTGATTCTACCTATTCATTCTATGTAGGGGATTATAACTCATTGAAAAGTTGCCTTGACCATAAAAATGGCCATGTTTCCATTATTACCAACATTAATTACTTTAATAAGTGGGTAATATTAATTCCCCTTGTTAATGATTCATTCATAATTATATCCAAATTCATCCTCAGTTAGATCATTTTTCATTTTTATATTCTTCACACCTCATATTTGATGATGGTGAAAATTTTAAAAATAAAGATATGAAATAAATTTATGTTAAATTTAAAATCACATAAATTTTTTCCACACCTTATCACCCCAAGTGAAATGGTCAAACTGAAGTAGATAAATTATTTCAAAATATATAATGAAAAATATTAAGTATTCTCCTTAGTATTGTCATCTTAATCTTTATCGTAAAATTTGGGACTATTTCACTATCATTTACATTACCACTAGGGAAACTCCATTCTCTCTATTCTATGGCTAAGAATTTATGCTCCCATTACAAGTAGAATTACCTTCATTGAAAATTTATCTTCATGAAATTATGAAATAACCCAAAAAAATAAATTAGAATTTCATTATTAGAGTTGTGTTTAAGACTTCATGTAGGGTCCACTACTTATCTTTCTAATGCAATCCACATTTTACTTATGACATACTCACATACAAACATATATAATTTTAGGAGGTGAACCAAGATTCTAAACTAGGGTTAAACACCAATAAGGGATTCTATAAGGAAGCATGTTATTAATAAGCAATATGAACTTCAAGGTGTATTGGTGTGCAAGTACATGGATAAAGCATGATTTCCATACATGGCACAAATTTTATGTATATTACCATTTATGGGTCCTTAACCATAGTTAAATGTATTATTCCCCTTTTTTGAGTCTAGTTTAGCCTTGCAGGTGGTTATATGGTTCCTTTTAGTATAACTAGAATAAACAACTTTACGAACCTAATGTTATTATTCAGCTATAACATGTTTAAGAGATGAGAAATGAGGTTTAAAAAAAGGCATAGAAACATTTGTTCGCATGTCTTAAGATGTAAATCATGATATAAATAATCAACATTATTATATAAGTACTTAGGGATTTACACTAGTGAATAATGATTTCCCTAAAAGATTCAATTTTATTCATGCTAATGTATATTCTTATCAATCAAAAGAATAATAGAGTCTCATAGGAAATTAAACTAATGCTACTAGTTGAGGGTATATATTATACCTTTTGCTTATGGGATCATCACACCATTACCTTCTTAGTTTAAGATTCAAGATTCATCCACTTTTATCTTTAGTGTATAAAAGAGACTACCTTTACTCACTAATACTTTCAACACTAGATATTACTCATATTTGTATAACTTAAGATTAGTTATTAATGTATTAATATATTAGATTCCCTTATCGAATAAAGAACATTGATGGATAACCTTATTATAAATAAATAATAATGGATTGTAGGTAATTGGGTTTAGTGCTACCTATAAAGGATTATAAAATAAATCTTTGGTTTGGGTCCTCACACCTTTATCACTCTACCTTTAATATTAGATAATTTTATCACAAGATTAGTTAAAATTCAATAAAAATAACTTATTACATTCACTTTAGTATATTATTATTTAATAAATCTATATTAATAGGACCACTTGGGATTCATTCCTAATTTGCAGCCAACTATCATACTAGTTTTTTAGTTGGGAATAGTTATGAGATTGTTTATATGTACCCAAAAGGGTAGATTATTCATGTAAGTCAACTTGGATAAGTCTAAGAAAATTTCCATTAATAAATAAGTTAAGAAACTAATCCATAAATGATTAATTTAAGAACAATGAATTATAGTAACTAATAACATGAGTTTGTAACTTATCCAAATATTCAATACACTCATCTGCCACTAATAAGTATGAAAGCTTATAATACTTATTCCTAAAGAGAAGGCATAATGAAGGTAACTTAAATAATATATCCTTTTCTAACTATCCAATCTAAAGTTTTTACATTTGTGATTTTTGTCATCAATTCCATATGCACACTAAACATAAGTAATTCAATCCAATGCCTAGTTAAAGTTAATAAAATTTGAGGTACCCAACATATGAATAGAATAATCCATTGAATTGCAATTTATTTATGTAATTTAAATGCATTTTTAAGAGTATAAGAGTCATGCTTAAAAATAGCCATTATTGAACTTAGTGCCAATATTAAGAATTATTAATAACCATAGATCAACAACAAAGAGTTTAGAATTGTCCAACATATAACTATTTATTAATTTCACCAATGGGTCAATTAGGTTCTAATTGTACCAAGGGTCATTTTTGAATTAAATTTCCAGCATTGAATACAACTAGTTAGGCTAATGAATATTCCCATGTTTATCATGAATGGGTAGAACCAATGGAGAAACATTCAACTAAGAACATTATAGTATAATTATATATTATCCATCATCAAAGAATGGGTCTAGAATAAATGATCACAAAGTATTAAATATAGATATAATTAATGCACACTTAAAACCATCATTTCATTAAATTTTTACATGTTTATAAGAATCTAGACATCTAATAATTCCATTGCTAGTTTTATAATTACTAAAATTAGATTTTCATATTGCTATTCTTGGTTTTTAACCAGTGGGATATCAGATTCCAATTATTTTTATTTTTGGTTTTAGTTAGTGTGATATTGGATTATAATATAGTTGTTGTTGGATTCTAAATTCTAGTGTGCAATAAAATTACAATTATATCTTAGATGATTTTTCACATTTACATTCATATATAGGGTAAATGGGCCAATATTTGAACATGATCCAATAGTTGAAATGGGTCTTGATAATTTATATAATGTGAACCCATATTGTTGTCATATTATTACCTAAATATAGTTATTATAGTAAATATTTATCCAAAATGTATGATATAATAACCAATCAAATCATGACATGGAATATTTAAAAATATTAGTAGACACTATAAAACACACTTACTATAACCATATACAAGTATTGGACAACACTTTGCATTGCCCATGTGTGCCCAATTTAAAACATGCTTATCATTATTCTTAATAATCCTGTGCAAAATCAGCAAATGCCCATTCTATACTAGAGAATAACATAGGATTTTATTTCTCATATCATCAATTTAGAGGTCATTATTCTTATCTCAATGTGTAGAATGGGGATGTGTCAATTCTACCCAAGATAATAAATATGCCTTTATTTCTCATATTATTCCTATAGACATGGACATACTCTTGTAAAACTAAAGATGGTTACCACATACATTAATCAAAGTTTCATAAGTTCACACTTTATATACCAATATATTATTTTAAATAATTGATCAGTTTACAACCACATTGATGTGTTTTAAATGGTTTAACTACTGTATAATTAATAATTAATAATATGTAAGCAAGCTATCAATGTGAAAGAGAGATAACTAGCTTTTATAACTTCTTTGATCCATGTTTTAATAGGCACTAAACAATATAGATACAATGCTTCACCTTATTCTCTTCCAAAAGCTTTCAAATATTGTAGCCTCACATTTTTAGCCACATACACATCCATCAATGTATTGATTGCTTACATAAATAAATTTTGAATAATTTTGTTTTGTCTGTGAAAATGTGAGATTACTTAAATATGTTATAAATCAAAAAGTGGGATAAAAGTTTTAGTAGACCCACCCATTTTGTTTATGCCACATTGAGAACAAAATAGACCTTAATGACTCCATAGATCAACTTAGTGTGACAGAACCTCATAACTTATAGTGATGCATCGCTACTAGCACATATCCCATGAACTTAAGTAGGATAATATAGTAAATTAAAACTATTTAAAAAATATTTTTTATTAAATATTTCAAAATTAAATTATTAGAATAAATTATTATCTCTACACAATTATGAAAAATAATATTTTGAAAAAAGGTATTAATTTTACATTCATATTTAATAAACAATATCGTTGCCTTATTAATGGGTCAATAGTAATAAGCTTGAATATAAGTGGGGCTAAAATATTGAATAAAATTTGGTCAAATAGAAGCAATAAATATCAATATTCAATTCATATTAAATAATTAAGGTATAAATACAAGGCTAAATTATTGGATCTTGCATTGGAATAGAAATTTCAAAATACCCACATCCTAATCCAGGATGATATCACATTAATTTATGACCTTCTATAGTTTCACCTTAGTATTCACTACCCTATTCAAGAAGTAAAAGGTATGATTCAATTACCTCATGTCCATTTTTAGGAATCTTAATTGATCCACCTTTACATTTTTTGTTTGGTGTTCATGCCCATATGATGCTATCCACATCAATGTCTTATTTGATTTTGTCTAATTTGGTCCATGTTTTAATACATGTAAAACATGCTTGATATAATGCTTTACTAACTTTTCTTCTCGAGGGTTTCCAATATTGAATCCTCACCCTTTTAGACACATTCTCACCTTCCAATTCAAGGTAAATATCCACATATACCCTTCCCATTCATTTATTTTCATTTTCATTTGTTGGTCATACTAGAAAAATTTATCCCCCATACACAACCATCAAAGGATTAAATGCATGTTTAGATCTTACAAAAATAGGCCCAACGTAAATATCATTATTACTTGGGATATGTTCATTAATTAATTCTTATTTTTAAAAATGAATGGCTCATATTATTTGGTCATATATGTCATTCTCTTGTATTATTCATGGCTAAAAATAAAGATTCAACATTATACTACAATTTACAAACAATATATGCAAAAAACACAAAACATTTTCCCAATATGTTATCTTTGGAAGATAGTATTCTCTACCTCCACCAATTACACTTTTTCCCCAATTTAAATATATGCTTTTATTCCCTTTTTTAGATCTGTCATATCTTTGAGTTCTTTGAAAGTTTCCAGAGGAGGCTACCCTTACATCAAGTTTGGTTCACCATTATCCTTTGTATGCCAGATTGGGATTGGATGAGACCATTTGAGGTCTTTATTTGTTTATTTATATTCTATCATTGGTATGACATCCACAACATGTAACATGAACATCTTAGGTTATCTAATACCCACTATCTTGTGGATTCCATCCAAAAAGTGTGGCTCCACAAAATATTTGAAGTCATACGATTCCTCAATAAGGTAAGGAGTGAATGTACTTGACCCCTCTTATCATGTTCTATAGGTGTCTTGATACGTGGAAAAAAATGTGTCTAGTTTTCATAATGATGTTTCCAATTTTCCAAAAGTCTTATCTATATCCTCATGGGTGTGTCCCATTGGGAAGAATCTTACATACAAAATGTTGAATACCCTTATTTTTATCAACATTGATGCAAATTCAAATAAGATGTGATTCTTTTTGTCACTCAAAGCATTATCCAATTTCAATTAGAGGATTGATGGTAATTTTTTAAATGAAGTACATGTACAATCAATAATATTAATTTCTTTAGAATGGATAAATTTTTCCTTGTACCCTTTACACTTATGATGCACTTCATTTTTTAATAGTACATCATGAAATGGTTATTTGGATGATCCACAAGTTTATAATAAATACCCATACTCATCAATGATAGTTTATTTAGCTTATTGAGATACAAATCCAATGATGTGACTATGTAATTTGTTATGTGTTCAATAAATGGTAGGCTAAAGTGGCCAAAACCCCCAGTCTTATGTCCATGTGTGAGCATACCATTCAAATTAACTAGAAGGTTCATAACATTACTTATTGACTTTTCTTTCTTTCCAATCCTTAATATGGAAGTTTTCATTTTGTGCATTTTATCATGTATATTTATCAATAATCCCTAAGGTTATTACTCTTATTTTAATCTAAGGGATTAGTAATGTACATGATAACTTTGAATGTATTCATTATTCCATGTTTGTTCCTCTTCAAGTTTTGAGATTGTTTATGGGAATGTGGTGGATCTACATTTGTTTTATAGGTATATACATTCATCAAACTTGGTGAAGTCATTCTTTGCAAAAAAAACATGTTGAAATATTTTGGTCATTATCTTTTTAAAACTTGGTTGTGACATTGATGAAAGTTTCAACAATTCTAGATCCTCGTTACACTTGTACAACAAATCATGGTTATAGAATGTAGGAATTAGCCTTTAAATAACTTTGATTCCATCCTATCCTACACAATGAGTTAAATGTGAATAAATATATAATTTATTTTAAACCATTATTGATATACAAGAAAATATTAAGATGGTATTTGACCTTTCTTTCTCTTTCCCGGTGTTACCATTTACTTTATGCCTATGACCATTTAGCTAGTATACTTTATGACTATAGAAGATGCTCCTTGGTTACCCATAAGATTTGTGCCATGAATTATGATAGACATACATAAAATTTAATTTAATTTCATTCACCTTCATAAATTCATCACCCACATTAAATATGGCACTTGATATTAATGCATCTAACATAAAATTCTTTCTAACTTCTTCATTCATGGATCTAATTTTATGCCATAGAAATATGATTGAAGCTAGGGGAAATTTTTTAGAGAGTTAAATTTTCAATAATGATTTCTCACATTAAATAATTCATCAAAAAAATGGACCAATTTTTATCCTCGTTAACATTTTTATTTGACAAACTGGGTAGAGAGGCATTCAATTTTTGACATTTTTGAGCATTGTAGGATCTTCTAATCACTTTTTAAAAATGATTGTAATTAGTGGAATTAATAGAATTTGGATATACCATTTATGGTTGATGATATTATAATGCATCCCACATATTCACCTCAACCTCATTTGGGAATTATTTGAATATCACATCTACAAGAGAATCATTTATGTCAGACAATTGCCTAGTAGGCCATTGCATGAGAGATAATTTACATAGGGAGCATCCTTTTCAAGGAGGGTTGAGTACTCTATCAATATGCACACTAATATTTTTGACATTTAATCCCTTAAATTATACCATGTATCCTTCATGTACATTTTAAATTATTCCATTTGTAACATAATTGCTCACATATGAGCACAAATGGATCAATTTGGCAACAACTCCCCTACACTTAAAATGGTATTCATTGATACATATAAGGTATAGGCTATCTGATTGAGAAAAAATTATGTTGGCCATAAGGGCACTTATTATTTCATATAAAAATAAATGTTTTATAGGCCAAACTATTAATTTATTGTATTATAGTAAGCTTGAGCAATAAAAACATAAATTTACCACATTTTCAAGCACTAAATAAAACATCAAGGGTACCAATATATATTTTTTAATTTTTTGATCTTATAGAACATGAGTGAAAACATATTGGGCTATGCCATCATATTTTCTAGAAAATTCATGTTTGAGAATGAAATTATTTATGACAAAATCAATTCTATCTTTAGGTCCTATATAATTGATGGTGTTTTCACTATCATCACTAGAATATCCATCTCCCATGTCACTATAAGCCTCTAAGTCATTAAAATGTAATCATTACAAACTATGGGAATGGATGGATCTATATGATTTGACAAATCACTCTCTTTCCATAAAATGTAGTATCATTTTTTTCTTGAAATTTGTCTAGGTTTTAAATCCATCAAATAAATAAGTCAATTGTAATTTTCCATACAACATTATGTCAACACTAATAATAAAAAATCCTCTTCCCATGTCTCTATAATGTAGTTTCTTTCTATGTGTATCACTCTTCCCTATGCAAATTTGGTGACATTTGAAAAGAAGTATAAATGAGCATCCTTTCCAAATGCAATAGACATTGATTCTATAGTATAAATAATAAAAATGAGATAAATGTAAAAATTTTTAAAACCCTATCAGATATAAAAATCAAACATAAATGTGATATGAAATCAAAAATATATAGTAATTATTAAATGTAATTTAAGTCTCATATACTAAGTATCTGTGTGTTTCTAGTAATAAATATGTATTATATAAAAATTGTATATGAGAAAGGTGATATGTAAGAAAAATAACATTTGATGCATTTAACATGATCTCAAATTACTATCATGAAAACAATCGATAACTGCATTGCAAAAATTGAGTAAAATTTTATTGTTAACATATTTATTGGTAAAAAATTTCAAAACAATGATGTTATTTAATGGATCCTACAACATTTTTAAAAAGACTCAATATCATATATTTATAGGGAAGGTAATAAATGGGTGGATAACATGGCCAATATAGGTGTTTTCAACCCCTCTTTTAATCAATGTTCAAACCTAAAAGAAGCCACATAATCATAGGCATTTAAAATGGCATGGAAAGATTCACAGCTCCCAATAAATGAGGGTAATCTAATGATAATATATATTTAATTAAAAACATCAAAACCCATGAAATCTCATGCAATGATTTCATTACTCAGTGCAAGGCAACAAAACTAATCACAAAGCATGGTAGAAAAGGACATAACTTCACTAATCATGATGTATTTAGAATGAAATGAACTCAATCCAAATCTAATTTGTAGTAAGACCATGAGAAGGAAGAACATGCAACCATGAGAGGTGAATATGATAGATTTGAACCTATTTATTATATTAAATCCAAGGAATACTTGGTGCAATGGATAAAACTAGGAATATAATGACAAAAT
>JARHVA010002421.1:2277500-2583657 GCA_037957365.1 Torreya grandis
ACATGTGATCCATCGTTATCAAGTGGATAACTATCTCAAAGAAATAACAAGGTTACCAAATGCCATACCTGACCAAACATAATAAAACCCACCATAACCTTGAGTTGATATAAGGGACATGCGTAATAATGGCCAAAGGTGGTATGGTAGTTCCCACACATCAACTATTCACCTCTAATGATGGTCCCATCCTATGAAAAGATTCAAGTATAGGATAAGGGAGACCAATAATCCCATAGAAAGTGATCTAAAACTAGGAAGTTTTGGTTGAAATATATTTCTATAACACACAAATAATAATGATATCTCTAGGAAGAGATGTCTTATTACTCACAAATTGTAAATACAAACATATGCCTATCTCTGGGAAGAGATGTTTGATCTCCTTCTTAGGCTACATATTTATTTATACCTATTTTTAAGGTAGGGAATAATGTGTAAGGTCACCAATATCAAGGGAGATGAAGTGGTTTGACTTCCATGATTTACCACAACATAGAATTTGAGAAACTCCTATTTTTAGAAACTTTCTATTTTTAGACTACACTATTAAAATTTTGGGCACTTCCATCAAGTTTTTAGGGGTAAAAAACCACTAAAAATAGCTCCTACCATCTCATCACATTCTCCTCATTCTTATATTTCCAATGGTTTAAATGGGGAGTCAAATGGAGCTATGGTTCAAAAGTTATGGCTCCTGGAAGTTCTACCACCAATTAGGGTAGAACCATCACCTGAATTTGTCACTTGAAGTGTTGCTTGGATCAAAAAGTTTCCAAATTTAGATGTTTTAATTAATCTTAGTTTTTAAAAATTTCTAAGTTATAATTTCTTTAAGATGATATCTCCCCAATAACTTTTGATAACTCATCCAAAATACTACTAAATGATAAAATTGTAGCTTCTCTAGATTACAATTTAACTAAACATGAGATATTTTTAAAGTTAAAATAATAGAAATCCAACTATTAAGACAACAAATAGAAAATCCTTAAATATCACATTTCATCGCATAGTATGTATATAGAAGCATGTTATAATAAATGCAACATTAAAACCAGGATTCACATTAAAACAAGGTGAAATGAATACATGAAATTGATGAGGTTTCAAGTGTCCTTTTACCCATCATGTAGGATGGCTATGAAAACTATTAACATCAACTATAGTGGCCTCTATTTTACTATTGTTACAATAGAACAAATTAATATATACACTAAAAATAATTAATGATTAAATAAATAATTGGTAAAAGTATTATATCTATCAGATGCCCATATTTTTTTATTAAACTTTCCTCATCAAGTTTCACCCATTTTTTTCATTATCATTTTATTTTGTGTCAATGTTTTTATATTTTATTCTAATCAATTCAAAAAATTGTAAAAAAAATCTATTAATATTTAAAATTATAATAAAAGTTTGATTTTAGATTTTATTTAATTCGGTTTAAAATTAATTTTATTAATATATATTTTTCTAGATAATAAGTGTTAAATGGTCCTTCACCCATTTTATTATACAAAAATTTGACAATACAAATCTCATACCAAGATGAGGAATCCAAGGGAAACTAAAAGACCAAGAGGTATTCAATTACAACAAAGGGCCAAAACCCTAAACACAACAAAAATTCTAACACTAAAACTCTTAAAAAACACCACCTGAGGAGAAACCACCTTGGAAAAACACCAATGTTAAACAACCATCAAAAAAGGAAACCTAAACACCACTACCTTCACTGTCACCCCCAAGCATGTCACTACCATTTCCACCCATAAAAATAATGTTGCCTTTGCCATCCATAGCCACATCACCATTTCCCATTGTTAGTACTACTCCACCACCTAATTCAATAGCAACACCCTTAATAACTACTCCATGTAAAACATAGGTTTCTAAATCCATGTCCCAACTAGCCACCAATGTGTCCACATCCAATTATCAAAACTGTAGGATTATGTGAATAAGTAGTTTAAATTAGATCTTTGAATTAATCTTAGTTAAACAAAATATGATTGTCATTTTATTCTAAAATTTGGACGTATCAATAAATATAAGGAGATGAATCTAGCTAAATATAAACATTTTGTACACTATTAATATGTGAAAACATGTGTAACATTCTCACTCTTCATGATCACATGTCTAGTCATGAATGAACCCTTTATTAAATGATAAATCATATTGATTCATAAATATATATCTATATTGACATCTTAGCACAATATTAATCACTCAAATATCAATCTAATTTAACACCATCTGAATTGCATTAATTTAAAATCATTTCAATCAAATTAATTTAACACAATTTTAACTACATTAATTTAACATTGTTTTAATCACATTAATTATCCTTTAGTATTAATTTGTCGCAATGTATATATGAACATATAAATGATGTTAAGTGAATCTCCTCATATCAAATTTAATATCTTGCATTAAACATATGTAAATAAATATATATAGTTACCTAAACTTGTATCTCTTTCATGTCACATGCAAGTCTTTCTAAGAGTGGACCAATGAGCTCAACCATTTGTAACAAGTCTTCTTGCTTGCCGACTACAATGCATTAATTATTTTAATTCCTTAAAATCCTTAGTGCTTCATCATTCCATATTAATTTCATAGTCTCGTGCACTCCATAGTTCAGCATCCCTTACTAACCCACTCATGGACTTTCTTACTTCTATGTATTGTGCAACTCATAGTCCATTATTTGATTCCTTATTAGAATTTATTGAGCCATTATAATCAAGGATGCCCATATTTAATAAATGAAATGATACATGTTCCCATTGTATAGAAGCTATATTTTCATATTATTCTTATCTTATTTAGAATGGGCATGTGCCAATTCTACATAAGATTGGAATACTATCAACATGATATTCAAGTAATAGTGGGTCTCCATTTGATTTCAAAAATTGGGGTGTCTAAATATTATCAATGGGATATTATTATAAATCAGGAGATGATGTTAAAACAAATATTATATGATAAGGAATGAAGGTGAGACCCTAAAACTAAATTCTAATTACTCTTATAAAATAGTCCCACATATTATTAAATTTTAATAAGACTATTTCCATTATTTGATTCTTTATTAGAATTTATTGAGCCATTATAATCAAGAATGTCTATAAATGAATGAAATAATACATGTGCCCATTCTATAGAAGTTGTATGTTTATGTTATTATTATCTTGTTTAGAATGGGCATGTGCCCATTATACACAAGATTGGAATACTATCAATGGGATATTCAATTAATAGTGGGTCCCCATTTGATTTAAAAAATTGGGATTTCTAAATGGAAGTTGTTGAAAAAAATTTCCAGGTCTAATTCTTTATGGCATACTACTAGTTATAATTGATTATTGGGTTATTTTCCTTTAGTTTATCATGATTTATACTATTCATAAATCTAAAGAGAATAAAAATTCTAACAAGCTAGTGCACTAACATATTTCATGAGAAAGGGTATCACATGCACACCTGAAGTGTGAAGCTTAAGACCGGTTCTTGTTAGTTTTCTCATATGATGGTGTATGCATTGATATTTCCATATTAGGTTTCTTTAATAGGAACTTAGTTACAACCAAAAACATCATAGTAAAGTTAATCTTTCTCATTCCATACCTGATTTATTCATCAAAAAAAGATAAATTCAAATCAATGAAAGAAAGTAGTGGTACCAGTGATTCCATAAGTTTCAAAAAAGGTGATTCAAAAACATATGTTTTATTTCATTCAAACTATATATCACAATACATAGGGCATAATATACATATTATTAAGGATTTCAACTTTTAGGATTACAATTATCAATAACTCATGGTCTAACCCCCTATATAAAGAAACTTGGGGGTATTTATACATGGTTTTACCTTGATAATTTAGTTATAACATTAATATTCAAATGATGACTTTCCAATATATATCCACTATATTCTACAAAATATATGGTCTAACATCACCCCACATAAAGTCAATAGTCTATCCTAGACCATGCACTATATTCAAGTCCCTCAAGTACCAAAATATTAGGTCCGATTTAATCAACCTATCACCTAAAGTCCTTATAGTAGTATAAATTAGTCAATAGATTGGAGAAAGCTTATTAAACTTTTCCCTTTATCAATTTGGTCTCCTTGGGTTACTCTAGAAAATCACCTTATTGAGTTGTCAAATACTCAAGGGATGCAATATCATACTTGTGGACATATTCAAGCATTTTAATCTCTATCAAAACATATCCTCAAAGTGCCACAAAACTAGTATTAATCTCTAGATGATGAGCATTAATATTTTTTTCAAGTACCTCCACATCCCAAGAAGCATTAATCTTCTTTGGGGATGTTTTTTTAGAGATAACATCAAATACAGACTTTGTTGAGGTTATCACCCTTAGTTCCTTGTACTAGTCTAATTCCTTAGCAATCCCTAATCCATTATTTGGATCACACTCAAGTATTTCAATATATGGATGATTCTATTACTGACCACTTGATCTAGCATCTCAATTACTATAATGTAGATTCACACCTCTATTTGCATCTTATCTAGTGTGACTTCAAATGTATAATTACATGTCATTAGGTATAGGATCTTCTTGTTACTTAGGTTTTTCCTCTAACTTGGGGGTGGTTTCTTTGGGTTCTATTTCAATTAATGGTTGGGGAGTCACTACCCTTTATTTTGATGTCCCAATACTTAGTTCCAAATTTTCCTATCTTGAAGGAATAATAATTTGTTAGGAAGTATCAAGGCCCTCTTTTTTGTGTCTTATAGGCATGCCTTGAACTTTTAGAGGTGATGGGGCCATCCTTTGCTACTTATATTGTTATATTGACATGATTTTAGTGGCATTAGGCATTGGATTCTTATCTTATCTATGTTAATTTCTTTGTGTTGTTATTTTTAGAAGGTGAGGAAGGGTTTCTCTGGGGTCCTCCTATCTTATTTAATCTTTTTTTCTTATGATTGATCATATAAAAAACACATGAAATGTGCCCCCCCAATGAGAATACAATGTACCTTGATATTAGTTATATATGTCTCTTTATTCTCCCTTTATGACTTCTTTCTAGGATAAACATATAATTTCCAAATAGTGTGGATATCAGCATCAATTTTATTAGTGTCAACATGTACATTGTGAAAGTTTACAATGTGATTCATAAATTTTTTGAAGTACTTGGTGGTAAAATCATATGGCAGCTTTATCCACCTAGATAAATTATCTATGGGTTCTATATAGAAGTGTGTTAGTGAATAATGTTGCATTATAACAAATTGGGCTTGAGTTCCAATCTATACAAGAAACTCCTTAGGGGGGTACCATTCATTTCTAAATTCTTCCTTTACACCATTGAACCATCTTTTCATCTTCAACATGTGGGAAGGGGAGATGATGCCTAAATAGGTGAACTATTTGAACCCTTATATATGGGAATTATTCTTCATTGAGTGCACCCACTTTAGCTCATTCCAAAAATATTATAAAATGCCAATCTTATTAAATACTAGTAAAATAAGAATTGTTCCCTAATGAAATTTATGATTTGGAAGGTGGTGGGCCTTCTCAGCATCCTTAGTAATATTTTTTGTAAAATACAAGGCATAATTATACTTGTACCTTGGGTCATTTATCTTTCCACATAGAGGTGTAGTTAGTCATCTTATTTCCTTTTATCCCCATCCCAAATATTTTTCATTTCCAAGTGTGAAGTTATAAAAATGTTAGGCTATTAGATATTTGAAATGTACATTGTTTGGTCTTCCTTTTTATATTTCAACATCACCACCATTTTCTCAATTGCCTTATGGTCATCTAGATCCATAATAAATTTAATGCCAAAACATTTTAGCCTTATTACATGTCTAAATTATTGAGAAATGATTCACATATTGTGCCTTGAAAAGTATAAATAGTCCACATAGATGTGTGAGACCAAAAAAATCACTACTTTCATAGGCTTTCCAAAATATGGCAAGTGGAAAAGTTGGAAAACCCTGACATCATTCATCCAATTGAACACTATGAGGTAATAGGTGACCTTATTAATTGTGTTTTATTGATAAAATATATAGTCATGCTACAAGTCTCCATCATTCCCATGTTGATGGTGGTTATAGTCAATCTTGTGAGAAGAGTACACCTTGGACTCCCAATATAAACTATGTAATACTGACTCAGGGTATTGTATCTCTTCAATCAAGTCATAAGATAGAGGTGGTGGTGTTATATTCATCTTCCCCCTTACACATCATCATTGTTTATTTCTTAATATAAGTCTTTGTTACTTTTTATATGTTCTCTACGTGTGCACTAAAATCACTAGGGTCTTCTTCTTGGATGAAAATAAGACATCCTCATGTACCCTCTTACTCTTCTTCATGATTTAAAGGTAAAGTTACACTTTTTTGGGCCTTTTGCTTTGGCTACATCACCATATGAGGAGTCTAAAGGTTGAGGTGTGGACATATGACTCTTTTGAAAGAATATGTGTTTCCTAATTTGAACTTTCTCAGCTTTCTTTCTTTAATGTCCTCTAATGAAATATGCCATTACCTATAACATGTGTATCTCTCAACAACATTCTAACAATCAAAATTTAACTCATTTATCTATTCTTGATCATCCCATCACTTTATAATTTCAAATTTGTCACTAGATTTTGATGAATTATCCTCTTAATGGATTAAGAATACTTCACTTAGGATATGTGAATTCAAAAATTTGCAATAATAAAGGATTTTGATTTACTCTCCCATGTCTTTATGCATCAATTCACTCATTAATGTTCTCCAATGGTATGCCATGACCTCCATTTGGCATGTTTGTCATTATATTTGAACATTGTCAATTTAATACACCTAGCCCATCCTCATGATTTTCTCATAGTGCATGTGATTTTTTAAAAAGATTTAAATTTTCTTTCTAAAATATGAGAACTCCTTTTTCACTCTTAACCCATTCATTATAGTTTTTCCATTTCCAATATTTTTCCACAATTTAAATCATGCACCTCCTCATGCATGCCTTTTTATTATGTTTTTTCACTTGTTCATCCCTCATGTGCATGTTTTCCATGTGTATATGGTTCATGAATTCCATAGATTATTCAAAAGTGATTGGTATCATCATATAGGTATCACATACATTAAAGTATTTTTAGTGACACCTTAGCTTGAGATGTGCATTGAATCAAAGGGAAACTTCTTACATCATGATCTTTGTAAATATTACATGACTGCTTTAATAAAGTATGAACATTCATGCATGCCAACATTAGAACCTCCTCTAGCACTGATCCCTATACCTCTATAAGGATGAGGAATACTTGAAATAATGGGAACATAAAGAGATTGATTTGGACCAAAACTTTTCCTACTAGTGTTTATCCTACATGGCATTCTACTATTGGTTGTAAGGATTATCTACACTAGAAATGTAATGGTTAGAGGCATATAAAGTTGTACGATGTTGTAGTATCATCTAAATGTTATGAAAGATAATATTATATCCAGTAATCAACTAAAGAATACCCTCATTGATATTATGTTACAGAAAAACCATGTGGGTGTTTATATTAATCTTGTTTAGATTGTGTATGTACCCATTCCATACAATCTTGGAATACTATCAACTACCAAAAATCCTTATCTTATGTAGATTAGGATTATCTTATAATTCTAAACAATATATATAATATCATCTCCATTTAATTAAAATTAATTGTAAAGGCCAAATACAATAATACATAATATCAACAGATATGTCATCATCATGTATATATAGTTTAGGTCTAATTATCTATTGGATAATGTTAGATACAATTGATTATATGGTGAACACATGTAACTATCTGATGCTATAATTCCATCACAAGGTTCCATATTATATTATTATGTCAATCACTCCACTGAATAATCCCCCCAAGCTTGTGTTATAAAATATTGGTTATAATTTTGGATGTCCATATTATTCTTATCTTATTCTAGATGAGCATGTGCCCATTCTATACAAGAATTGAATACTATCAATTAAATAATAGAAGTACTCCACTGAAGGATCCCCCCAAACTTGTGTTACATAATATTGGTTAGAATTTTAGATTTTAATATTATTCTTATCTTGTTCAGAATGGGCATGTGCCCATTCTACACAAAATTAGAATACACTACCAAACTGAATACTAACCATTGGACCCTAATTTCAAATAGTTTTAGCTAAGTACATATTTGATGGCATGGATATAAGCCACAACACAAAATGATAACTTTATATAAAAATATGGCATAAGGTTAGGGAACAATATAAAGACACGTGAAGATAATAAAGTTTTATCTAGGAATTTGACTCAAGAGAGGATGGTTAGTATGGTTTTAGTTCAAAAATGAAAAAACAAAATGAAAGAAACACACTAACTAGCATAACATCTCTAGGCCTAGAAACTAGGGAGAGATTAGTTAACAAACAAAATGACAAACATTACTAAAAATTAAGGAATAAAAAAATAATTACTTCACCTTACTTGGATGCTCTAAGTTCCTTTGTAGTAGTGGCTTGCTTGATTTTGTGCTCATGAAGTCCTTGGCAATAGAAGCTTGTCTACCTCCATCTCTCCTTGGCACCTTTGGCTTATGGCTTGGCTTGGTTTGAATAAATTAGGCATGGTAACACTAGTTTATTGAAACTTTGTAACCAATTATGTATTACAAATTTTATTAATCATGTGTTAGAAATGATGTTCATGGCCTCCTAGTTATAGATTTTTGCAAATGTCTAGAATAAACCTGAACTATCGATCCTAAGATCAAGATGTGTGGTTGAGGAATAACTAAATTTTTGTAATTAATTTTGTAATTATCTCATCATTATATTATAATAAGGGGAAATTAAGATACATAAAGGCCATCATGGAAGGCATTGCTGAGGCATGGAGGGTATGAATCTTGATATTGGTGGCATTTATGGCCTAGGGATTTCTTCCCAAGAAATGAGGTTACCTTATGATGAAAATATTTAATATTCATTTCCAAAAATAATTTTTCAACAAGTTTTCATGGAATTATTAATTATGCCTTCATTTGGGTTAATTATCTCTTAAGCATTATTAAACACTTTGTGCACAAATTACTAAAATTGATCAGAATGCATTATTATTGGTCCTAAATTTGATTAGATTGGAATTAGAAGGAAATATAAAATGAATTATATCCATTATACCATTTATGATGTAGGTGATAATAAATAACCAAGGCATACATCTCATGTAAGAGATTTGATAGGAAAGAGCAATAAAAAACACCTAGGTGCAAAATTGGCCTTTTAACTCAGAATGATCTGATCAAAGTTGGTTGGCCCATAAATTGCATTACCCTATTTAGTGATACCCTATCCAAAATCATCACTTGAATATTTTATTTTCACATTATTTAATGCATTTTAGGCTAAATTGTGCATATTAGGTGGAAATTAATCAAAAGCCTAGTTGGAGGTTATTGGTGGCCATATTTAAGTGTCTACAGTTTGCCCCTATTTGGGAAAGTGTTACAATATATAAGCATAATAACATCTTCTCAAATAATGAAAATTTCCTATATGCCTACAACTACAATGATGATAAACTAATTGTATGATACCCCCTCGAGGGAGTGGTTGGCACAAGTAAGTTGACATATGGTCCCTTGAAAAGAAATAAGTGAAGTGAGGGGACCAAAGAAAGGAAAGATGATGGGGTTAAAAAAATAATGAGATTGAAAAAGTAGTCAAAGTCATTGATAATGTAAGTGGTATGGTGTATAACGATTTTCCAAAAGTTGGTTATAAGCATTATACCCTGATAGTGGCAACGTGGTATGATAACACAATGATTTACCCAAAGGCAATTATAAGCATTGAGAAGATGTAGTTACCCCAATTATGATAGACAAAAAATATAATAACATGCCCCTATTTAGGAAAAAAAATTGAAGTGGTGACAACTTAATGATTTTCCCAAAGGCAGTTATAATCATTGAGAAGCATGGCTAGTGGGATGGTGTGCAATGATTTTTCCATAGGTGGTTATAATCATTGGACCATAATTATAGAAAACATGATAAACATGGATGATGATGATGATAACTTAACATAAATAATAATGATGAATTGAAACAACCTACTAGTAGGGAGATACTCATACAAACTAATAAAGGTTGAAATTCTTTCATGGTTAATTACTCTATTTGGGATATGATTTGGAGTGAATTAAGATGTTAGTGATGAAGAGATGTCACCATTGATAATTAGACTTCTTGAAGATGAGGTTTGGTATAACATGTGTTGGTAGGTATCATGATATAAAATCATGAGGACTTGACTAAAATATGCATGAGGACTTGGCTGAAATATTCTTAAAGACTAACTCTCATAATCCAATACTCAAGAGAAAATAATGCACCAATGATAGAAACTATGATGATAATGTAAACACATGAATATGGATGGATTCAAGTATAAGTATGGGCAAGGAATCACCCAATGAACACACATAAACCAAATCAGGGTAATAGTGCTGAAAACAAATAAACAAGTAGACAAACAAACAAAAATAATTAGAAATAAACAAATGAACAAAGCAATATAAACCCTATGAACATTGGCCCTAGAAAATAGGAAACAAATTAACAAACAAAAAAAATTGGGGAATAGAATAAAAGGAAGGGGGTTGTCAAGCTATCTCCATATGCACTAGGAATGTGGATACTTCCTACATAGTTCCATAGATGTAATATCCAATAAAAAACTCCAAGCCAAATGTAGTTCTCCTAGGGAATGGAAAGAATGTGATAATTGATGAAAAAAATAGAATGGATGTGATAGAAGAATATGAATGGTCTTGTAAAATGGAAAGTACATGAAATAAAAATGCCAAAAATAATGGGTAAACTAAGTGGTAGGTGATTTTTTGGTAACTTAGTAAGGGTTCCCAAAATCCTTAAGGCAAAGAAGTGGTCAATGTTTTTGTTCTTTGCTAACAATTTTTCAAATGTTTTTGGAATTTTTTTTAAATTATCTCAACTCAATCAAGAATGATGAGACACACAAATGGTTCAAGCTCACAAAATAGTAAGAGAATTACTTAGGTTACTCTCAAAATGCTGACATCATGGATTAGGTTACTCAAAAAATGGTGAGAGTGTGGCTTAGGTTACTCACAAAAAATTGAGTGTGGCTTAAGTTTCTCACAAAATTGTGAGAGTGTGGCTTAGGTTTCTCACAAAATGGTGGGAATATTATGGATAAGGGTGATTGAGCTGACATTTATAAGTATTGAGTAATCTATACATAGTCCCAGAGTAGGACCTCAAGTCACTATTGTTCCACCCTTATAGTGGAGGAATTTGACTAGTGTAATAGTCAATTAAAACAAAATAGGCATAGTTGGTAAAAAAAGTATAGTACAACATAAGAAGTGGTGAGTTGGTAAATCAAGGCTTAATGTTTCCCCTAGTTTCCCCATAGGTGGTTATAACTAGGATAGAATGGCATAGATCAATGGTACTAATTTGTCTAAAGGTGGTTATAATTAGTAGCAAGATCAATGGTAAGAAAGGAATAAAAAATCAAGGATGTAATTACTGACACTTCTATCACACTATCCCAAAATACATTCTCTATCTAAAGTACTTAAACTAACTAATATAATTGACAAGATACCTTGATGTTGAAACTATGTAATGAATGGAAAAAACCAAGGTCAAACAAGCTAGGCTTTAGAAAACATTGGGTCAATAGAATGGAAGCAGAAAGTGGATATGATAAAGAGGATGGTATTTTTACAAAGAAGAATAGTGATAAAATGGCATAATTAAAATGGTCCTTATAAATAATACACCTTAGCATTTAAGCATAGTACTACTTGAGATGAATAATATTCATCAAATCTAGAAGTTAATCTCTGTATGGTGTGGTGAGCTTGTATGCTCTTGATCCATAATATACAGTAATAATAAAAGGCCCTATCTAGTTTGGTTTGAATTTTCCTTTCTATTTTTCCTCAACCATGGTATTCTTTTGGTTTTATTTAAGAATAAGATCACCAAGTTCAAAATTTCTATACTTAACATGCTAATTATAGTGGCCTTTGAGTCGGTTTTGATATGCTTTAATATTGTTGAGCACAGCTATGCATTTCATATCAAGTAGGTCTAGATCTTGTAGGTAGGCTACTCAATATTCATGATCATCTAGGATATGCTTGAAAGAGATGCATAGTGAAGGCAATTCAACCTCAATGGGAAGGATGGATTCATTACCATACACAAGTGTGTATGGAGTGGATCTTATGGGGATATGATGATTGGTATGGTATGTCCAAAGGGTATGGAATATTTTCAAGTGCCAATCACGATCGACATCATTAACAATATTTTTTAGAATACTGATAATGATTTTTTTAGATACCCTGGCTTGGCCATCACCTTGAGGGTAATATGTTATAGAAAAATGTTATGTGATGTTGTATTCAATACATAACTGGTCTACATCCTTGCTCTTGAATGATCCTCCATTATCAGATATAATGTCAGAGGGGATACCATAGTGGCAAATGAGATGGTTGAAAATGAATTTGAAAATTTTATTTCTAGTCATGTAAGTCAGGGGTATAGCTTAAACCCACTTAGTGAAATATTTGGTGGTGATAAGGATATGTTTATGGCCATCAGATGAAGTGGGTTGATCTTTTTAATGAGGTCAAGTCCCTATGTAGAAAATGGCCATGGTGTCAACATTTGTTTTAGAGTTTTTGCTGGTGCATGAATTAGATTAGCATGTCATTCACATTTGTCACACTTTTTTACATATGTAGTGGCATCTACATCCATTATGGGCCAATAATAACCATTACACAAAATTTTTTTGGATAAGACTACCCCACTAGAATGAGTGCCACATACTCCTTTGTGAACTTCTCTTAACGCTAGTGTAGACTCTATTAAAAAATGAAGTAGAGTTCCATCAAAACTATGGTGATAAAGGGTGGATCCAAGTGGAGTATAATGAGTGGAATGATGAATGAAGGCTTTGATTTATTTTTGAGATAATTTAGGTGGCATAAATTGGTCATGAAGGTAGTTGTAAAGGTCTGAGTACTAGATAGAATCATGACCAATTATATCACAAATGATGGCAATGGTTGAAGGTTCATGAGTTGGTGTTGATAAATTCTCAATGAGAAATTGATACTCTTTAACTTTATCTATTTATTGAATTAGATAGCCAATAGTAGCCATGGTACCTATAGTTCTATTACTAGCTTTTGGTATGTGCTCAAACTAAATTTTGGTAGTTCATTGTTTAAGAGTGTCAATCATGGCTCTATATGGAACCAACTTATCATATTTAGTCTAAAAATGATCTATGACCTAATTGAGGATTAACTAAGAATCACCATAAAATTGGAGATGAGATATATTCCAATGCACTACTTGTTGAAGTCCTGCAACAAGTGCTTTATACTTGGCCATGTTGTTTGTACAAGAAAAGCTGATATTGAATGATTTAGGGATTAGATCCCCCTATGGTGTAATAAATAATAGGCCTTCCCCTAATCCATGTGCAATAAATGAACCATAAAAATATAGTTTCCAAGTATATTCCTCATGGGGTGTGTCAATGATGGTCATGATGGATTCATCAGGAAATTGAAACATGAGTGGCTATGTGTCTATGAGAGGTGCTTTAACAACGTAATCTGCAAGAAATTATCCCTTGATTGACTTTTGATTGACATAATCTATGTCAAACTCACTAATAATCATGATCCATTTACCCATTCTACCTTTCAAATCCATTTTAGATAGTACATACTTGAGTGGATCTACCTTTGAAATGACCATGGTCTTATTATTTAATATATAATTGTGTAGTTTCTGAGCTGTGAAGACCATGGCTAGACAATATTTTTCAATAGGTACATAGTTATGTTGATATGTATCTAAGGTATTACTTAGGTAGTATACAACATGCTCTTTTCCATCATCATCATATTGAGCCAAGAGTGCCCCTAGAATATGGTCAGTAGCTAATAGGTATAACAAGAATGGCTTTACTGGCATAGGAGGTAATAAAATAGGTGGATTAAAAATATATTCTTTGAGTTGTTAAAAATCTATTTCGTAGTGATAATCCCAATGAAATATAACTCCCTTCTTCAAAAGGTGTGTAAATAGATGGCATTTGTATGCTAACTGAGAGATGAACTATTGGATTGATTGGATCTTACCCTGTAAACTAAAAAGTTTATTTAAATTGGTTGGTTGTAACATCTTGGTTATAACATAGACATTAGCTAGATCAACTTCAATACCTCTATGATAGATGATGAATCCAAGTTATTTGCTTTAAGTTACACCAAACACATATTTCTTTGGATTGAGTCTGACTTTGTACTCCTATAATATTTTAAATATCTTATGCAACATTGTAGGATGGTTAGGCCTAGATTTAGTTTTTCCTAATATGTCATTGACATAATCTTCAATAATATCATGCATCATATAATGGAATATGACAATAATGGCCCTTTGACATGTAGCTCTAGCATTCTTAAGGCCAAATGGCATTACCTAATAACAAAATGTTCTCCATGGAGTTGTGAACATTATTTTATGTTGGTCTTCTAGTGTTATTTTGATCTAGTTGTATGCTAAAAACCCATCCATGAGTGAAAGCATTTCATAACCAGTCATGGATTTGATGATCATGTCAATATTAGGTAAGAAAAAATCATCTTGAGGACAAGCTTTGTTGATGTCTAAAAAATTAATATAAATTTTGATCCCTTTAGGATTTTTACTTATAGGCACCACATTAGAGATCCATTCTGAGTAGTCAATGGATCAGATACATCTTTTTTCTAAGAGTTTTTCCAAATCTTTCTTTACCAATATAGTTATGCAAGGATGCATCTTATGTATATTTTATTTTACTAGTTTGGCATCAAGATTAACTACAAGGTGGTGCAGAACCAAGGTGGGGTTTAAACCTAGCATGTGATAATTGTCCCATGTAAAGATATCTATAAATTCTCTTAATATAGATATATATGTCACATTCTTCCTCAATGAGGAACATTCCTAATTTTATCCATTTCAAGTTTGATGGAGTCCTGATATTTACCTCTATTGTATCTTCAACTAGAAGGGTTGAACCATCTTCTAGGATAGTAGGCAATGACTTGAAATATTGAATTATGTTAGGGTCCTTTGTTGGGACTTACTCTTGAACTTCTCCTAGGTATGATGAATCTGAGTCCCCTAATGGGAGAACTGGCCATGCAAAAAATAATAAAAAATTATTGAATAATTTGATCAAATACTTGTTATTACTCAAAGTTAAACTTGGATCCATATACAAGTTCATTTTTGGTGGTCTCTTGGTCTAAATTTGAAGAAGAATAAACACCCCCATCTAATAACTCTTGAAATAGGTTTTCACTACTAGATTGGCCTTTATCATTAATTTTTCTCTAGTCAAAAAGTCCCTCAAAGAGGTTTTCACTTTGGGACCTCAATGTTTTACTTATTTATTTTTGGCTAAGGGTGTTCACTTGCTCTCTAAAATAGGTTGTAGGATCCAATTTAATTAAGAATCCTGATTTGTGATCTCCCAGTGGAATGTTATTTCTAAGGCCTAAGAAATCATAAAATACCTCATCATTATAGAGCTCATCAATTGGTAGACTAGATTCTTTTTGGTCCCAATCTATCAATTATGGATAATATAATGGCAAAAGGTTGTGATAAATGGCCAAGGTAAGGGTAAAAATGGCATTATTATCAAATAGGTTTGTTTTAGCTAAGTCATCAAAGGTGGGACAATGATCAAACTCTAATTTGTTTTCAACGTCATCATCACTAGTCATTGGTGATAGAGTTTGAATAAGATATGTGTGGGTACCCCTGGGTGGTTTAAATCTAAGTCCATAAGGTCTTTCATACTTAGTCATAGAAATTGGCTTGATGGTTCCTTATTGATTTAGTTTGAGGCCTCTTTCTTCATAAATCTGACAATCCATGATCTTATTGGGAATAGGATACTTTGTATTTTTATAGAAATTAGCTTGGTTATCATTATATAACCATGATTCATCCCCTTCAAGAGGGTCAGGTCCTAGGCTAGATGTTCATACAAATGTGATAGGTCCCTTGTCTTTGTTCTTTTGTTGTAATGCATATATGGGGTGACTTTAGGTTACCCAAAGGTTTTTAGATTCTAAGGAAGATTGGCAATATGAAATGTATCATGATTCACATACTCTCCCAATCCATTGTCTAAAATGCTGAAATGATTAGAAGCTTTAAGAGGTGGCATGTGGGAAAGGGCATCCAAGGTATTAGGATCTATGGAATTATCTGGTGAAGGATCATAAGTATAGCCTTTCCTTTACCCTATTTGGAACTTGGATTCATGTCATACTAATAATTATATCCTTGAAAATTGGCCTAAAGATGCTTTTACTATTTATATGGGTGTAAATATCTTAGAACATATAATTCCATGTCTTAGTGGGAAAACTTGATACATTGGTATAGCATTGATGAGACTACACAAATCTCATATAACCAAAGCCTACCTAGAAGCATATTATATGATAACTCAAGATCAAGCACATGGAAAAGTGTATCATGGGTTAAAGGCCCAGTGATAATTGACAAACTAATGGTGCATTGTGATTTGCTTTCTTGATTATCATAGGCTTTGATGGTTATTGATTTTGGATGGAGATCTACCATTGTGTACCCAAGAAGCTTGATGACCTTTAGAAACACTATGTTGAGGCTAGATCCATTATCTATAAGGACATGTTTCACTTTATGCCACTTTATATAAACTTCTATGTATAATTTATTAGTATGGAGTGGGCTACAGGAAGACACATCAGTTTGGTTGAATGTGACTTATTAGACTGGAGCTAGGTGTCCAACCAAAGCTTAGAATTTATCAAGGGATATGTCACTAAAAATAGTGGATTGCGTCAAAAACTCATTCAAGATGTTCTTGTGGATTATTGATGTTCATAGCAAATCTAAAATAGAAATTTGTGTTGGTGTCTTCTACAATTATTTCACAATATCAAATTTCTTATCTTTATCAGTAGTGAATGGTTTATTCTAAGGATGAATGGTTGGCTGAATGATAGGCAAAGTGGTGGATGGTTATGGGCTTGGGATAGTAATCTTTGACCTCTGAGTTGTTATTGCATAATTAGAATTAAATATGAAACCATTATTGTTAACCAATGTTGGGAATGGTGTGAGACCAGACAAGACAAGTCTCAGTTACTAATGTACTCACATGTGGTCACATGGTAAGGATGAGTTTTTGATATAAGGTCCAAAAGGGGAAGTCCTAGTTTTCTTGTATGCATTCCTAGGTCAAAGAAGGATTATCTATGTAATTTGGCTAAATGTTTTTATTTAGCAATGGTATAGGCTAATCAGTGCTTGGTTTAGGATTAATGGAAATGGTATTAATTCTACCCCATATAATATGAAATACAATATTTTAATCATGTGAAATTTCATGGTACATTTGTTGGTTGTTAAAGTTATAACTTTGGTTTTGTTCATTGTTCTATCATTATGGGTTTTATTGATTTTGTTGATTCTATTGGTTTAGCCTTTGATGTTGGTTTTTCTGCTACACTAGTCATTATTGTTATTATTCCTAATTATTTTATTGTTTCTAATTGTTATGTCAAGGAAAGGGGTTTTGATAAATCTCAAGAGTTTTATTTTAGGTAGAAGCACCATTATATAATTTTACCTCCCCATTCTCTAACATATTTTAAATTAAATGCTTGATTTGGACACATCTTCATAGATTATGCCCATTGACCCAATGATAGTCATAGAATTCATTTTCATGGTACCAATAAAGATAAGTAATGCCTCATAGATAATGCTTTGGTATAGGCTAGCTAATTAGATTAGTAGCAATAAGCTTTTAAAATATATGCTCAATAGGTCTTCTTAGGTTACTAAAGACATGATGTGTAGGCATGATTCTCCTAAGAGGAGGGGTTTGCAATGGTAATGACTATTGTATTTGTTGTGTAGGTCTTGGTTTTTATGCTTGAAATATTGGCTGGATAGGTTTTTGGGTAGGAGTAAGTTGAAAAGGTGGTGCAGATGATGTTTACACTATTTTTACATGACAGGATTTGGTTACTCCAATTCCCATAACATTCTTATTGCAATTAAATTGCTTTGATCTTTCTTGGTTATTGGCCTATGCTAGTTGTGATACTGATGCTTGAATGGGATGTTGATGTTGGTCATTTCCCTAATTGGTACCTTGATTTTGATTAGTTGAATTAAGCTTGATGACTCCTTTATTGATGAGTGCCTGCTCGATCAACAAACCCTTATCAATGAATTCCTTGAAAGTACATGTATATTTTAGTTCTAAATGATAAGTTATCTCACTATGCAAATTTTTGGTAAACATAACAGTTAATTTTTGCTTAAAATTGGTCCTTTTGACAAATAAGTCAGACAAAAGTGAGTGGTATAACTATGCTTTAGACAAAGGATCACAAAAGTACACTTAGATTAGTTTGAAGATGTAGGAACAAATTTGAACTCTATACAAGAGGGTCTATGGAACAATATTTTAATTTTTTGGGAATCATAATGATGTTATACTACCCAAAAGGTGTGAAAAAAGAAGTTTGTTTTAAAAACTCTCTAAGGCAAAGACATTTTCCCACAATTTTGATAGCATAACACTACTTTTCTTGACTCAAAATGTTATGGTGCATAGACTCAAAGTGCAAATGTTGATCAAAAAATGGCTTAATTTTATCAAGTGATGACAATGATTATGAGTCTTAAATGACTTTCAACCCAAATTAGAAATTAAACCTAAGTTCCCTCAAGTTTAGTGCAAATGGTGAACCCACTTAACACATCAACCCTATGAACTTATAAAGGTGTAATTCTAAGTTTAGATTATAAGTGAAGGGCTTAAACAACATTAGTAAAGGTCTAGACTCAATTGGGTAGCATAACTACACCAAAGTGGATGATATGACTCTCAAAATTTTGAAGAACTTTTGAATAAGGTAAATTAATGATCTAATGTAGGCAACATAACACCTCTTTGTTCAAAGGAAAATTTGGACTATGTGTTTGGTTTGGATTGTTTGTTTACACCAAGTTTTGACTTCATAAAAGACTTTAATCTAGGACAAGACCAACTAATTAATCTCTCTTAGATCTTAAACTGACAAGGTTGCTTGGTATTGCTGGAATCCATCAATATACATCATTTGAGAAGTTTTTAAGTGTTCATCCAAAAGTAAATGCACATTATATAGTACTGTTTTTACACCCCCCCTTCTCTAAAATGATAGTACTATGACATAGACCTTGAGGTGCACCTTACACCAATAATACTTCCATGGAAAGTGGGGATTTGTCTAAGATCTAACAAGTTTCTGAATGATCTAGGAGAATCAATTGCATAATGACTTTCATGCCAAACAATGCAAAATAAAAGCATGGATTTTGGGTTGGTATCACTTGGCTTGTTACAAAAAGGTATAGTCCTTTTTGTAACCACTACATCTTTTTGTTTGCTCAGTGTAGTGTGATGTCTAAAGTGCCACTACTTCTCATGTGAAACTCTAATTAGGAGCTAAAATAAGTCAATGCTAAGTGGTCAAACCCTAGGTCAAAGCTTCCCTAGATAACTCATGGGAGGTGATAAAGTCCCCCTTGTAAGCCAAGTTTTCATAAAAATAAAGAAAGCATGAAAATAGAAAGACTTTAGGGTCATTTTCAAGGTCACCCAAACTTTGACAAGTTTTTGATGAGTGCTTTAGGTGAATTTATTTCTAAGCATTGGACTCAGCTATTTGTAATAGGAATGATGCTTTTGATTCCAAGGGTTTCCTAAAGGGGAAAAATGGAAAAGCATAGATGAAACATTCCTCTTTTTTCCAAATAAAATACAATTAAACAATTATTGCAAAAAAAATACAAGTGTGTTCAATTTTAAGCCCAAATGAAAGATTTGGTGGTGTTCATTTGACCCCTTGGTCTTAAGATTTTAAACTTTTAAAACATTCATCTAAACATCTAAATTTTTCATTAAACACCAAAATAAAGTTCCTAATTAATTTTTAAACATGCAAAAGGTGATTTAAAACATGTTTTTAGCAAATGTCAAGCTTAGTCTTGTAGAAAAAATGTCAGCATGTCCTTTAGATTTGAAGCTCTTTTTGATTTCAAATAATTAACTTTTGGAAAATATCTCTCAAGTCTATGTTTTAATAAAAACACAGTGACTGATATTGGTTTATATAACTGATGATAGTTACATTTTCTAACCAATGTTAGTTACTAAACTGACATCAGTTATACCAATGTGATTATTGACATGTATACAATTGATGTTAGTTTTATTAACTAATGTCAATTAAGATATGCAACTAGTGTTAATCTTACTTACTGATGTTGATTACTATGTAAAATTGTGGCAAACAAAAATGGCAAAATAAAGTCAAAAAATCAATTTACAAGAGTTTTAAGGGTCTAAATAAATATTTAAAAGCTAAAAAATGATCTTATTTAGGTGTGAGATGTGTCTAGTCCCACCAAGCATGCCATAATGTGATCTAGGAATTTGACTCAAGAAAGGATGGTTAGTATGGTGTTAGTTCCAAAATGAAAATAAAATGAAAGAAACACACTAAATTTCATAACATCTCTAGGCCTAGACACTAGGGAGAGCTTAGTTAACAAAAAAAATGACAAACACAACTAAAAATTAAGGAATAAAAAACAAGAATTCCTTCACCTTCTTTGGATGCTCCAAATGCCTTTGTAGTAGTGGATTGCTTAGTTTTTGCTAATGAAGTCCTTGGCAATAGAAGCTTGGCTACCTCCATCTCTCCTTGGCACCTTTGGCTTATGTCCAAAATTGGCCTGAAATCAATTTGGAATGGTAACACTAGTTTATTTAAGATTTATAACCAATTATAAATTATAACTTTGAATATTCCTGTGTTAGAAATGTTCATGGCCTCCTATTTATAGATTTTTGCAAATGTCTAGAATCAACCTAAACTGTCCATCCTGAGATTGAGATGTGTAGTTGAGGATTAATTTAATTTTTGGAATTAAGTTTTTAATTATCCTCATCATGACATTGGAAGAAGGGTTAATTAAAAGGCATGAAGGGTATCATGGAAATGAGGCATGGAGGGCATGAATCTTGATATTTATGGCCTAGGGATGTCTTCCTAAGAAATGAAGTCACCTGATGATGTAGATATTAAATATTCATTTCCAAAAATAAATTTTCAACAAGTTTCCATGGAATTATTAATTATGATTTCATTTGGTTTAATTATCTCTTAAGCATGATTAAGCACTTTATGCATAAATTACTCAAATTGATCAGAATGCCTTATTATTGGTCTAAATTTTGACTGGATTGGAATTGGAAGCTAGTGTCAGACACATGTGATTTATTATCCCATTTGGAATGTTTCTGAGAATAAATAACAAAGGCATACATCTCATGTAAAATATTTGATAAGAAAGAGTAATCCAGAGCACCCAGATGCAAAATTGGCCTATTAACTCAGAATGATCTAATCAAAGCTAGTTAGCCCATAAATTACATCACCCTATTTAGGGACACCCTAGCCAAAATAGGCACTTGAATATGTTAGTTTCACATCATTTAATTCATTTTAGTGTTTTTAGGCCAAATTGTGCATTTTGGGTGGAAATTGATCAAAAACTTGGTTGGAGGTTATTAGTGGCTAGATATAGGTGTCTACAGTTTACCCCTATTTGGGAAGGTGTTGTAAGCTATAATCATAGTAACATCTTCTCAAAGAATGAAAAGGTCATGCATACATAAATAGTAATGATGATAAACTAAATTTATGATGTCCCCTCAAGGGAGTGGTTGGCACAAGCAAGTCAACAAATAGTCCCTCAAAAAGAAATAAACAACGTGAGGGGAACAAAGAAAGGAAAGATGATCAGGTGAAAAATATAATGAGACTAAAAAATAAGTCAAAGTCATTATAAATTCAAGTGGGATGGTGTAAAATGATTTTCCCAAAGGTGGTTATAAGTATCATACCCCATTGGTGGCAATGTGGTATGATAACCCAATGATTTACCCAAAGGTAATTATAATAATTAAGAATATGGAGCTTCCCTTGTTAGGATAGACAAACAAGATAATAACATGCCCCTATTTATGTAGAAAAATTAAAGTGGTGACAACACAATGATTTTCCCAAAGGCAGTTATGATCATTAAGAAACATGGTCAGTGGGATGGTGTACAATGATTTGCCCATAGGTGGTTATAATCATTGGACATCAATTATTGAAAACATGATAAATCTGGCTAAGGATGATGATGACTTAACATAGAGAATAATGGTGAATTTAAACAACCTACTAGTAGGGAGATGCTCGTCTGAACTAATAAAGGTTGAAATTATTTCATGTTTAATTACTCTATTTGGGATATGATTGGGAGTGAATCAAGATGCCAATGTCAAAGAGATGTCACCATTACTGAATAGACTTCTTGAATCTGAGGTTTGTTGTAGCACATGTCATTAGGCATCATGGTATAACATCATGAGGACTTGGCTGAAATTTGCATTAGGACTGACTCCCATAATCCAATATTTAAGAGAAAAAAATGCACCAATGATAGAAACCATGATGAAAATGTAAACATATGAATATGGATGAATTTAAGTATAAATGTGGGCAATGAATCACCTAATGAACACACATAAATCAAATCAAGATAATATTGTTGAAAGCAAACAAACAAGCAGACAAACAAACAAACAAAAATAAGCAAAAATAAACAAATGAACAAATCAATAGAAACCCTACAAACATTGCCCCTAGAAAATAGTTGACAACTAAACAAACAAATAAACAAAATGAGGAATAACAGAAAAGGAAGGGGTGGTCAAGCTATATCCATATGTAATAGGCAAGTGGATGTTGCCTACATATTTTCATGGATGTAATATCCAATAAAAAACTTTAGGCCAATTGTAGTTCTCCCAGGGAATGAGAAGAATGTGATAACTAATGAAAATAAGTAGAATATATGTGATAGAATAATATAAATGGTCTTGCAAAATGGCAAATGCATGAGAAAAAAAGGCCAAAAAGGATGGGGAAACTAAGTGGCAAGTGATTTTTTGTAACTCAGTAAGGGTTCCCATAATACTTAAGGCAAAGAAGTGGTCAATGTTTTTGTCCTTTGCTAATGTTTTTTCAAATGTTTTTAGAATTTTTTATAAGTATCTCAACTTCATAAAGAATGATGAGACACTTAAATGGTTCAAGCTCTCGAAATGGTGAGGGAATTTCTTAGGTTACTCACAAAATGGTGAGAGTGTGGCTTAGGTTACTTATTAAATGGTGAGAACATGGCTTAGGTTACTCATAGAATGGTGAGAGTGTAGATTAGGTTGGTCACAAAATTATGAGAGCGTGGCTTAGGTTGCTCAAAAAATGGTAAGATCATGGTGGATAAGGGTGACTGATCTAACCTCAAAAAGTATTAAGCACTACCTACATAGTCCTAGAGTAGGACTTTAAGTCACTATAGTTTCACCATTACAGTAGAAGAATTTGATTAGTGTAGCAGTCAATTAAAAAAAAACATGCATAGTTGGTAAAAAGGCATAGTACAACATAAGAAGTGGTGATTTAGTATGTCAAGGCTTAATATTTCCCCTATTTTTCCCATAGGTGGTTATAATTAGGACATAATGGTATAGCTCAATGGTACTAATTTATGCAAAGGTGTTTATAATTAGTAGAAAGATCAATGGTAAGAAAGGAATAACAAACAAAGGATGCAACTACCAAAACTTATATCACACTATCCCAAAATACAATCTTTATTTGAAGTACTTGAACTAACTGATAAAATTGACCAGATACCTTGATGCTAAAAGTATGTAATGAATGGAAAAAACTAAGGTCAAATGGGCTAGGCTTTAGAACATACTAGGTTGATAGAATAGAAGCAAAAAGTGGATACAATGAAGAGGATGGATAAGGATGGTATTTATATAAAGAATAATAGTGATAAAATGGCATAAGTAAAATGGTCCTTCTAGACAATACACCTTAGCATTCAAGCATAGTATTTCTTGAGATGAATAATATTAATCAACACTATAAGTTCATCACCATCTAGTATGGTGAGCCTATATTCTCCTGATCTATAATCTACAGTAATGATGAAAGGCCCTATCTAGTTTGGTTTGAATTTTCCTTTGTGCTTTTTCTCAGCCATGGTATTTTTTTTCTTTTCTTTAAGAAAAAGATCACTAAGTTCAAATGTTTTATACTTAACATGCTGAGTATAGTGACCTTTGAGTTGGTTTCAATATGCTAGAAGATTTTTGAGCATGACTGTGCATTTCTCATCAAGTAGGTCTAGCTCTTGCAGGTGGGCTACTCGATAGTCAGGATCATCTAGTGCATGCTTAAAAGAGATGAATAGTGAAGGTAATTCAACCTCACTAAGAAGGATGGCTTTAGTACCATAAATAAATGAGTATGGAGTAGGTCCTATGGGGGTACGATGATTGGTATGGTATGCCTAAAGGGCAAGGAATATCTATAAGTGTCAATCACAACCAGTATCATTGACAATATTTTTGAGAATATTGACAATGGTTTTGTTAGATGCCTCAGCTTGGCCATTACCTTGAGGGTAATATGCTATAAAAAATGTTGTGTGATGTTGTATTTAGTACATAAATGGTCTACATCCTTGTTCTTGAATGATCCTCCATTATCATATATAATGCTAGAGGGGATACTATAGTGGCAAATGAGATGGTTAAAAATGAATTTGGAAATTTTCTTTCTAGTCACATAAGTGAGGGGTATAGCTTCAACCCACTTAGTGAAATATTCAATGGTAGTAAGTATATGTTTATGGCCATCAGATGAAGTGGGGTTGATCTTCTCAATGAGGTCAAGTCCCCATGTTGAAAATGACCATGTTGTCAACATCAATTTTAGAGTTTTTATTGGGACATAAATAAGATTAGCATGTCATTGAATTTGTCACACTTTTTTACATATGCAATGGCATCTTCATCTATAATGGGCCAATAATAACCAATATACAAAAGATTTTTGGATAGGACTACCCCACTAAAATAAGCACCACATACTCCTTCATGAACTTCTCTTGATGCTAGTGTAGACTCTGCCAAAGTTAAACAATGAAACATAGTTCCAACAAAATTATGGTGATGATCCAAGTAAACTATAATGAGTGGAATGATG
The DNA here is from genome assembly GCA_037957365.1 of Torreya grandis. NCBI lineage: Eukaryota > Viridiplantae > Streptophyta > Pinopsida > Cupressales > Taxaceae > Torreya > Torreya grandis. The sequence continues at coordinate 2,302,886 of JARHVA010002421.1, forward strand.
AACGAAAGATTTAATTTGTTTTCAAGATAGGTTAAATGGTAGAAAATGGTCATGAAGGTAGTTGTAAAGGTCTTAGTACCAGATAGAATTAACACCAATAATATCATAAATCATGGAAATGGTTGAAGTTTTATGAGTTGGTGTTGACAAATTCTCGATGAGGAACTAATACTCTCTAGATTTATCTATTTTTCAAATTAGAGAGCCAATAGTAGCCATGGCATCTATAATTATGTTATTATCCCTTAGTATGTGCTCAAACTAAATTTTGGCAATTTATTATTTAAGAGTGTCGAGCATGGCTTTATATGGAACCAACTTGTTGTCTTTGATCTTAAAATGATATGTAACCTAAGTGATAATTAAATAAGAATCCCCATTAACTTGGAGATGAGATATATTTAATGCACTTCTTGTCTAAGTCCTACAACAAGTGCTTCATACTTGGCCATGTGTGTTTGTACAACAAAAGTTGATTTTAAATGATTTAGCGATTAAATCACCCTATGGTATAATAAACAATAGTCTTACCCTTAGTCCATGTGCAGTAAATGAACCATCAAAATATAGTTTCTAGGGTTACTCTTCAAGGGGTGTGTCAATGGTAGTCATGATGGATTCATTAGGAAATTGAAATGTGAGTGGTTGTGTATCTATGAGAGGTACTTTAGTAAGTTGATCTACAAGAACTTGTCCCTTGATTGCCTTTTGATTGACATAATCTATTCCAAACTCACTAAGAAGCATGATCTATTTAGCCATTCTACCTTGAAAATATATTTTAGACAATAGATACTTGAGTGGATCTACCTTTGAAATGACCATGGTCTTATTATTCAACATGTAATGGAACAATTTTAGAGCTATGAAGACCATAGCCAAAAAAGATTTTTCAATAGGTGCATATTTATGTTTATATGTAACCAAGGTATAGCTTAGGTAATATACATCATGCTCTTTTCCATTGTCATCATGTTGAGCCAAGAGTGTGCCTAGAGCATTGTCAATCACTGATAGGTATAACAAGAATGGCTTTCCTGACATAGGAGGTAATAAAATAGATAGATTAATAAGATAGTCTTTAAGTTGTTGAAAAGATATTTGGTAGTGATCATCTTAGTGAAATATAACTCCCTTCTTCAAAAGGTGTATAAATGGATGGAATTTGTCTACTAACTGAGATATGAAACATCATATTTATTGGATCTTACCCTGTAAACTACATAGTTACTTTAAATTGGTTGGTGGTAGCATCTTAGTTAGAGCATGGACTTTAGCTAGATCAACTTCAATACCTCTATGAGACGTGATGAAGCCAATTTGTTTTCCTAAAGTTATATTTAACACACATTTCTTTGAATTGAGTCTAACTTTATACTCCTATAATCTTTCAAATATCTTGTGTAGTACTGCTAAATGGTTGACACTAGTTTTAGATTTTTTCTAATATATCATCAACATAGTCTTCAATAATATTATGCATCATATCATGGAATACAATAGTCATTGCCCTTTGATATGTAACTCCAAAATTCTTAATGCCAAATGTCATTAGCTAATAACAAAATGGTCCCCACATAGTGGTGAACTCTATTTTATATTAGTCTTTTGGTGTTATTCTGATTTGGTTGTCTCCTAAAAATATTTCCATGAGTGAAATCATTTCATAACTAGTCATGGAGTTGATGATCATGATGATATTAGGCAAGGAAAAATCATTTTTAGGACAAGATTTGTTGATGTCTCAAAAATAATTACAAATTCTGACCCCTTTAGGTTTTTTACTAACATGTACCATATTAGAGATCCATTCTGAGTAGTCAATGGATTAAATACATCTTGCTTCTAAGAGTTTTTCCAAATCTTTATTTACCAATATAGAAATGTGAGGATGCATCTTACATAGCTTTTGTTTTACTAGTTTGGCATCAGGATTAACTAGTAGGTAGTGTAGAACTAAGGTATGGTCTAAACTAGGCATGTCAGAATAGGCCCATACAAAGATATCTACAAATTCTCTAAATAGAGTTTTAAAGATGTCACATTATTCTTTAGTGAGGGACACTCCTAATTTTATCCATTTTAAGTCTGATGGAGTCCTAATATTTACCTCTATTGTATCTTCAACTAGAAGGGTCGAACCATCTTCTAGGATAGTAGGCAATGACCTGAACTATTGAATTATATTAGGGTCCTCCATTAAGACTTGCTCTTCAACTTCTCCTAGGTATGATGAATCTGAGTCCCCTAATGGGAGAACTAGCCATGTGACAAAAAATAGTGAAAGTTTTTTGAAGAATTTGATCAAATACTTATAATTGCTCAAAGCCGAACTTGGATCCATAGGCAAGTTCATCATTGTTGGTCTCTTGGTCTAAATTTGAAGAAGAGTAAATAACCCTATCTAATGGCACCTGAAATAGGTTTTCACTACTAGACTAGCCTTTATCTTTACTTTTTACCCAGTTAAAAAGTGCCTCAAAGTGGTTTTCACTTTGGGACCTCAATGTTTTACTTATTTATTTTTGGATAAGGGTGTTTACTCACTCCCCAAATAGGTTGCAGGATCTAATGTAATTGAGAATCCTAATTTGTGATCTCCCAATGCAATGTTATCTCTAAGGCATAAGAAATCACATAATGACTCATCATTCTCGAACTCATCAATGAATAGATTGGATTCTTGTTGGTCCCAATCTATTTGTTAGGGATAATATAATGGCAAAGGGTTATGATGAATGGCTAGGGTAAGGGTACAAATGGCATTTTTATCAAATAGGTTGGCTTAAACTATGTCATCAAAGGTGAGACAATGATCAGACTCTAATTTATTGTTAGCATCATCATCACTAGTCATTGGTGATAGAGTTTGAATAAGATATGTGGGGTCACCCCCAGGTGATTTAAATCTAAGTCCATAAGGTCTTTCATACTTAGTCATGGAAATTGGCTCAATGTTTCCTTGTTGATTTAGTCTAAGGCCTTTTCCTTCATAATTGTGATGCTCCATCATCTTATTGGGAATAAGATAATTTGTATTTTTATAACAATTAGCTTGGTTTTCATTGTATAATCATAATTCATCCCCTTCAAAAGGGTTAGGTCCTAGGTTAGATGTTGGTACAAATGTTACAAGTCCCTTATCTTTGCTCTTTTGTTGCCATTTCATATGTGGGGTGATTTTAGGTTGCCCAAAGGTTTTCAAATTTTGAGGAAGTTTAGCAATATGAAATGTATCATGAGTCACATACTCTCCCGATGCATTATTTAAAATGGTGAAATGACTAGAAGCTTTAAGAGATGACATGTGGGAAAGGGAATCTAAGGTATTAAGAACTATGCATTTATCTAGAGAAAGATCAATACATATAGCCTTTCCTTTAACCTACATAGAACTTGGATTCATGTCATACTAATAATTATAGCTTTGAAATTTGGCCTCAATATACTTTCAGTGTTTATATGGGTGGAAATCTCCTAAAATATTTAACTCCATCCCTGAGTGAGAAAGCTTGATACATTGGTACAGCATTGATGGGACTTCATAAATCTCATGTAACCAAGGCCTACCTAGAAGCATATTGTATGATAACTCAATATCGAGCACATGGCAAAGTGTATCATGGGTCAAAGGCCCAATGATAATTGGAAAAATAATCATTCCTTGTGATTCTTTCTTGATTATCATAGGCTTTGATGGTTATTATTTTTGGAATGAGATCTACCATTATGTACCCAAGAAGCTTGATGAGCTTTAGAGACACTATGTTGAGGTTGGATCCATTGTCTATAAGGACATGTTTCACTTTATGTTGGTTTATATAAACTTATATGTATAATGAATTATTATAGAGCAAGCTAAGAGAAGACATATCACTTTAGTTGAATGTGACTTATTGGGTTGGAGTTAGGTGTCTAACCAAAGATTATAATTTATTAGGGGATATGTCACTAGCAATAGTGGATTGGGTCAAAAACTCATTCAAGATGTTCTTATGGATTATTAATGTTCATATCAAATCTAAAATAGAAATTTGTGGCGGTGTCTTATGTAATTATTCCACAATATTAGATTTCTTATCTTGGTCAATAGTGAATGATTTATTTTGAGGCTAAACATTTGGTTAAATGACAAGCAAAGTTGTAGATGGTTATGGGCCTAGGATAATAATATTTGACCTCTAAGTTGTGATTTCATAATCAAGATTAAATACTAGACCATTATTGTTAACTAATGTTTGGAATAGTTTGGGACCAATCAAGATAAGTCTCAATTACTGGTACACTCGCATGTGGTCATGTAGTAAGGATGAGTTATCAATGTAAGGTTCAAAAAGGGAAGTCCCAATTTTTCAGTTTGCCTATACGTATTCCCAAGTCAAAGAAGGATTATCCATATAATTTGGCTGAATGTTGTTATCTAGGCTTATCAATGCTTGGTCTAGGATTAATGGAAATGGTATTAATGCTACCCCTATAATATGACCTATAACCCTATTGTAATCATGTGTAATTGCATGGTAGGTTTTTTGGTTATACCATTATAACCTTGGTTTTTTCTATTGTTCTTTCATTATGGGTTCTACTAATTTTATTGATTCTATTAGTTTAGTCTTTGATGTTGATTTTATTGTTGCACTGGTTGTTGTTGCTTTTGTTGATTATTTTGATACTATTGATTATTATGTCAAGGAAAGGGGTTTGATAAAAATCAAGAGTTTGATTGGAAGAGGAAGCACCATTATCCAATGTTATCTCCCTATTATGCAACATATTCTCAATTAAATGCTTGATTTGGAAACATTTTCATAGATTATGCCTATTGATCTGATGATAGTCACATAATTTATTTTCATGATACCAATTATGATAAGGAATGACTTATAGATAATGCTTTGGTATAAGCCAACTAATTAGATTAGTAATATCAATCTTGAAAAATATAGACTTAATAGGTTCTCCTAGGTCACTAAAGACATGACGTGTAGGCATGGTTCTCTTAGGAGGAGGGATTTGTAATGGTAACAATTATTATATTTGTTGTGAATTTTTTGGTTATTATGCTTATGATATTAGTTAGAGAGGTTTTTGGGTAGGATTAAGTTGAAAAGGTGGTTTAGATGATGTTTTCACTATTTTTACATGATGGGATTTGATTACTCCATTTCCCACAACATTGCTATTGCGATTGAATCACTTCAGTCTTTCTTGGTTATTGGATTATACTATTTGTGATGATGGCACTTGAATGGGATGTTGATGTTGTTCATTTCCTTGATTGGTACCTTAATTTTTATTAATTGAATTAATCTTGATGACTCCTTTATTGATGAGTTCCTACTCAATCAAAAAACCTTTATTGATGATTTCCTTGAAAGTATGTGCATATTGTATTTCCAAATGATAAGCTATCTCACTGTGTAGATTTTTGGTAAACACAGTAGCTAATTTTTGGTAAAACTTGATTATTTTGACAAATAAGTTACACAAAGTGAGTAGTATAACTATGCTTTAGATAAAGGATCACAAAAATACACTCAAATTACTCTTAAGATGTAGGAAGAAATTTGAACTCTATGTTAGAGGGTCTATAAAACAATATTTGAAATGTTTTGGGTAACATAACGATGTTGTACTACCCAAAAGGTGTGACAATTTTTTTTTTTTTTAAAACTCTCTAAGGTAAATACATTTTCCCATAACTTTGATAGCATAACACTACTTTTCTTCACTCAAAATGTCGAGGTGCATAGACTCAAAGTGCAAATGTTTAGCACAAAATGGCTTAAGTCTATCAAGTTATGACAATTATTATGATTCTTAAATGGCCTTCAACCCAAATTGGAAATTAAACCTAAGCTCCCTCAAGTTTAGTGAAAAAGGTAAAACCACTTAACACATCAACCCTATGAACTTATTAAGGTGCAATTTCAATTCATATTATAAGTGAAGGACTTAAACAACTTTGGTAAAAGTCTAAACTCAATTGGGTAACATAACTATGAAAAAGTGGATGATATGACTCTTAAGCTTTGGATAAACTTTTGAACAAGGAAATTTAATGATCTAATGTGGGCAGAATAATGCCTCTTTGTTCAAAGAAAAATTTGGACTATGTGTTTGGTTTGGATTATTTGTTTACAACAAGTTTTGACTTCAAAAAAGACTTTAATCTAGGATAAGATCAACTAATTAATCACTTTTAGATCCTAAATGAACAATGTTGCTTGGTACTTTTAGAATCCATCAATATACATAATTTGAGAGGTTTTAAAGTTTTCATCCAAAATTAAATGCACATTATATAGTAGGAGTTTTACAGCCCCCCTTCTCTCCAATGATAGTACTGTGACATGGACCTTAAGGCACACCTTTCACCAATAATACTTCTATGTCAAATGGGGATTTTTTTAAGATCTAATAAGTTTTTGAATGATCTAGGGGAATCAATTGTACAATGAATTTCACACCAAATAATGCAAAATAAAAGCATAGATTTTGGGTTCATACCACTTGGCTTATTGCAAAAAGGTCTAGTCCTTTTTGTAACCACTACATCCTAATGTTTGCTCAATGTAGTGTGATGTCCAAAGTGACACTATGTCTTGTGTATAAATCTAATTAGGAGCCAAATGAAGTCAATACTGGGAGGTGAAACCTCAGGTCAAAGCTTCCCTAAAGAACTCATGGGAGGTGATGAAGTCCCCCTCGCAAGACAATCTTGCATAAAAATAAAGAAAGCATGAAAGTAGAAAGACTTTAGGGTCATTTTCAAGGTCACCCAAACTTTGTCAAGTTTTTAGGGAGTGATTTAGATGACTTTCTTTCTAAGCCTTAGACTAGGCTATTTGCAATAGGAATGGTGCTTTTGATTCCAAGGGTTCTCTAAAGGGGACAAATGGAAGAGAATACATGCAACATTCATATTTTTGACAAATAAAATCTAATTAAACAACTATTTCAAACAAAAATTTACATGTGTGTTCAATTTTTAGCCCAAATGACATATTTGGTGCTGTTAATTTTTCTCTTTGGTCTTAATATTGTGAACTTTGAAAACATTTATCTAAACATCTAAATTTTTCATTAAACACCAAAACAAAGTTCCTAATTGATTTTTAAACATGAAAAAGGTGATTTCAAACATGTTTTTAACAAATGTCAAGCTTTTTCCTACAACAAAAATGTCATCATATCCTTTATCTTTGAATCTCTTTTTGGTTTGAAATAATAAAATTTAGAAAAATAGCTCTTAGGTCTATATTTTAAGAAAAACATAGTGACCGATGTCAGTTTATATAACTAATGAATGTTACATTTTATAACCAATGTTTGTTATCTAACTGACATTAGTTATACCAATGTGACTAATGATAGGTATACAATTGATGTCAATTTTACTAACCAATATTGGTTAAGATATGCAACTGATGTCGGTCTTACTTACCGATGTGAGTTACTGTGTAAAACTATGGCAAACAAAAATGACAAAATAAAAATAGAAAATCAATTCATAAGAGTTTTAAGTGTCCAAATAAATATTTTAAATCTAACAAATGATCTTATTTGGGTGTGAGATGTGTCTAGTCCCACTGAACATTCCATAATGTGATCTAGGAATTTGACTCAAGAGAGGATGGTTAGTATGGTGTTAGTTCCAAAATGAAAACAAAATGAAAGAAACACACTAACTAGCATAACATATTTAGGCCTAGACACTATGGAGAGCTTAGTTAACAAAAATAAATGACAAACACAACTAAAAATTAATGAAGAAAACACAGTAATTCCTTCACCTTCTTTAGATGATCCAAATGCCTTTGTAGTAGTGGCTTGCTTGGTTTTGTGTTCATGAAGTCCTTGGCAATGGAAGCTTGGATACCTTAATCTCTCCTTGGCACCTTTGGCTTATGGCTTGAATTGGATTGAAATAAATTTGGCATGGTAACATGAGTTTATTAAATCTTTGTAACCAATTTTCCATTATAAATTTGCATAATCATGTATTAAAAATGATGTCCATGGCCTCTTATTTATAGATTTTTGCGAATGTCTAGAATCAACCTGAACCATCCATCTTGAGATTAAGATGTGTGGCTAAGGAATAATTAAATTTTTCAAATTAGTTTTGTAATTATCCTCATCATGACATTATAATAAGGGTTAATTAAGAGGCATGGAGGGCATCATGGAAGGCATCGATGAGGCATGGAGGGCATGAATCATGATATTTGTGGCATTTATGGTCTAATGATGTCTTCCCAAGAAATGAGGTCACCTGATGATGTAGATACTCAATATTTATTTCCAAAAATAAGTTTTCAAAAATTTTCCATGGAATTATTAATTAAGCCTTCATTTGGGCTAATTAGCTCTTAAGCATGATTAAGCACTTTATGCACAAATTACTCAAATTGATCAGAATGCCTTGTTATTGGTCCAAAATTTGACTGGAATGGAATTAGAAGGCAATGTTAGATGCATTAGGTCTATTAACCCATTTAGGATGTTTATAATAATAAATATTAAAGGCATACATCTCATGTAAGATATTTGATAGGAGAGATCAATCTAGAGTACCCAGGTGTAAAACTAGCCTTTTGACTCAGAATAATCTGATCAAAGTTAGCTGGCCCATAAATTATAGTGCCCCATTTAGGGATACCCTAGCCAAAATTGACACTTGAATATGTTATTTTTACATCACTTAATTCATTTTAGTGTTTTTAGGCCAAATTATGCATTTTAAGTGGAAATTGATCAAAAGCCTAGTTGGAGGTTATTAGTGGCTAGATTTAGGTGTCTATAGTTTGCCCCTATTTGGGAAGGTGTTTCAAGCTATAAGCATATCAACATCTTGTTAAAGAATGAATAAATACTATATGCCTACAACTACAATGATGATAAACTAATTGTATGATGCCCCCTCAAGGGAGCAGTTGGCACAAGTAAGTCAACAAATAGTCCCTCAAAAAGAAAGAAGTGAAGTGAGGGGACCAATGTAAGAAAAGATGATGGGGTGAAAAACACAATGAGGCTTAAAAATTAATCAAATTCATTAATAAATCAATTGGAATGGTGTACAATGATTTTCCCAAAGGTGGATATAAGCATTGTACACTGATAGTGGCAACATCCTATGATAACACAATGATTTACCCACAGATTATTATAATAATTAAGAAAATGGAGTTTCCCTAGTTAGGACAAACAAACAAGATAATAACATGCCCCTATTTAGGTATAAAATGTAAATTGGTGATAACATAATGATTTGCCTAAAGGTGGTTATAATCATTAAGAAACGTGGTTGGTGGGATGGTGTGCAATAATTTGCCCATAGGTGGTTATAATCATTGGACCCTGATTAGAGCAAACATGATAAATGTGGTCAAGGATGATTATAACTTAACACAAAGAATAATAACAAATTGAAACAACCTACTAGTATGGAGATGTTCATCTAAACTAATAATGGTTAAAATTCTTTTGTGGTTAATTACTCTATTTGGGATATGATTGGGAGTGAATCAAGATGTCAGTGTTGAAGAGATGTCGCCATTACTAAATAGAATTCTTGAAGCTAAGGTTTGTTGTAGCACATGTTGGTATGTATCATGGTATAACATCATGAGGACTTGGTCAAAATATGCATAAGGAACAACTTTGATAATCCAATACTCAAGAGAAACTAATGCACCAATGATAGAACCCATGATGACAATGTAAACATATGAATATGGATGGATTCAAGTATAAGTGTGGGCAAGGACTCATGAAATGAAGACACATAAACCAAATCAAGTCAACAGTGTTTAAAAAAAATAAACAAGTATACAAACAAACAAAAATAAGCAGAAACAAACAAAGCAATAGAAACCCTGTGAACATTGCCCCTAAAAAATAGGAAATAACATAACAAATGAACAAAATGGGGGAATAGAAGAAAAGTAAGGGGGTGGTAGAGCTACCTCCATATGTACTAGGCAAGTGAACACTACCTACATAGTTTCATGGATGTAATAACCAATAAAAAATATTAGGCTAAATGTAGTTCTCCAAGGGAATGGGAAGAATGTGATAACTGATGAAAACAAATAGAATGGATGTGATAAAAGAATAGGAATGGTCTTGAAAAATGGCAAGTGCATGAGAGAAAAATGCCAAAAAGGATGGGGAAACTAATTGACAAGTTATTTTCTAGTAACTTAGTAAGGGTTCCCATAATCCTTAAGGCAAAGAAGTGGTCAATGTTTTTATTCTTTACTAATGATTTTTCAAAAAAATTTGGATTTTTTTTTGAAATATCTCAACTTGATCAAGAATGAAGAGACACTCACATGGTTCAAGCTCACAAAAGGGTGAGAGAATTGCTTTGTTTTCTTTCAAAATAGTGAGAGTGTGGCTTAGGTTACTCATAAAATGGTGAGAGTGTGGCTTAGGTTACTCATAAAATGGTGAGAGTGTGGCTTAGGTTGCTCACAAAATGGCAAGAGTGTGGCTTAGGTTGCTCACAAAATGGTGAGAGAATGGTGGAAAAGGGTGATTAAGCTAACCTCAACAAGTATTTAGTACTACCTACATTGTCCCAGAGTAGGACCTCAAGTCACTATAGTTTTGACCTTAAAGCAAAGGAATTTTACTAGTATACCAGTCAATTCAAATAAAACAAGTATAGTTGGTAAAAAGGCATAGTAAAATATAGGAACTGATGAGTTGGTACATAAAGGCTTAATGTTTCCCCTATTTTTACCATAGGTGGTTATAACCATGACACAATGGCATAGGACAATGGTACTAATTTACCCAAAGGTAGTTATAATTAGTAGTAAGATCAGTGGTAAGAAAGGAATAATAAACAAAGGATGCAATTGCTAAAAGTGCTATCACACTATCCTAGAATACAATCTCTATCTAAATTACTCTAACCAACTGATGAAATTGACTAGATATATTGATGCTAAAACTATGTAATGAATGGCAAAAACCAAGGTCAAATGAGCTAGGCTTTAGAACACATTGGGTCGATAAAATGAAAGAAAAAAGTGGATACAGTGAAGAGGATGGATAAGGATGGTATTTATACAAAGAAGAATAATGATAAAATGGCATAACTAAAATGGTCCTTATAGACAATACACCTTATCATTCAATCATAATACCTCTTGAGATGAATAATATTCATCAGCTCTAAAATTTTATCACCATCGAGTGTGGCAAGCTTGTATGCTCCTAATCCATAATCTATAGTAATGATGAAGGGTCCTATCCAAATTGGTTTGAATTTTCCTTTATGCTATTTTTGAGTCATGGTATTCTTTTGGTTTTCTTTAAGAACAAGATCTCCAAGTTCAAATGTTCTATACTTAACAGACTAATTATAGTGGCCTTTGAGTCAGTTTTGATATGCTTGAAGATTGTTGAGTGTAGCTATGCATTTATCATCAAGTAGGTCTAGCTCTTATAGGTGGGTTAATCGATAGTTTTGATCATCTAAGACATGATTGAAAGAGATGTGTAGTGAATAAAATTCAACCTCAATGGTAATTATGGCTTCAATACCATAAACAAGTGAGTATTGAGTGGATCCTATGGGGGTATGATGAATGGTACGATATGCCTAAATGGTATGGAATATTTGCAAGTGCCAATCATGACCAACATCATTGACAATCTTTTTTAGAATATTGACAATGGTTTTGTTAGATGCCTCAGCTTAGATATTACCTTAAGGGTAATAAATTGTAGAAAAATGTTGTGTGATGTATTCAGTACATAACTGGTCTACATCCTTGTTCTTGAATGATCCTTTATTATGAGATATAATGTCAGAGGGGATACTGTAGAGTCAAATAAGATGGTTGAAAATGAATCTAGAAATTTGATTTCTAGTCATGTAAGTGAGGGGTATAGATTTAACCCACTTAGTGAAATATTCAGTGGTGGTAAGGATATGTTTATGGCTGTCAGATGAAGTGGGGTTAATCTTCCCAATGAGGTCAACTCCCCATGTAGAAAATGGTCATAGTGTCAACATTAATTTTAGAGTTTTATTGGGGCATGAATAAGATTAGCATGCCATTGACATTTGTCACACTTTTTGACATATGTAGTGTCATCTATGCCCATTATGGGCCAATAATAACTAGTACACAAAAACTTTCTAGATAATACTACCCCACTATAATGAGCACCACATACTCCTTCATGAACTTCTCTTAATGCTAGTGTAGACTCTACCAAAGTTAAACAACAAAGTAGACCTCCATCAAAACTATGGTGATAAAGGATGGATCCAAGTAGAGTATAACAAGTGGAATGATGAATGAAGGCTTTTATTTGTTTTTGAGATAGGTTAAGTGGTATAACTTAGTCATGAAGGTATTTATGAAGGTCTGAGTACCAAATAAAATTAGGACCAATAATATCACAAATCATGGCAATGGTTGAAGGTTCATGAGCTAGTGATGAAAAATTCTCAATGAGGAACTAATACTCTCTAGCTTTAACTATTTGTAAAATCAGAGAGCCAATGGTAGCCATGGCATCTAAGTTTTGTTACTAGCCCTTGGTATGTGCTTATACTAAATTTTGGAAATTTGTTGTTTAAGAGTGTTGACCATGGATTTATATGAAACCAACTTGTCATCTTTAGTTTGAAAATGATTTGTGACGTAATTAATGATTAACTCAAAATCACCATAAACTTGGAGATGAGATATATTCTAGTAAACTACTTGTCAAAGTCTTGCAATAAGTGCTTCATACTTGGCCATGTTATTTATACAAGAAACTATGATTGTAAATGATTTAGGGATTACATCCCCCTATGGTATAATAAATAATAGGCTTACCCCTAATCCATGTGTAGTAAATGAACCATCAAAATACAATTTCTAGGGCTGCTCCTTAACAGATTTGTCAATGATGATCATGATGGATTCATCAAGAAATTGAAATGTGAGTGGGTGTGTTTATGAGAGGTGCTTCAAAAAGTTGATCTATAAGAACTTATCCCTTGATTTCCTTCTAATTGACATAATCTATGTCAAACTCACTGAGAAGCATGATCCATTTATCCATTCTACCTTGTAAATCTATTTTAGATAGTATATACTTGAGTGGATCTACTTTTAAAATGACCATGGTCTTATTATTCAACATATAATGGTGCAGTTTTTAAGCTATAAAGACTATGGCTAGACAAGATTTTTTAATAGGTGCATAATTATGTTCATATGTAACTAAGGTAAAACTTAAGTAGTATATATCATGCTCTTTTCTATTGTCATCATGTTGAGCCAATAGTTCCCCTAGAGTATGGTCGATAGCTAATAGGTATACCAAGAATGGCTTTATTGGCATAGGAGGTAATAAAATAGGAAGATTAACTAGACAGTCTTTGAGTTATTGAAAAGCTATTTGGCAGTGATCATCCTCATGAAATTTAACTCCCTTATTCAAAAGGTGTGTAAATGGATGGTATTTATCTACTAACTAAGAGATGAAGCATCATATTGATTGGATCTTACCCTAAAAACTATAGAGTTGATTTAAATTGGTTGGTGGTGGCATCTCAGTTATAACATGGAATTTAGCCGGATTGACATCAATACCTCTATGAGAAATGATGAAGCTAAGTATCTTGCCTAAAGTTACACTGAACAGACATTTCTTTGGATTGAGTCTGACTTTATATTCTTGTGATCTTTCTAATATCTTATGTAGCACTATTGGATGGTTGACCCTAGTTTTGGATTTTCCTAATATGTCATCGACATAGTCTTCAACAATATCACACATCATATCATGGAATATGATAGTCATGTCCCTTTGATATGTATCTCTCACATTCTTAAGGCCAAATGTAATTATTTAATACTAAAATTTTCCCCTTGGAGTGGTGAACATTATTTTATGTTGGTCTTTAGGTGTTATTCTAATCTAGTTGTATCCTGAAAAACCATCCATGAGTGAAAGCATTTCATAACTGGCCATGGATTCAGTGAACATGTCAATATTAGGCAAGGTAAAATCATCTTTAAGATAAGCTTTATTGATGTCTCAAAAATTAGTACAACTCTAATCCCTTTAGGCTTTTTACTAACATGTACCATATTAGAGATCCATTCTGAGTATTCAATATATTGGATACATCTTACTTCTAACAGTTTTTACAACTCTTTCTTTACTAATATATCAATGCAAGGATGCATCTTATGTATCTTTTGTTTTATCAGTTTGGCATCATGATTAATCATAAGGTAGTGTAGAACCATAATGGGGTCTAAACCTAGCATATCAAAATAGGCCCATACAAAGATATCTATAAATTATCTTAATAGAATTATAGAGATGTCACGTTCCTCCTTAGTGAGGCATGCTCCTAATTTTATCCATTTCAAGTCTGATGGAGTCTTGATATTTACATCTATCATATCTTCAACTAGAAGGGTCAAACCATCTTCTAAGATAGTAGGTAATGACTTGAACTACTAAATTATATCAAGGTCCTTTGTTAGGGCTTGCTCTTCAAATTATCCTAGGCATGATGAATCTAAGTCCCCTAATGGGAGAACTGGCCATGTGACAAAAATAGTTAGAAATTCTTGAAGAATTTGATCAAATACTTGTTATTTCTCAAAGACAAAATTGGATACATATGTAAGTTCATTTTTGGTGGTATCTTGGTCTAAATTTGAAAAATAATGAACGCCCCCATCTAATGGTGCCTAAAATAGGTTTTCACTACTAGACTAGCCTTAATCTCTACTTTTTCCCTAGTTAGAAAGTACCTCAAAGAGGTTTTCACTTTGGGACCTCAATGTTTTACATATTTGTTTTTAGCTAAGGTTCTTCACTCACTCTCTAAAATAGGCTATAGTATCTAATGTAATCGAGAATAATGATTTGTGATCTCCCATTAGAACATTGTCTCTAAGGCCTAAGAAATCACACAATGATTCATCATTTTGAAACTCATCAATTGACAGACTAGATTCTTTTTGGTCCCAATCTATTAGTAAAGGATAATATAATGGTAAAGGGTTGTGATGAATGGCTAGGGTAAGGGTACAAATGGCATTGTCATCAAATATTTTGGTTTCATTTAGGTCATCAAAGGTGGGATGATGATCAGACTCTACTTCACTATTGACATCATCATCATTAGTCACTGGTGATGGATTTTGAATAAGATATGTGGGGTTAGCCCCAGGTGATTTAAATCTAAGTCCATAAGGTCTTCATACTTAGTCATATAAACTAGATTGATGGTTCCTTATTGATTCAATCCGAGGCCTCTTCTTTCATAATGGTGACGCTCCATGATCTTACTGGGAATAAGATACTTTGAATTTTTATAACAATCAGCTTGGTTGTCATTATATAACCATGATTCATCCCCTTTAAGAGGGTTAGGTCCTAGGATAGATGCTAATATAAATGTGATAGGTCCCTTATCCTTGTTCTTTTTTTATCAATGCATATGTGTGGTGACTTTATGTCACCCAAAGGTTTTTGGATTCTAAGGAATATTGGCAATATTAAATGTATTATGAGTCACATACTCTCTTGATCTATTATTTGAAATGATTATAAGCTTTAGGAGGTGGCTGTTGGGAAAGGAAATCCAAGGTATTAAGATCTATTAAATTATCTGGTGAAGGATCAATAAGTATAACCTTTTTGTTATCCTACTTGGAACTTGGATTCATTCCATACTGATAATTATAGCTTTGACATTTAGCATGAATATGCTTGTAGTGTTCATATGGGTGTAAATGTCCTAAAATATTCACTTCCATCCATGAGTGGGAAAACTTAATAATTTCATGAAACATTGATGGGACTACATGAATATCATGTAACCAAGGCCTACCTAGAAGAATATTTTATGATAACTTAAGATCAAGCACATGGTAAAGTGTATCATGGGTGAAAGGCCTAATGATAAATGGTAAACTAATAGTGCCTTGTGATTATCTTTCCTAATTATCATAGGCTTTGATGGTTATTGTTTCTAGATGGAGATATACCATTATGTACCTAAGAAGATTGATGAGCTTTAGATACACTATGTTGAGGCCACTATAAGGATAAATTTTAGTTTATGCCACTTTATATAAAATTCTATGTATAATGGACTATTATGGAGTGGGCCAAGAGAAGACATATCACTTTGGTTGAATGTGACTTGTTGGGATGGAGCTAGGTGTCCAACCAAAGCTTAGAATTTATCAGGGGATATATCACTAGAAATAATGGATTGGGTCAAAAACTCATTTAATATGTTCTTTTGGATTATTTACATTCATAGCAAATCTAAAATAGAAATATGTGTTGGTGTCTTTTGTAATTATTCCATAATATCAAATTTATTATCTTGGTTAGTAGTGAATGGTTTATTTCAAGGTTGAATGGTTGGTTGAATGATAGGCAAAGTGGTGTATGGTTGTGGTTAACTACAAAGTGTCAAATTTCTAAGTGGTTAACTACAATCATTTCCTACCCAAGAATGAATTAGATCATTAATGCAACTATAAATTTAAGCACTAGAACACCTAAAATGAGATCATCTATGATCTCATAGTTTTCTATAGAATAAATGATGTCAAAGCTTTCCAACTCTTCCACTACCCTATTATTGGTAAGCCCATGGAGGTGGTGAGGTTACTTATCTTATGTATCCATGAATACTATTTTTATTTTGCAAGGCACTAGATGTGGATCACTTCTCAGAGAATAATCAAGGTTATAAGACTTCATTATAGTGGCTATGACATTCTTGTGGACTTGGATGATTAAGAAGAAATTGAGAAAATTACATGGCACTAGAGTATAAGAAGAAAGGCCATACCATTTATATCATTAACATTCAATATCTCACCCTATATATATTTGCATGCTTGGTGATGACCAAGATAGGAGGAGTTAACATGTGTAATAATGTAGATATGGTCAATCTATACATGGCACATAAAATATCCTAAAGGCATAAATACAACTTTTTTCAGTACTTTGCTGAGAAAATAATTAAAGATGTAGAGTTGGCCCATCATCTGCCAAATTAAAAATTTTATTTGGGGAATGATACTTATTTTATTTGTATTTAATGATATTAGGGTGCTTAAATAAATTTAAGGAGAACTAAAGTGGAATATCCACCTTAGAACAAGTCATAAATTGAGTAGTTCAAATAGTTCACCTACCCTGACACCTTTACTACCTCTCACAAGATAAATATGAAGGGATGGTTCAACAGCTTAAAAGAGGCCTTTGGTAATGAGTGTCACATTCCTAATAAATTACCCACATAGATGGGGCACCAAGATAAAATTTATATTAATAAACTATAATCACTTAGGCATATTTAGATGAAGTCAATAAGTAATTTATCTAGATTGGTGAAGTTATCTTATGCATTCACAACTAGGTACTCCATGAATTTGATAAACTAGATATTTAATACACACCAAATAAATATTGATTATGATATGATTGAAATTGAGACCCACACTCTTCTCTAGTTGTATATATATCTAGGCAAAATGGCATATAAGGAAAAAACAAAAATAAATAAAAAAATTGATATCAAGGCTCATAAATTTCTAGTTGGGAAGAAAATCCATTTATTATATTATATGTTAAAGCCAAAGAATAAGAATTCATTGGTAAGTGGAAATGATGAAATGGAACCCTTTCCCCCTCTACCCAAATTTTAAAAATAATGGAAGGAAAAATGGCAAGGGCACGATGCTAGTTCAAGTACTCAATAATAACCAAAGCAACAAAGGCATACCCAATCATTATCTAGAGACCAACCCCCTCAATAAGAGAAGAGAAAAAAAGATTGAATCCCATCAAGTAGATGTCTACACAAGGTCTTCCTATGGTATGAGTTAGAGAAGCTTAAAAAGGATTGGTGACTCTTGAGGCACCTCCAAAAAGGGGACCTTCCCTTAAGGTTCAAAGATAATCAAGCTAGATCTAGATAAGGAACCCTCACCAGCATGATGTGAATAATTATCCCCTCAAGACACACCCATCATTGGTGAAGAGGATAAAGGCATAAAAATTATATTAGAAATAGGCTCCACCTCAAGATAGTAGTAGAATAAATAAGATGTTGATATCCTAGAGCATGATCTACGTAAAAGGAAGAAGTTTATCAATGAATATGAGTAGTGTCCATAAGCACCTAGAGAGGACCTCACCATTTTAGCACAATTATAAAAAGATAAGGCACTCCTGAGGAACAAATTTATATGTGGAAATACTCTCCCTTGTAAGACTCAATCAACCAAACTCAGTGTGATCTTTCCTTCTAAATGAATGTATTTAATGAAGAACATTAGTATGACATTCCCTTAGAGAGCATTGATCTCCCTAAAATATTTTAGGTAGATCTTGAGTCATTCACATCAGCCCAAATGAGCATGGTACTTATCAATTTTTCTTTATAAGTTTCATAATAGAGTGCTCTACAAGGATTTTCTATGAACTAGCCTAAGAAAAAGCACCAACAAGAAGTTGATCTATTAAAAGAGGAATTTAGAGAAAGGATATGGATTGAAGTGGAGATATAAGATATCAAGTTATAATTGGAAGTAGTAATAGTGGCTCAAGTTAACATTCTCACTCTCTGAAAAACCATTTTTAAGTAAGAGATGTCGCTTATTGATGGAACTCCTCTAGAAGGTGATGTCATTAAGAAGTTAGAGGTCATAGTGAATAATTTTTTGCAGAGATGTAAGAATCAACCAAACCCTTAGTGTGAGCATACATGGGATATTAAGTAGCTTGTAGATTCCATTGAAATATGTAAAATATTTTTTAATAGATTCAATGCTATGTTTTTTGTCACTGATGTAGTTTTTGTCAAGTTATCCTGACCTACTACAATTTCAGAATAAAAGCTTTAAGAGAAGGCACAATACCACCATAAACTAGCTAAGAAGACTTTAAAAATAAAATAATTAGTTAAACATGCTAAGGATATCTAGGATCATGAGGTATTGTAGGCCAAAATAATTACACATCGATAGTAACTCAACACCAATTTTATGACACTTAGAGGATAAGTGATGACCAAAGATGGATCACTATAGGATGCTCACAAGGATGCCTTAGCTAAGCTTGATATTTTGACAACTCAAATGAGATAATTTATTTAAAAACATGAAAAAAAATTAAGGGTAATGTTGAAGAATTAACCTCCAAAGTACAAAGTGCCATTAATCATTGGAAAGACATGAGATCCCAGATTGAGATAATGAGACTTGAGTTCTTGAAGCAAAGGGACATGTTGCTAGTACATTTTTTGGGGTGCATTATGGACTTAGTGTGGAACTATTTTGGACCCTAATTTTGAAGAATTGTAATTAAGTACCTTTTTTATGGCATGGGGATAGTGGTGTGAAATACCTTGGCATAGAAGGACCAAGTCATAGAGAATAGGGATGCAAGGAACATGGGATGAATAATTATTATTAATATTACCATCATTGTTATTATTTTTAGTTGGTAATGAATTTTTAAAACAATAAAATACTATAATACATGATCAAACTTGATACTTAATACAATAGAATAAGTGTGTTATGTTTATGGTTTCATGTGAATCATTGTCACTAAAACTATTTTTATGTCTTATGCCTACTTAATTTTCATGTTAAAGTAGTTATGGAATGAATGGTTTAATAAGTTACAAGTGATGCTAAATAGTATAACTATTCTTATTCAATCACCTATGTTAAACACTCAGTGTATGCACCATCATGCAATATAACTAATGGGGATCAATCTTAAGCTTTAAATTTTGGGTGAGTGTGTGAGACTAATGCATGAAATGCTAGTATGATAGCCTAATGGAATTGTATTTTACTCTAGTTGCACAACTAGAGTAGTAAAAAAGACTAATGGAACAAATCTTAATGCTAGTATTACTTATTAAATAATCCCTAAAGATTATTATATAAAAATGAAAACTATATGGATGTTCATATCATTATTATCTTGTTCAAAATGGATATGTTCCCATTATACACAATATTGGAATACGATCATTTACATACTGGTAGTATTCCACTAAATAATCCCCCCAATATTTTGTTATAGAATATTGGTTAGAATATTATATGTTCATATTATTCTTATCTTGTTAAAAAGACCATGTGTCCATTCTACATGATTAGAATATACTATCAAACTCCATACTAATAGTACTCCACTAAATAATCCCCCCAAACTTATGTTATAGAAAAAATGGAAACCTTATAGATTTCATATCATTATTATCATATTATAAATGGGCATGTGCCCATTCTAAATGATTGGAATATTATCAAATACATACTATAATTATTCCACTAAATAATCCCCTCAATCTTTTGTTACTAAATATTGGATGTTCATATTATTATTATCTTATTCAAAATGTGCATGTACCCATTCTACATAAAATTTGAATACACTATTAAACTACGTACTAGTATTACTCTGATGAAGAATATATTGTGGCTAACACATCCCCTTTTTATGGAAATGAGGGACCCCTCTTTAAAAATTTATTAGAACCAAAGTTCCCAGGTCCATTCTATTATTCAAACTAGTTTCATCTTAACTTGGTCCTTAAAATATTATGTCACCGTGATTTCCCCAAGTAGTATCACATATTATTTATTTTATGACTAAGGTGAGATTCTCAATTTAAGGATTTGTAGTGTTAACCTTACAAGTTGAATTTTGAAATAATCTCCTAGAGTCTTATTTCTTTCCTAGAGAAATAGACCCAGTGCCATTCATGAAAAATTAAAATCTAAATGGTAGTCGATAAGTTATTAGTGGATTTTACATCTTATCATTTGTAAATGGAGAGATGCCACATTATAAGCTATTAATAGAGTCAATCCTACAAACCTGTAAGAAATTTTAGATCTTAGGAGAACCCAACCCACTTAGGAGATGTCACATCAAAAACTATTAGATTGGTCAGTCCCCTAGACCTATCAAAAATTTCATATCTTTAGAGAGCCTAGTCCACTCAAAAGGTTCACATCACACTACCAAGTATATGAGTAGGTGGCCACCTAACTCCATAGAAGGTTAGAATGGAGTATAGATTAAATAGAAGGACCACTAAAATAATTCCACATGTCCTTAAGTGAAACCTTACCCCTCCTAAAGGTATGACATCAGGTACAATGCTATGCTTAAGTGCTAACCATTAATAAGAGGGCCAATAAGCAGATGATACTTGGCATAAGGTAGAACTCAACTAGGTAACCTTAAAAATATGTGACTACATGCCTACCATGTGATGGGCATTAATAAAATAGAAATCTAAGCTCGATTGGATAGTTTTGAAATTTCACATACCCAATTCTAAATCTAGTTGGTGGTAAAGGGTCATGAATACTAAATTTAATTCTATATTGGAAAATAAAGAGAAGAAACCCAACCATTAACTCAATTTTAAATTCATAGAAAGTGAGACACTAAATTTCATTAATATAAGGGATGAATGTGTGCTTTTATAAATATCCTAAGGAAATCTCACTAATGGCTATCTTTGTATACCCTTTGATCAATTAAACTCCTTGTTTTCCAATTTTCATCACAATCCCCTAAGTTTCTTTTTTCCCTACACTCAATACCTTTATGTTGGCCTCTATCTTGATATAATCACTACATCTTCCTCAAACCCTAAGGATAAGCCCAAGTACTAAGATACCCCATTCCTAAAAGGTTTGACCTAGTTCAAGCATTATAATGATCTATTCCAAGAAATTGAACATAAACCTAGGGATTTAGCCTCTAATAAGGATGAAAAGGAAGAATTTGAGGATACCCTTTGGGATTATAAAAAATTTAGTCTTTACAAGGTCATTTATAAACTAGAGATGTTTTAATAGACTAACTTGTTTGATAACTTAATTTTCACTACTATTCGAGTGTAGGATGGAGTCCATGACTAGGTGTGCTCACCTAACTCCAACACTAGATCACTGACATCTTAGGGAATTCCTATAATGAATATTACTCTATCCCAAATTTCACATTATATTATAACACTATGATGATGAAGACTTGGAAACCTTAATAATATATGAAGTCTTGTAGGATTGGACTAAAAACCTATATTTCAAGTGGGTCAAAAAGGAGGAAATCAATGCATACATAGTTTGCACCTTCTAAAATTAGGTATAGGTGGGTATGATTCTAATGAACTGATTATTCAAATCTCAAGTCATATTTCATTATAATGAATTATGGGTGTCCCTCCTCCATATAATCCTCACTAGATCTTAAGTTCTAGACATGGGAGGGTTAATCAACTTCAAGTCATTTAATGTTATTTTGGATTCCTAAGAAGGAGGGAATTTATACTTGATGAGATACATTATAGACATGGTCTGTAGGATGCTCACTTTCAATCCATTTAATTTTCATACATGGGTTCCTAGAGGATCGGTAGCCTATTTAGTCTTTTATAAACTATATGGACACTAGTATCAAAACCACATCTAAGACATATATGATCACTTCTAGTTGATTTTCTATAATGTGATCAATGAGGCCCTAATACATCATTTATCATAAGAAGTCTATGCTTCCATTATGACCATCAGATATTATTGGTACTACATGGAGGACACCATGATTTGAATCATGGGAATCCTTAATCCTCCCCTCTAATTGCTATAATTCATCTTAGATTGCCTAACAGAGTAGGAGATTGCATACCAACTAGTGGAGGGTATTTTTAGATTTTATATGAGCCACTAGTAAAAGGCCTACCTACCAATCTTGATCTCCATTAGGCACCATATTTACAAATATTTCCCTCCCTTATAGAAAATGGAAGTCATGTGGGAATCCTTCACCCTAGGGAAAGATGAGCTCCAGTAATTAGACCCTAAGGGCATAATAGGGCTCATCTAGTAAGGTATTAATCTTGTCTCAATGCAAACTATGGCCACCAATCATAGGATAATGACAAGATCAGCCTTACTAATACAATCAACAATGATATGTTATCTCAAATTGTATCTCAAAATATGAAGAAAGGAAAGAAGGTCTAGGTGGACCCTTTTAATCCCCATACATCTCCTACTTACTTCATAGAGTACCCATCTCTGACTCCTCCCACTATCTCTAGGAGGATTTTTTTAGGGAATTATACCACTTTATCCTCTTTTTACTCCTACTACAACCTCACCCCCTCTAATAGCTAATGTGCCTCATCCTCTATCTCATAAAGCAACTCCTGCACCTCATCTTCTACCTCACTAGTATCATCTACTCATCATGCCTTAGTTCCACCTTTGACTCCTCTAGTAGATCTAGTAGCCAATCCCTAGGTGAGATAGACCTATAATACTCAATGGTAGGCATCTAAAGTGTAGGAAAATCAACCATCGATACCCTAACCCTAAACCACATAAACGTTGAGGTTTGACATCACTAAAAATCTAAGGGAAAGCCTAGAATGAGGATCCCACTAGGCATTGGTGAAATATCCCCTCTTTCACCTCCCATTTCCTCCATTCCCCTTCCACCCCTTAATTCTATCACCTTCTAGCTCCCAATCATAGTAACCCCAAGTTTTGTTCCCCTTCCATAAGCTCCCCAAGTGGTTCTTCCTCTTTCCCCCTTTCTTTCCCTCCATTGTTCACCTAGATACCTTTGGTAAGTGGAGATGATAAAAGGTAACCATTTCTTCCCCTACCCAAATTTGGAAAATAATTGAAGGAAAAGATGTAGGGGCATAATGATAATTTAAGTTCTCAATAGCACTAACCAAAGAGGAAAATGACTACCCCATCCTCACTTAGAGATAAATTCCCCCACAAGAGAAGATAAAAAAGGCATGTATCTCATCAAATAAACATTTTCACAAGGTCTTCCTATAGTGGAAGTTAGATAATTTGGATAAATAATTGTGACTCCTAAATAACCTCTAGAAAGGGGACCTTCCCTTAAGGTTCAAAAATAAAACAAGCCAGAGCTAGAGAAGGAACCTCACAAATTCAACATGAAGATTCTACCCTTAAAGACTCACCCATCATTAGTGAAGAGGGTGAAGGCATAAAAATGACATTGGAAATAGGTGCCACCTCAAGATAATAGTAGGAACATCAGGAGGTTACGATCATTAAGGATGATCTAATTAAAAGGAAGCATCCCATTAATGTATATGAGTAGTGACCACTAGCACCTAATGAGGACCCTACCATTCAAGCATAATTCTAGTAGGATGTTCCAAAGGAAACACTTTATATGTGGAAATATTTTTCCCTAGAGGACTTAACCAACTAAACTAGACACAAGCTTTCCTTTTATATGAATTTATTTAATAAAGAACATTGGTTTGATCTTTCCTCAGATAGAATAAAGATCCTTGAAACATTTTGTGTAGATATTTGATAATAAACATCAACCCAAGTGATCATGAGACTTCTCAAGTTTGCTCTAGAAGTTTCATGGTACAATTCTCTACACATTTTTTATGTGAACTAGATCAATAGAAATAACCAACAAGAAGTTGATCTATTGTAGGAGGAATGTAGATAAAGGAGATGAATTGAAGATTAGATAAAAGAGATCAAGTGCCAACTGTAAGTAGCAATGATGGACTAAGTGAATACTCTCACTCTTTGTAAGATCATTTTTTCGAAAGAGATAACACTCATTAATAGAGTTCATGTGGAAGACAATGCCATTTAAAATCTAGAGGTCCTAGTGAATCTTTTGTTATAGAAGTGTAAGAGCCAACCAAACCCTCACAATGAGTTTACATGGGTTATCGAGTAGCTTGTAGATTCCATTGAAGTATGCAAAATATTTTTTAATAGATTTAATATTATGGTTTCTACAATTGAGATAGTTTATTTCAAGTTATCATGACCTAGTACAATTTTAGAAGAAAGGCTTCAAGATAAGGAATAATAGCACCAAAAGTTAGCCAAGAATGATTTAATGATAAAATATCAAGCAAAATGCCCTAAGGTTATATAGGATCTTGAGGTTTTGGAGGCCAAAATAAATGTGCATAGTTAGTAACTCAACACTAATATTGTGGTGCTCATAGGGCATGTGATGACAAAAATTAGATCAATGGAGTATGTCCACAAATATGCCTTAATTAAGCTTGAAAATTTTACAACTCAAGTGGGTGACTTCATTAAACAATCGAAAGATATGAATAAATTTAAAGGTGAGGTTGAATAATTAACATCCATTTTAAAAACCACCCTTAATAACTTGGAAGAGGTGAGGTACCAGATTCAGATAATGAGACCTGAGTTCTTGCAACCTAATGAACCTATTCTTGGTGCATAGTCTAGGGTAGACTATCGACTTAGTGTGGGGTGATGTTGTACCCTAATTTCAAATAATTTTGGCTAAGCACATTTTTTGATGGCATGGGGAAAGTTGTATGAAATACTTTGGTGTATAAGGACCAAGTTATGGTGAATAAGGATGTAAGGAACATGGGTAAACTCATATAAATACCCTATAGTTATACTTAAGAAAGGGATAAATAGTTATTATTATGATTAACATACTTGTTATTTTTAGTTGCTAATGAATATTCAAGACAAATAGATACTATAATACATTATTGAACTTGATACTTAATACAATGGAATGCTTATGTTACATATATGGTTTCATGTGAATTGTTGGCACTATAAATATTTTTACATTTTGAACCTACTTTCTTTTCATGTTAAACTAGTTATGGAATGATGCTAAACATTATAACTATGGTTATTCAAGAACTTATGTTAATAATTCAATTTATACACCATCATGTACTAGAAATTATGGAAACCATTCCTGATCTCCATGCTTTGGGTGGGTGCATGAGACTAACAGTGAAATGCTAGCACGCTAGCCTAACGGACTCCTACTTTACTCTAGGTAGGAAACCAGAGTAGTAAGCTAGACTAATGGAATAAAACCCAACACTATCATTAATCCTTTAAATAAAGCCCCAATCTTATGTTACAAAAACATATAAACCATGTGGATGTTCATATCATTCTTATCTTTTTTCAAAATGGACATGTGCCCATTCTATGCAAGATTGTAATACTATCAATTGCATACTAAAAGCATTCCACTAAAGAATCACCCCAAGATTGTGTTTTAAAATATTATTTAGAATATTAAATTTTCATATTATTCTTATCTTTTTCAAAATGGGCATGTGCCCATTCTACACAAGATTGGAATACACTATAAAACTACATACTAGCATTACTTCATTAAAGAATCCCCCCAAAGCTCATGTTACAGAAAAATGGAAACTATGTGGATGTTCATATCATTCTTATCCTTTTTATAATGTCCATTTTCCCATTCCACATAATTGGAATATGATGAACTACATACTGATATTATTTCATTAAAGAATCCCCTAATCTTGTGTTATATAATATTGGTTAGAATCTTAGATGTTCATATTATTCTTATATTGTTTAGAATGGGCATGTGCCCATTATAGAAAAGATTGGAATACCCTATCAAACTTCATACTTATATTACTCCACTAGATAATCCCCATGAGCATGTGTTACATAACAATGGAAAACATGTGGATGTTCATATCATTCTTATCCTATTTAAAATGGGCATGTGCCCATTATACATGATTGGAATACTATCAACTACATACTAGCAATATTCCACTAAAGAATCCCCCTAATCTTGTGTTATAAGATATTGGTTACAATATTATATGTTCATATTATTCTTATATTATTCATAAAGGGCATGTGCCCATTCTACACAAGATTGGAATAAACTATTAAAATTCATACTGATAATACTCCACTAAAGAATCACCCCAAGATTGTGTTACAAAAAAATGGAAACCATGTGGTTGTATATATATTCTTACCCTGTATCTATCTAATGTCATGGTACCATCTGAGGGTTATGTGGTATAACTAAACCCATGCTCATAATCTAGATGGATTTCATCGAATATACACATGCCCATTTTGAAAAAGATAATTATCACATCTTCAATTAGAATAATATTAAATTCTTAATTGATGATGTGTTTATCTTTTCCAAATATTTGAGCATGTGTGGAAGGGTAACATGCCCATTTTACTTGAGATATAAATATTTGATTCCTAATTAATAATATTGTTAAATTAATGTTAATATATTAGTATAATGGGGTATAACATGATCAATCTTGTTATAGTACACTCATAATATAGTTAATATATAAAGTGGATAAATGTCATTCTAGAATTATTAATATGTTTCTCAATTTAAATATGTGGAGCCATGGACACATGTACATTGCACACATACAAAGCCTATTATATTCTTAATTGATAATATTCAAAATATATTAATACAAGACCTCTGTATTATAGGTAATTATTATGCTCATTCTAAATAGGTTAAAAAAATCAAATCAATTAAGAATAAATCCTCTCATATGTGTAGAATATATGCCTCTATTTATAATAAATTTATATTTTGGAAGCACTAAATATCAACCAATTTTTATAAGGTAGTAGTGCATGTTCAAAGAGGAATAACTGCTATTATTAAAAGCAAATCTCTTAATTAAAACATTTTTTCATAACAAAATACTTTTGCATATAAACATGAATCAAAATCTGAAATAAATTTGAAATCATCACGATGGAGATATTTCATAATATTTCAAAGCAATAATTTTAAAATTCATTGTTATAAAGAAGAAAAATGTTGTTATAAAGTAGAAGAGTTACTTTCTATTAAGCATGTTTTTGTGGTATGATAGTTGCATATAGATAAGGTGAATTTAGTGGAGATTACACAATGAATTGTTTATAGCATATGATATAATTATTTTTGCATGAAAACTACATCTATAGACAAATAAGATTTGAACATGCCTTGGAATATAAAGTAAGATGTGAGGAAGAGATGGATAAGGTGATTTCTCAAGGACTCAATTTTTTATTCTTATTTATGCCTAAAATAACATTTGTAGATAGCTTAGTAATATTACACAAGGAGATTAATATGAGTTTACACAGGTATTTATCACTTATTTTTTTATGTCTATTATTATAGGTTTAAATTCTAAAAAGGAAACCAATGTTTAAGTGAGTTTGATTATAATTGACATTTGAATTTAAAAATTGAGTTCCATTTTAACATGTTGTAGATATAAAGAAGAAGATATAAGTAATTATCAAATAATAAGGAAATAAAACAAGGTAGTAGATGTTTTAGTTCTTGCTTTTTGTTTGAACAGAACTTGATAAATTTCTTTTTTCCAACTAAAGAAAAAACTTGGATGTGTTAGTTCTTCCTAATAATGTTTTGTTTCACTATAATTATATAATTGTTCCTATGTCATTCAATGCATTTTCCTTGGCTCTTAGATGGATTCTGTTATCCCTAAAACTAAAATATCTATCTCTTTATACAATCAATATAATCCATGATGGTTTCTTCTATAATCCCTAAAACTCAACTATTTATCTATCTATATTGTCAATAGGCCCCCCAATGGATGTTGGTATCCCTAAAAATTGACTATATATATGTTTGTACTATTAATAGGCTCCTTGATGGATGTTGGTATCCTTAAAACTTGACTATCTATCTATCTATACTGTAGATAGGCTTTAGGATAGTTGTTGGTATTCCTAAAACTTGACTATCTTTATCTATCTAGTTTTGATAGGCTCCCAAATGGATGGTTGTATCCCTAAAACACATATTCTATCTATTTTTAGTGTTGATTCTCATATTTCACTCTCATTCACCTCCCTTTATGTCTATCATATGGTTTCCTTACTTTCCTAAGAATAAACTAAGGAAACCTAATTATTTTAATACTTAGAAATCTATAATACATCTGAGTAGGAACAAATTCCACCTAGCATCCGAGTAATGTGATTTTATATTTTGAAAAATATATGCTATAATAACTATTGTGTCTATTTTAAAATTTTAAAATCACCCCACCATAAATTTTTGAGATTTGTCCCAATTTGAAAAATAGATATGGTGGCCTATATTATATATTAGGGGAACCTAAATAACCTTCAAAACCTATTAAATTATATATACTCATTTATATATAAGATGGGTTATCCATATGATATATCTATAGGTGAGAAACACATATAATAGATAGGGATCCCTTATTCTATGGTTATGTATACCTAAGGAGAGGAGGTAGATGTGCCCAAATTCTTTATAGATCTAGGATATGTTAGATTTTTGATCTGTTTGTTAGTACAAGAGGGTTTGTCAATATGACATGATTTGATAATTGTACTTATTTCAAAGGTGCTTTAAATTAATTTAATATCTTGTGTAGTACCTACATAAAATATTTTTTAAATTCCCTCAAATCTACTGAGGAGCATAACTAGTTCTAATAAAATATATGACTAATTGTAGAATTTATTTTAATACATACCTTTAATATATTAATCAAACAATCAAAAAGGAATAAGATTGTTAGTATTTAGTAATTATATTCTAGTAACAATTAAACATTTAATAATGTTGTAATTCAAACATACATACCCTTTAAGTGTGTATAATATTATTGGTATTAAAATCAATTTTTAGACTTTCAATAAAAATAGCCAATGTGAAATATTATAGTGTACTTTAAATCCCAACCTTCACTAAACCATTAAGAGTAACATGCTTCAAATTCCATCCTAATTTTAAAGTTAAAAAGGATATTTAACTTGATTTTATTTGAATAATGCCATAATTTAAAAATAATGGGGATACTAATGATTTTATTTTAATTCAAATTTGATTTGGCAGCTTGATCCTCCCATTAATTCTATAATATAGACTTCAAATTCTACACATGCATCCAAAATTCATTCCTTATCATGCTTAAGGGAGTATGGGAGCACAATTGTACATGCCTTGACAACAACATCTACCATTTCCTAGGCCTAGCCCAAGCTCCCATCTTATTAACAATAGTCTGATATATTTTTAACTATTTTTACTACTAATGAATTAATTAATGCCACATAGTAGGGAAAAATAGTTGAGTTGTACATGAAGTTAAAAATACATGTGCATATGGGGTTAAAATGGGTGGAGTCCTATATGGATTGGTATCTTAAATAATCACTCAAATAGTAGATTTCATTCTCATGCACAACACTTTAGAGATCTCTAATATACATCACCTTCTAGATTTTTCCATTATGACATGACATTTTAAATTTCCCAATCAAGGCCTAGTTTCCCATTAATTAACTCTTAGAATATGGTAGGTGAAATACCATATCATCCTTGAGACTTACAAGTCTATACATGGGGTACATGGAGCTCATTCATTTGATCAGGCTCTACCAAGTTCTGATAGGATTGTCAAATCTAAGAGATTGACACATCTGACATTGGTATAACCTCATTGGTCTACTCTTGGTAATACAGACCTTATAACCATAGGGAATACATTAATTTAGTTAGGCTCTACTTCTTCTGACCATTCTCACTTGGGGGTACTCTAATTGGATAGGACTTTGATAGGTTGTGACATCTTTATTAGTAATCTATGTAATGTCCTTTAATTCAACTGCTCCTCTTATAGAAAACCACAAAAAATATTGGTTAAAAGAAAATAATCCTAATTTATTTAAACCCTACATAAACCCTAGATAATCTATGAAATATGACACATAATAATCTAGGAGATTGAATCTCTATAAACATCAAAATGAAAACAACCCCATAAAAAATTTAATGCATTTAAATATTCTAAGATAGCAAGCACCTGGTTTATTTTAGTATATGTCTAGGACCTAACTAAATTATATTTATAGGGCATGAAGGATTTAAACAGGGATCAAATAGCCATCACAAACACTTACTACAATCAAAAATCTAGTGCAAAAAATGGACCTTGATGATTCTCTTGTAAAAGAGATTATAGGAATGAGATTGAGTCTAGGAAATATGAATTTGATCATTTTTTAGAGGGGTCCCCTAGTTATCCAAATAAGGGGATGTGTTGGCCATAATAAATCCCAATTACAATAATAAAAACTTAATATCATTTGGTTAGAATATCTTTTATAATTTTGGATGTTGATATTATTCTTATCATGTTTATAATAGGTGTGTGCCCATTCTACACAAGATTGGAATACTATCAACTACATACTAGCATGATTCCACTAAAAAACCCCACAATATTATGTTTCAACATATTGTTTAAAATTTTGGATGTTTATATTATTCTTATCTTGTTCAGAATAGTTATGTGACCATTTTACACAACAACCAATTCTACACAAGATTGGAATACATTATTAAAATGCATACTAGCAGTACTCAACTGAATAATCCCCAAGCTTGCTTATATAATATTGGTTATAATTTTAGATGTTCATATTATTTTTATATTATTTATAATGGAAATTGTCCCATTAGACTACATAAATTTATAATACTATCAATTGCATACTAGCAATATTCCACTCAAGAATCTCTCCAAACTTGTTTTGTAGAATATTGTTTAGAATTTTTGGTGTTCATATAATTCTTATCTTATTTAGAATGGGCATGTGTCCATTATACATAAGATTATAATACTATCAACTACATACTATCACAATTACATCAAATAATCCCCCTAAGCTTGTCTTATAGAATATTGTTTAGAATTTTGGATATTCATATTATTCTTATATGTTATGAATGATCATGTGCCCATACCAAGAAATTATATTTATTAAAGGTGCATTTTACTAGGAGAAAATAAATTAGGAGTGGTTTTTATAAATATACTCTCCATATAACTATCACAATCACATCTATTTTTTTCATTCCATGTCAACGGAACATCAAGTAGTTGGGATACTGTTAAATAAGAAAAGCATTTTAAATAATGTAACAAGGGTTTTCAAGTGGAGCATATAAACAATAATGACTTCTTATCCCGAATTATTCAAATGGATTTATAGGTTCCATTATATATAAAAATTGGCTTGGTTCATTCAACAAAACATAATAAAGATTTTGTTTATATTATGGTTGTAAAATTGAACCATTTACAGATGAAAACACCAGTAGAGTGGAAACTAGTGAAAATATTTATAATAGAAATAAACTAACATTCAAAATACTTTATCAATATTAATTCACATCATTCATCACCCACCACTTGAATATGGACAAAAAATTGGTGAAGAAAAATTTTCATTCAAAAATGTTTACATATATGAGGTGGAAACTATTGGTAAAGATGGAAAAGTAAACTTCAATATCACAATTCCAAGATCTAAGGTCCTATAAAAGGGGAAAAAATATATTAAAGCAAGTTGAAAAGGAATTTAATATAATTTAATTTTAAACATCTCAAGATATTCATTCAATGACAAATCATTCAAGATTGGATTTGAACACTGTTACTAAGCTCATATTCAATACCAATATTGATCCCTTGATCCAGTTAGTCTCAATGTTGTGTAATCTTATGCCTCTTTAGTGGGAGGTAGTGTTATTTACCTTTAGAAAAGTATCTGGTTATATATTATACATTGATATTGATCATAAATTACATGATCTAGAGACTAATTTGTACATCATTAATGGACAACATACCATCGCAACTATGAAAATTATTTTGCAAAATCATGAGTTTGCATATTTTCATGATAGATTAAAACAAATATCATCTCTTATTATTTATACCAAAGCCACAACATAGTAGGTAATTATTATTTGTAAATAATAAAATATGGACAACAAAACATGGGTTTCAACACACTTTATTGACCAGTTATACAAATACATGGCATTGTGGATCATGGAAAGAATAACACAATGCTCCAGTTTAGGAAATGAAAAGATACATATTTAGAGATAACTTGGCATTTCTCATTATTCTTGATGACATGGGAAAAATGGGTTCTAATTTTTTATCTCAACACAAATGGTGGGATACATTATAGCCCTAAAAAAGACATTTACTTGAATTTTAAGCCAAATTCATTAGATAAATTTATATCAGGTTTATTTAGAGGAACATAGGGCATGCTTGTGTAATAATTAGATGTAATCATAGATAATGTTATGAGTGGACATGTTTGGATAAATTTGACTATTGATCCTAGGGTAGAAGTAATAAATTAAAGGGTCTATTTCAAAATAATGAAGGAGACCAAAGTCTTAACGTCAAAAATTATAAACTATTTGAGTTCACATCTTCTTGAATAAGTAGCTATTTTAGGGTGTGATGCATCAAATGTGAAATAGAAATTTTGCATTCATGAAACTCACTTTCTTCAACTCTATAAGGAATTTAGAAATGCAAAGATAAAATAAAAAAAATCAAATAGGGCAAGGGATCCAAAAAATAATATAAGATAATAAGGTAGTATCAGAGGATTCCATTAACCTCTTAGAATAATATGTATCATTAGCTAAAAAATTTATCTACCAATGGAGGAAGATACTTATGAGTTCATATGCTAGTGTGATTTTTATTTTGTATTGATGAAAACATTGGGAGTTGTAGAACACCATATTTATCTTAGTCTAATTATGGTTAATGCATTTTTTATTATGTTTTCACTGATATAATATAAAGTGATATTATAAATCTAATATCCTACATTGAGTCTATTGTAATGACTTGTGTGTGCATATTTCTTATTCCAGTTCTCAAATCCTATTTATTTCATAATTTTGTATGTATTTACATAGAAAATGATAAAGTAAATAATGAAATCATTTTTGAAAGATGTTATAGGATTTTTAATGAGGAAGTGGGTTCAAGGGATTGTCTATGGTCTTTAGCATTTTTAGTGTCCATGATTCAAAAGATAGATTTGATGAAGACATTGGAATATAACTAGATTGGTCACACACTGAGCCCTTGGACATTATGATGCCAGCCAATATTAGGATTTTTTTATTAGAGTGTCCTTTTAAGTATGAGATATCTATCCATTTTTTGGAACACATGTTATCAATGTGTAGTTTAGATTCACCCCTATTATATTACTTTATGGAGACAAAATGTGATAAAAGTTGCCACAAGTTTAAATATGACTTCACTAATATGAATAGTAGAAAATACAAAGTAGGATATGATGTTTAAAAAATACTATAAATATATCATGACACCCCTGGGTAAGTACATGGTTTAATAATAAAATTATATCATAAAATTTGCATAGTTAGACATATTATTTTCATTCTAAACTAGTATGTTTCATGTTGGTAGAAATTGTAAATTTATTACAAACAACAATCAAAGTAAATTATGAATTAAATGAAGACTCAAATTCATCTCAAGGAGATAAAAATTATTTAAATTATTTTTTGTTTATTCTTATATAAAATAAACTACCAAAAATGTAAAGTAAGATAGAGGGTTTTAGGATTAGCAGTGATTGGAAAGATTACACACCATTTATTCAATGATGTGAGAGATATTTTTTTGTCTTAGAAGGACTACCTGCACACATTATAAAAATATATATATATTGATTAATAAGATATATGAGTGGGTTACCTAGTACTAAACTAGTCCCATGAAGTGGTACACTTCCTAATAAGGATGTCATCCCACTTTCTAGTCACTCAAGTGTATAAAGATACTAAATAAAATTACAACAAATCATGTAATTATATAGATAAAAAAATGAAATGATTATAGATTGATCTACATTCATTGCATGGAGATTAGTAAACCAAACATTTTAATAATATTCAGTTGTATCTTCATATTATATTACTTCTAGCTAATCATTAATAGATTATTAGGTAGGGGTAAATATAATTTCACAAACTCCTATTTCTAAGGAAATATTACTTTGGTCAATGAAGAGAGGATTTTGGACTATGGTAAAATATTGAATAGTAATCACATCATGTATAGCTCTAGGTAGAGTCATATACAAATAAAAACTCATGGCTTTAAGAAATAGGGGTTAAATATTAATTTATATTACTAACTAAAAAGGGTTTGGATTGCATAAAAAATAGGATTTTATGTTGAGATTGATGTCGATATGTAGGATTGGTGTCAATGTAGGGAATTAATGTCAATTATAGTAGTATGGATAAAGTTATAAGGATAAGGACCTAAGGATGGGTTTAATTAGATTTAGGATGGTTCGTGATGGATAAAGATAGTATAGCATTGATTAAGGAGGTAAACTAAACTTTAAAATAGAATGAAAAATAGAAAGAATTGCATAAAACAAGTAAATTACTTACCTTTATAGTTCTTCTAATCTATATTAAACTATAAGTTTAATGGGAATATTCTTGATCTTTGGATGAGTGTTGATATGTTGACATAGGGATATAGATTCTAATAGATGATAAATTGACCAATTAACATTCCATAGAGAATCCTTTAACATTACAATACAAATTATAGGCATAAAAATTTGGTCCTTTGCCCCAAAAATACCTATGTTTAAACCAACATTGATTTAATAGAATAAATGTTGATTGTAGGGATCTAAAATGATTCAAGATTAAACTTACCAAATCTATTTGAATGGTTTCCATCATGAATTTAAACTAAGCCTCAATATGTGTAAATGAATTTAGGATAATGAGGGAGTTGTTAGTGGTTAAAACAACTTACCTTTATTATGATTTGGGTTAATTTAGATAGATTTTATGGTAGGTAATTACTTAAAGTAAATTAATTATGTGAAAAAAAAATTAATAAAATTAATTATGTAGGGTAAGGGTAAAATAATAATTGAGTTATTACATGAGGTGAAATTAGGATGAACAAGAAAGGGGGGCTAAGATCTATATTAGCACAAATATTATAGTGTGAAATATTAGTGCCTACATTTTCCCCTTTTTATTGAGTGGTTTATAATAACCTATTGTGAGATAAAAATTAAGAGAGTTATAATGCCCCAAGTTTATAAGAGAAGGTATTTCCCCTCAAAACAAGAGCTAGTGAAGGATGATGAGGTGGTGTTGGGTTTTAAAATGACATGGTGATGGATAAGGTAGATATAAAATGAGCATTGAAGTTGAAAGGATAGAAATGAAGTACAATGTTATAGTAATAAGATAATATATATACAAATAAACATTCCCCAAGGCAAAAAAATTAATGGATTTCCATAACTATGAACAAGTGGGTTCAATGAAAGGTAATCAAGAGAGAAAAGGCTAGGAGGGTTGACTAAATAATCTAGTGTGATTGGTAATTGTGTACTACTTAGAGACATTTATTATTAGAATGAGGTACCCTCTCAGGATCCACAAGGGATAGACTCTAAAACATGTGTAGACCTCTTAAAGGCCATGAGAGAAATATGGGGTCTACATCCACTAGCTAGTAATGTTGAGAAACAAGTAATGGGATAGTTTTAACAAAAGATAACTTAGGTGGCCTTGGCTCAAAACTAGAGGAATGCAAAAAAATTTCAAATAGTGCAAAGAATGATCCAAATAGATCCAATCGACATTGATCCATAAAAAATGATGGAAATTCCATAGAATCAATGTCAATCATAATAGAATCAACATCAATTGATGGAGGCTATAAATAATAAACCAAACATGTTGGACTTTCATTTATAATTCAGAATGTGTGAGCAAGAGTAAAACAATTGACACTCAATTACACATATAGGCTAAGTACAAATGATGGAGGCTAGAAAAAGTAGATAGAGGAGTTGGTGATGAACTCATGATGAGGTAGACTTGGATTTTTATTAAGTTTTTTTATTTTCTACATGTTTTCTAATTTTTATTTTATTTTTTTGAATTTTGGAATGAGTTAAACTTTTTGAATGTTTTTATAATGTTTTTAGTTTTTAGAATTTTTTAATGGGTTAGATTTTTTATATATTTTTTGTTTAGATTTTTGAGAATTTACTATATAATAGTACATATTTATGTGTAGGATCATCCTTGATCATTATAGATTGGCATTGATCACCTCTTGATCATCATTGATTGACATAAAATCAACATCGATATGGAAGGATGGGTATTGATTCTTTAGGATTTTTGGTAATTTAGGTTATGATAGGAAAAATCTAGAACATGGGAGTAGATAACACAAAATTACTAAGGATAACTTATGATTTTAGGTACCAACTTGAATTATGATGCATAAATAGGTTCCACCACTCTTGGATTAGTTACATGATCAAATGGGCAATAATGACTACAAACACTTGAGGCTTTTAGTTTTGGAGGTGTTTACAACTATCATCATGTGCATAAAGATGTGGGGGTTTTGGTAGCATTACTAGAACTATGGGATGTAGCTATAGGGAAATTATAGCTACCTACTAGGGAGATTAAAATGATGGTGGAGGACATATATTGTATACTATAACTGATTGTACAGGGTATATAAATAATACCAATGGATGAGAGGGGATATGCAATGATGTTGACATGATTATACATAGAGGATGTGTTAGATATCACCTTTATAGCTAGGGGTTTTGTGTTTAAGGGTTTATATGAGAAGGATATAGAGGGGTGACTATTTATGAATATGATGATGCTAGCCATTTCCTACTATGCATTTTTAGATTCAGGAGGAGGCTAATTTCCCTATAGTTTGATAGGTGTAGTGGTATATATGTGGAAGCATCACATAGTATTTGATTGGGATACTACTCTTCTTGTATAGGTATATAAAGAGTTATGGGTATGAATGACACATTAGAGGTTTGATTTTGATGTGATTTGTGTGATATAGTGATGGAGTTATGAGCATATTAGGGTAGTTTACCCACTTGGCACTCTATGGGTATGGTGGCACCAGATAGCATTTAGTGTGGGATTCCTTTGGTGGAAGGAATACCTTGTCAAAATTTCACTAATTGAGTGGTACATGACCTAAAATAATATCAATAGGTGTTAGAGGGATTACAAGAAGGGTACATAGTATGAGGCCATATCTACATCATGGACTAGGGTAGAGAGAGAGCTATTTAGGAGATAAGTGGACAAGTGGATTGTTGATTCCTCTAAATGTATCACAGGTGTCTTTAGTGTTCAAAAAACACTTCTCATTTTATAATTATGGGAATTCAAAACATGAGTAGTAGGTTTTGGCAACTTATGTTACCTGTGGTGAAATAGTGATAGAGCAATGTTTAAATATTCCACAAAATTT
Source organism: Torreya grandis (assembly GCA_037957365.1). NCBI lineage: Eukaryota > Viridiplantae > Streptophyta > Pinopsida > Cupressales > Taxaceae > Torreya > Torreya grandis. The sequence continues at coordinate 2,341,032 of JARHVA010002421.1, forward strand.
ATATTAATTGATGGTTAGGAGACACCATGGACCAAATATTTACAAAGTGTAAGCATTTATGCTAATACAAGTGAATAATGATCAAATATTAAACTATAGACTAATTTAAATAGATATTTATAATGATATTTAAACTAAAATGATATGGTTAAAAAGAAGCAAAAGAGTAGGGTAAAGTAGAAAGAGAATAAGTGATTGATAATCTTAGTCTCAAAAATCATGATAATGTTACAATTACACTTTTGTATACATTTAACCAGTATATAGTACAAAATAGCATAAGCTCAAATTTCACTATACACCAGCCAAACCTCTAAAGATGATATAAATAAGTACAAGTAAGAATTGAATTTACTTTAAATATTTTCTACAACATTCAAATAACATCTACACATTCTAATGTAGAGAAAATGAAATGAATCAATTTCAAGATCATTCAACTAATATAACATAAGCACAAATTAGCAACCCTGTAATCAAAGATGTAACTCAAAATTCATAGAAACTATTCATATTTAAGACTTAAGACTAGTAATTGAGAGAAAATCCATGTAACAATTGACAAAAACAAACTTGGATAATATTTTATAATTCCTTGATTATATTAACTACTCAAAGTATAAAAAAATTTCTCAAAATTCTCTCCCTTTACAAGATGGTAGTACTACCTTTTATAAGCGGATAAGGTGGTATATTGATTAGTTACAAGATAAAATTATATAAGGAGTAATGAAAACTATCCTTTTACTATAAAGTTCTAGAATACATTTTCTTTTCCAAACTAAACTAACCTAGAAGAAATACACTAACAAACTAACATATGCCTTTACAAAAGGATATTCTATTTTCAAAATATTAAAAAGTCATTTACAAAATAGAATGTCATTTAATTACTTGGGTAGTGGGCCCTACTCTTGAGAGCTTTCTTGTTATTTCTAGATGTTATTCATAACCTTCTAATGTTGCTCACTAGCTAGTTCCAAGTCCACAACTAGTCTTAAATACACTCCTCCTCATTTTCAGCTAGAGCATTCAATTCTTTGTCATTTATGGCCATGGCTTGTTTGATGCTTCTAGCCTTAGCTATCCTTTCTCCTACATTAAGGATCATGTCTAATATACTACTATTATCTTCCTTAGTTAGGCCTTGACTTATAATTTTTATTTCCTAGGTTATAAAAGTATCCCTATGTTTGAACTCATCATCCTTGATGATGCCTAAGATAGTTCGTTGTGTAGGGTTAGTTAGCATGGTCCCTAGGATTTTTTCAATCCTCCCAATTATCTCCTCATCATATTTTAGGAGTTTCTCTAGTTCCTATGAACAATCACATAGACTTTGGACTTTTTCCATAATAATTATTAGAATTGCATTAAATTGTCCAAAACTAATTGTTTTGAAACCAAGAATCTATTTTCCAATCTGAATGTTGATCAACCCTATTATTTGATCATTTGAAGCTTACCACTAGGTTATTAAATCCCTATCCACTATATTATACTTTTCCAACACACTTTGCCTTAGCTTCATTGATTTCAAGGCCTGAAACATATCATATAAGGATTCATAAAGAATTTTAATCATTACCCTAAGCATTGATAAGATAGTTTGTGTCTTCAAATTCTCCTTCTCCCTTTCTGAGCTAGATATCCTTTGTTTCATACCTCTGATGCCTACTCTGACCTGAGTTGAATGAGCCTTAGCTAGGATTTCAACATCCTCTTCATAGATGGGTAGTTCACTAGGTTATTATCCCCCAACTAGAGTTAAGAATGCAAATGGCTAAACCTTTTGAAATGTGAACTCTTTAATCCCCACCATGTCCTTTCTAGTTCTCACTCTCTCTAATCTAACTATCTCTATATTGAATTTCATAGTATTAGTTGGTTCAATATATTTTGGAGGTTTAGGATCCTTCATCTAGGTATTATTTGATGCTCCTATAACATCCATCTACTTGCTATTTGACCCCTTAGTGGCCGTTATTCTTCTTTATTACTCTTCCTTCATTAAATCCCTTGTCCATGAGTGGTGTTAGGTAGGGATTTTTAGCATTTTTTCATGCATGAAAAATTATGGATGGTTGGTCCATGGATGGGGTAATCATCACTAAATAAGTTTAATTCACTCATGGCATGATTGAAATTCAACTTTGGCTTCTTTGATCCAACTAGGACCATTACCGATTCTGCCTTTCTCTTCTTCAATGGTGCCACTGAGACAAGATATAGGGTAAATTCTTTCCCCTTTTATTTCTTATCCTCATTTATTTGGGCTTATTAATCTTTAGCTTTTTCCTTCTCTTCATTAAATCCATATGACCCATTAATATCCTAGACATAATCATTGACTATTTCCTTTGGATCCAAGGTAATCATGTCCAAGTACTCCACTAGAGACTCTAGTCTATCAGGAGGGATTGAAGATGATGGGCCCTCACCAAGTATCTCTTACATCTTACCCTTGTTGAGACCTTGTGTAATCTATGTTTGAGCCTATTTACCTTCTGTTTTTGGTTTCTCTTAAGGGGGCCTCGAAGTTCTAGGCATCAAATGGTATTGTTGAGGTCTTATTTGCCTTATGTCTCCAAGGGGATTTTAATCACTAGTCAATCTATGCTCAAGTATGATGTTATGTCCCTTGAGCTTATCCATAATTACTTTTAAATTATTTTCTTTGATATATATCATGTCATAGGTACTGAGTTGGTTCACATAAACTAGCTTGGGAAATTGCTTGAATTTTAAATGTGTGGAGATTGTGCCATTGGGGTCCCACATCTTCAGCTCATCAAGTAGCAATTTAAAATAATCCCTATTCATGGTCATATTATTCACCTAATCCCAATTTTGTAACATAGTTTTACTAATATTCAAAGGAAAGGAATGGAGGAGGCCTTTCCTCTTGTCTTTACACACTCTACCCACATCATCAAGAAGCTAGTATGTAGTTTCTTGATCTACCAACTTGATGGGAACATACACAATCTATAAGGTTTGATCAAAATCCCCTCAATCTTAATCACTGTACAATCTAGATATAACTAGATGCCTCTAATTTTTTCCACATATTTCTTGATTATATGGCTTATCTTGGGCATAGGAATCCCTATGATGGCTTATACCAAGGATGGATACACATAGTCATAAATTAATTGGATGTTATGCCTATATTTGAATATGTGTAGATTTTAATAGTGGTGGGAGACTATAAATCTTCCCTCAGGTGACTATTTTTGATATGAGGGATCTAGGTGGAGGTTAGTAAGGCATCCAATACATAGGACATTATGAAGAATTGGGTGTTGATATTCTTATTAATAATTATGAATTATCTTTCCAGATATATGTTGATCATCTCTCTAATTATAGGAATGAACCCTTTCTCTATCATAAAGTAAATTTAGGACACCCAACTCTTATTGACATAAGTGGTAGAAGAGGCTCCAGATATCTTATTCAATAGAGTCATGATTACCCTAACCCCATCTCTAAATTAGGAAACTAGGATGTTACCAACATGGTCTTAGATCACATGGCTCCCTTAGAGCAACCATGGCCTAAGGATGGTGTCTAGATCATTATTTCTATTCCACTCCTTAATAGTGAGAAAATCCACTTAGGTTTTTAGAAGCTTGTAATAACTCTCAAAGTAAAATGGGGAAATGAATGTAATTATTCTAAAGGTCCTTTCATGAATAATCCAACCTTGCTCAATATTATAGTCCTTTAAAATGGGATAAAATATGTCAATATAGTGGATTACCTCTAGTTTGGTGGCTACATAGTGGAGACTATCCATTTGGATTGCAACTAGGTTGTAGTACTTTCTGGTCATGGTGGCAATCTTCAACTCTTCCTTAATGATGGCCTATATCTCTTCAATGGTTCAAAAGAGCTCAAACCAATTCTTATTGCCTATGTTTAATGAAACAATTTCTAGGTCAATGTCCTTGAAGACCCTTCTTTCATTGTCTATAGACAAATATAACTCTATCTCATCTCTATATTTCTACCTCTAAGCTGCCATGGCTTCCAAACTTTTGCCAATTTCCTATTATTGTGTTCTAGATGGTCGTTGGTCAATTCTTTTGTGCTCAAATTATAATTAAACTCTCTATTAGCTTAACTATGATCAATCTAAGCTCAAATTAGGGATTTTATGCAAGTTTGGGGCTCTCCTAAATCTTTAATGGTGATGTCTTACTTTGACTTCGACTCATATGTGCCTCAAATTTGATTTAGACCATTACCTTTATACGTTTGCATTTTTTAACAAAAAAAATTCTTCACTTTTGTTTCTTTGTGCTTACATGGTGATTATTTGGAGTCCATTTATCACTTTTCATGGAATTTTTCATTATTTAAAAATTATCTTTTACTTTATAGAATTTGATTAAGATCTAAAGATCAGTGTGGGCTATTGATTGTGATCTACGCCCTTGCATGTCATTGGCCACATTGGCATCAAGCCTCATGGTTTTGACACTTATCACCTCCATGGGATTTTTGAGCTCTATATCCTACACTTGTCACATATTAAACACATGTCTACCATGTGTTGAGCTTGGGGGCTTTCATAGAACTGTTGAATAGTCATCAACGATTTTACACCATTGGATTTAGAGTCATGAAGAAGTGTAGATGATCATATCCTATAATATGCATGAGATCTAATCAATGAATATATATATAAAGGACTTACATTAAAATTATTTTATTTAAGTCTATTTCATATTAATAAACATGAGAAGACTTATGTTAAAGCATTGTATGCTAAGTTTTTAAAGCATAATATCAAAGTAGCCACTTTAAATGATAGAAACACATGCTCCTTTTGTCTAAGTAAAATGTTTGAAGAGATTGAATTTTAAGACCTCATGGATGTCAAAGATAGCCTTGTAGACATCAAATGATGTTTGTGAGAATGTCAAATTTAAGCTCTTGAAGTTCCTAGTTTTGGTGGGCTTATAGTTGATGGTTGCATAGATGCCAATGATGGCCTCATGGTCATAATATTATGTTTGTATGAACCTAAAATTTAATCTCTTAAATATATTACATTCAAATGTGATATAACCATTTATCAACTCCATAGAGCTTCTTGGGATCTCAAATTCAATTCACTCCATCTAATTAAAATCCTTGAAGTGTGGGCCATTTGATCATGATATAATAAGTCACACACCATTGGTTCTATTTAATATGTGGGACCCTTTTTTATCAAAATTTGAATGTTGGAGTGCTATGTGGTGACTCCTTAGAGCTTCATGAGCCTTTAAACTTTCATCACTACATTCACTCTATCTGACTAAAAACCATGATGAAGTGTAGACCATTAGATCTATAAAAGATCAAGGTTTTTAATTTAAGAATTGATATGAAATAGGACTTAGGATAAAAATATTAATACTAAGGTCTCGTTCATGTCAATAAACATGAAAGGGGCCTTAGAGTTAAGGCTTTAGGCTAAGTAGGTAATAAAGCGACCATGCTTAGGAAAATGAAAGGACCCTACCAATATGAAATTTAGACCCAGGTAAATAGAAACTTAGGATAAATATTTAAGACTAAGGTTTTAATTTCATTGATAAATGCAAATGGGGCCTTAGGGTTAAAACTTTAGGTTAAAGTTTTTAGCAAAGAAGACCATGCTAAAATAAAGGGACCCTACTATCATAACATTGGACCACATTAGAAATATAAGTACAAAAGGGAAAAATAAAGGGGACTAAGAATAATTTTTAGGCTAAGGTTTGGTCTTATTAGAAAATATGAACAAGACTTAACATAAAAATTGGGATTTAGTCTAAAAATAAATTTAAATTATTCCTACTAAATATAAATTTGAAACAAGGGTTTATGCTAGGGTTTTTAGAGGAGAGTTTTCAAAACATGAATCCCAAATAAAATTAATTTGTAAATTTTAAGCATGATCCATTCAATAGGGCCCCATGAAATTTACAATTATAAGACATGAAGACCAATTATTAGAAACATTAGGTAAGATTAAAGCAAAACCATAAATCAGTAAGCCAACTTTATCAGAGTGGATGATCTTCAAATTATAACAATGATCTAATCACATACCATGGTTTTAGGTTTAAGGTTTAAAGTATCTCAAGGGTCCTATTTTTCAAAAATTGGGGTATGTTTACCTCAATAAAATGGAAACTTTTGGGGGTAACATAGAAATATGTTAAAACTTATAGACTCTATTTATACAAATAACTAAGTTATCCACTCCACTTGATCAATTTCATTATCTAGATCATTTTATGGTTAAAACAAACCTTGCATAATTGGGATCAAACATTAAGACATAGCCATGTTGTGTGTGTGATTTAATTCTAATTACTTTTTGTCATGGGATTTATGGGCTAACTTCTAGGTTTCATATCTTTAATCATGAACACTAGCTTGGAACATGTTTAGATGTTCATTAAGAACCATGATTCTAGTTTAGGGAAGGCTTGGGAATTGCTCTGTTGCTAGACAAGCATCTATATCCATGATAGAGATGCCATTATCTCTACTCATGGCCTTTATCCACTACTATCTAGGTGTCCATAGCCGAGTGGAGATTAACAAAATCACCTATGCCTAAAAAGATTTTGATTTTAAATTACATTCATATTTTTTGTATTTTTATATCTTTTATACTTTCAACAAGGTTAGGAACCAAGGTAGTTAGGTTTAAGGATTTAGTCAAGTGTTTTATCCTTATAAAATCACCTATGGATGCAACCATTATCTTAGATAAGTATGTTTGTTAATTGAAAGCATGATTATGCCTCAACAAATTAAGTTTTCATCCTACAAGTATAACTCTTCTTAAAACCAATTTTAGGTCAGGATAATGTTTAAGTTATTATGAATAATTATTACATTAGTATTTACCAGTTTATTTAAGTCACAACATTAGGAAAAATTTAGATCCATGGTCAATAAATATATTAGGTTCATACCCACATTATTAGACTTTGGAGGTTCAATCAAAATAAACTTTGAGATGAAGGTTGTCTAAAAGGACTTATTGGAAGTAAGGAACAAGGCAAAAAAATCACACACATAATAGAAATTAGTAAAATAAGAAACAAAAAGAAATAAATAGATATATACATGATTATATATAAACAAGGGATAGGAAAGAAAGAAAGAAAATAAAGTAACTAGCCTACCTACACTAAGTCTAACAATCTTATAGAGTTACTTCATAAAGACCTCAAGAAGAACAACATATAAGTAATGCTTGAGGTACTACCCATTGGTGGGTAGTGTGAACTCTGATCCTTATAATTCTTTGAGTCTAAAGGTGTTGTCTTTTAGTGTGTCTACAATTTGATAGGGGCCAATCCACATAGGTGTGAACTTGCCATCCTTTATCTTATCTAAGATGCTTTGTCCCAAAGGAGAATAAAATCCCCTTATCTAAACACCTTGATCTTTGATCTCTTATCAAACCACCTCTTCACCATGGTCTGATTTCTATTAAAATTATTAAAGGCTTCCTCCCATGTATCTTCCATTTAGATGGTGTCTAGCAATATTGAATTTTCAAGCTCTTATATTTCTTCCATATCCTCTTGCATGAATTTTTATGTGGGAAAATTGAGCGTGATAGGGAAGATAGGCTCTTGGCCATACACTAATATAAATGGTGATGCCTTTAGGTATTTCTTGATCCTTACTCTATTTGCACATATGGCATACTTGAGAAGATTATGCCAAGTTTTGGGCTTATCTATAATAGACTTCTTACTTGTTTTTATTAAATTCTTATTGATATAGTTAGATAGTACATTTCCTTAGGCATAATGGTTGAATGAATAGTTAAGAAAAATTCCATTATCATATGCCCATTCTATCATTTCTATTTATATAAATGTAGATCCATTTTCACAAACCAAAGAGATTGAAGTTCCAAATTTGGTACAAATGTTATCCTCTAGAAAACTAATCACTTCTTTAGTCCTACATTATTTGGTGGCTATAGATTCAATCCAACTTGTGTAATAATATATGGTAGTAAATACATAATTGTGACATTCTAATGAATTAGGGTTGATTACCCATACAAATTCAAACCCCCATTATGAAAAGGGTTTATCAACCATGACTAGTTGTAAATGCATTAATGCCTTAGGCTCTTTGGTGCTAAATATTTGGCATAAGTGACATTCCCTCACATGCTTATGAGAATCCTTAAAAATAGTTAGCCAAAGTAGCTAGCTCTGAGGATCTTTTGGGTTGTAGTTTTTTCAGATGGGTGCCCATTGCTAAACTTCTCATGAAAGGTGCTCATGATTTGGGTTGCTTCTTCTTTTGAGACACATCTTAGGTATACCCCTTCAAATTTATTTATAAATAAGACTCCATCTTTGATAAAATAATGGGCTAACTTGAGCCTTATATCCTTCTTTTGCTCTTTGGTTAGTCCCATAGGATAGGTACCAAAAATTAGCAAATGAATGATGGAATCATACCAATCACCAGCTTAAAAGATTTATTGATCAACTTGAATAATACTTAGCTTAGGGATAGTATTATAAATCATTTAGATCAAGCCTTAACACCTTACTAGTTTTTTCATTTTCATTTCTATGTCATATTCTTGCAAAACTAACATCCATTTACCTCTATGTTCTCCAAGATCATTTTAGGTCCACATGAGCTTTGTGGTAGGGTTAGGTATAATAGCATGCACCTTATTTCTAAGGATATAGTACTTAAATTTATTCACTACCTTAACTAATGCATATGTTTGTTTATTTATCAATGAATATTTCAATTCAACATTCTTAAAGTTAGTACTCATGAAAGCTGTTGGGTGATTACACCCATCAACTTTATAAGTTAAAACTATCTCCATAGTATGATCAGATGTAAAAGAATAGAGATAAAAGTCCTTCTAAAAGTCAAGGCTTATCAATAATAGATCTTGGCTAATTGTGTTTTTGATGTCATTAAGTGCCTTCCTAGATTCCTCATTCCATGAAACATTGGCATCCTTATTTATCATGTCATCCAATGGCTTGACAAGCTCTATAAATCTAGAAATGAACTTCCTTACAAATTTTATCTCATCAAAAAATGATTTTAACTCTTTCTTACTATTTGGAGGCTCTATCTTAGATATAGCTTCCATTCTTTTAGGATATACGGAGACCCCATCTTTAGTTATGACATGACCCAATAATTTGCCTTCAGTAATGCAAAATATGATTTTCTTGGGGTTTAGGGAGATTCCATACCTTCTACATCTCTCAAATACTTTTTGTAAATATATAAATTGATATTCTCTATTTTTATAAAAAAATGGTTAGATCATCCATATATATAATGATACACTTACCAATTAGACCCTAGAAGGCATGGTCCATGTCTCTATATCTCCCATTTTTATTATCCAAAAAGGCATTATTTTGTAGGAAAAGGTCCCCCATTTAGTTGTTAAACTTATCTTCATCATGTCTTCTTTGTTAACCAACACTTGGTTGTATCCTATAAAGCCATCAAGAAAAGGCATCATGGTTGAACCTGAAATAACTTGTTTCACTTGGTCAAGAGAGGGAAGAGGATAATTATCTTTTTTAGATGATTTATTAAAATTTTAAAACTCAATGCATAGCCTAATCTCACCATTCTTCCTGATTGGGACCAAATTGGCCACCTAGGTAGAATTCTTGATGGGAAACATAATTCTAGAATCTAGTAATCTCTTAACCTCTTTGAATATCATTCGTTCTAAGAAAGGGTTCATAGGCCTTTGATTTTTCTTGAAAGGTTTACAAATTTATTTAAGGGGTATAGTATGGGTGATGACTTTTGGATGAAATATCTTTAATTCATCATAAGACCAGGCTATGACATCCTTGTAAATGGTTAACAACTCTTTGGCCTTCTTATTCTCAATGTTAGTGTAGGCTTTTCCAACATTAACCAGCTAGGGTTGATCATGGGGTCCAAAATAAACAACATTGTAGTCTTTTACACTTACTTTGGGCATCTTAGAAACCTTTGCTAGCTTGTATTGGTCAATCAACCTCTCAAAGGTAATCATGCCTTTGGGAATATTATTGTAATTCAGCTAAATGACCTTACCATCAAACTTGTCTTCTCTAAGGGCATTTTCATTAGTCTCATCAATAATGTGAGCCTTAAATTCTCCAAAATTAGTCATGAAACACAATATCTATTGATCATCATTAAAGACCTAAAAATGATTCACATTATCTAGGATCAAAGGACAAGGTAACAACTTGATGCTAAAGCTGGGTGAGTCTTAGTTAGGCATGAGGTTGGCTACAACAGATTCCAACTAATCAGTAGCTTGGTTTTTCTCTTTAAGGATGGAGATAATGTTAAAGGCATAAAAGACTCAATTAGATCCTAGAACCTAAACTTACACCTTTTAAAGTATGAAAGCTTGCATTGATATTTTATTTTTACCTAATTGACTACTAGTTCTAAATCACCATAGACTAGTAGTTATTTGGCTTTATTTTTTATATAGAATTACAAGCCTAGGATGAGGGCCTCATATTTGTCAAGGTTATTAGTTCATTTAAATTGGATTATATAGGAAGCATGATATTTATTACCAATAGGGTTAGTTAGGACAATACCAACCCTAGATCTAGCCTTACACCTAACACCATCAAAATGTAGCTTCCATAACCCAGGCATAACATGAGTATTCTTAGGATCACATACCTTTGTAGTATCTAGGGTGAAAAACCCTAAGTTTGAGTCAATTATGTTAACCCTTTCATTTACAAAATTTTACTTAGTGATCATGTGATTTATCCTTGACTCTCTTTCAACCTTGATATGGTTTGGAAATCCTTTCCAAAGCAACCATAAATGTGAACAATCCATGAACATGTAGCCATTTAGAGCTTTGGTCCATTATTTAATTAAAAATATCCCATAAACATTAGGAATGTAAACAGCTTGGATATTGATAAACTAATAAACTCTATGCTCAAAGGCCAATTGCATATGAACATTTAATAATTACCTAATCACCTTGACTCTAAATTTGTCTAATTGAGTAACAACTCTATCAAAATTAATAGGTGTCAAGCCAAATTGTTTGTAAATAACTACTATCATGATATTGGTGTATGCACTATAATCCAATAAAAAATTGTGAAAATTCTTACCAAACATCTTGACTATGAGTAGGAAAGGAAGAGAATATGCCTGAGCTTTGTACATAGCCATATTGGTGTTGTCAGCTTTGGGTGGTTTGTTGGATTTATTTGATAATGATTCCAGTAAGAGGTCCCTTTGTTTTATGATCTACATTAATTCATGAAATATGATGTTAGATTTTATCTTCTTTGTGTCTTTAAAAATATTATAACCAGTCTTATTTGAATAAATAGGAACACCAACATTATGTTTAGAGGTACTCCCTTTGGGTGGTTCTGGATCATTGCTTAAAGAAGTGTCTAGAAGAGTTCTAAAGTTATTTAAAGGTGTTGAGGTTGTCAAGGGATATCTCTAGTCTTGATTACTCAAAGGATAAGTCTTCTTAAATAATTGTTGGAAGGCCTAGATTTCCTTAAGGACATCATCAGGTTCATTGTCCTCTTGAAAAGGGAAATCAAATGTCTCCACCATGAAAATTTGATCAATAAGATTAGACCCTAAAGTATCTACACCACTATCCTTATTAGGGACCACTTCAAATGTGTCTAACTCTTCTTGGAAATATTCCAAAGCCTTACCAAACTCAATGCAATTGATCTCACCATGCTTGGTTATATAATAGACCCTATAATAATTAGGCAAAAAAATATCAATATGATTAATGTCCATAGTCCTCTTTTCAGAAGATGGTTCATTATTCTTATCATTTTGGAAACTATCATTATGTAATCTATTTTTGAGCCTATTAAACCTTTGGAATGAGAAGTTCCTACTAGATCTCTCTAGTATCTCCAACAATTTTTTGTAACTAAAGGAAATCAGTGCTTAATTTTTGGACCATTTTCAAGATAGACTCATTCTCATTATTAGGATTTTTAGAATTGTGAACCTAGTTATTGTTGGCCCCAGTAGCTGGTACTAAAGTTATATATTCATTTGTATTGAATCCATTAGTAGTAGGATGACTCAAGAATCCTAAATTTTGATTAGGGGTAACATGACTCAAAGGCAATTGATTCAGATTTGGGAGTTGATTCAAGGTTGGAACATTCAAATTTTTTTTTGGGAAGATGTTCAAATAGACAAATGTGGATTGATATTTTGGATAGAGTAGGCCATTTATCCCTAGGGATGGATTTAATAATTAATGATCATAGCTTTATAATAAACCTTGGATAATGAAGTTATAGCTAGAAGAGATATTTTCAAAAATATAGAAGTCATGGGATCTACAACATCCTTATAGATCTCTATAGATAAAACCTCATTAGGTTTATAAGGTTTTATGGTCCTACTATACATTTTTTAGAACCTAGTGTTAAAATACCTTATGGACTCGCTTGCATCCCTCTTGATGGTGATGAACTGGTGGTATATGACACATAGACTAACAAAATTTCCAAATTGGTCTATGAAAACATTAGTGAAACCATCCCACCTAGTACTATAATTGTAAATAAAATTGAGAAACCATTCATATGCATCATATTTAAAAGTAAAGAGGAATAATATACATATTACATATTCATGTATGATATTTAGTAACCTTAAAGTATCTTTGAAATATTTAAATTTCTCTTTAGTAGTTAAAAAACCAATTAGACTAAATGTTGGCAAGTATTTTTTAGGGTTACGTTGGAGATCATGTACCACACCTCACATGTTGATTGAAGAATCTCCCAAATAAGAAATAATTTAATGAAGGTCAAAGGTAGAGGTACCTTGAAGAGGTGAGGTTGGTAAATATTTATATTGTCTATGCCTACCTTTATCTCGCTTGGCTTTCTATGGACTTTAAGCTCAAACAAAGGCTCTCTTGTCTCTAAATATGATATTGTTTGGATCCTTGACAATTACATCTTTAAAATTGAAGATCTTGTTTGAAATATGATGTGTCAATTTAATCTTTATAAATAACAAGGATTAAACGTGCACATTAAGCTAATTTTGTAAATATTTGTATAAAGAATAGTAAAAGATGTCAAACTTTGACTAAACTAGTTCAAAGATGTATCCAATTATGCAAATATGGTCTATATTTATAATTATAAGCTTAAATAAACGTATATATATGAAAAATGTACCAATCTTTAATCAAAACCAACTATTCTAACCTCAAATTCTATGGATCTTTAGATCTTAAGCCATATTTGCCAATATTAAGCATCAAACTTCAAAGAACTTTGATCTTTGTCTAAAATAAGAACAAAAATATGTTAAATACCACAAAGATCAATGATCTTTACACTTCTAAGGAAAAAATTATGCAAAAGTGCAAAGATAACACCAATCTTAGATCAAAACACTATGATTAACAAAGGTTCAATCAATTAACAAAGAGAGGCCCTACTTTTAGTGCCAATGGGACTTGTTGATACCTCTAAATGTATCATAGGTGTCCTTAGTGTTCAAAAAACACTTCTCATTTTAGAATTTGTTGAATTCAAAGCATGAGTAGTAGGTTTTGGCAACTTATGTTACCTATGGTGAAATAGTAGTAGAGTAATGTTTAACTATTCCACATTTTTTATATTAATTGATGGTTGAGAGCCACCATGGACCAAATCTTTGCAAAGTGTAATTATCTATGCTAATACAAGTGAAATATGATCAAATATTAAACTAAAGACTAATCTAAATGGATATTTACAATGAATATGAAATAAAGTGATCTAGTTAAAAAGAAGCAAAAGAAAAAGGTAAGGTAGAAAGAGAATAATTGATTGTTGATCTTAGCCTCAAACATCATGATAAAGTCTCAATTACAAATAAGTATAAATTTAACCAATATATATTAGAAAATAGCATAAGATCAGATCTCACTACACACCAGGCAAACCTCTAAGGATGATATAAATAAGTACAAGTAAGAAATGAATTTACTTGAAAGATTTTCTACCACACTCAAATAACATCTGCACATTCTAATATAGAGAAAATGAAACAAAACAAATTCAATATCATTCAGCTAATCTAACATAAGCACAAATTAGTAACCCTATAATAAAAAATGCAACTCAAAATTCATAGAAATTATTCAAATCTAAGACTTAAGACTAGAAATTGAGAGAAAATCCTTACAAAAATTGACATAAACAAACTTAGACAGTCTTTTCATAATACCTTGATTGTATTAACTACTCAAAGTATACAAATTTTTCTCAAAAATATCTCCCTTTAAAATATGGTAGTATTTCTTTTATAGGAGGACAAGGAAGTATACCAATCAATTAGAAGATAAAAATGTATAAGAATTAAAGAGAGTTATCTTTTTTCTACAAATTTCTATAATACAATTTATTTTCCAAACTAAACTGACCTAGAGGTAATATGCTAACAAACTAGCATATGCCTTTACAAAAGGATATTATTCTTTCAAAATATTATAGTCATTTATAAAATAGAATTTCATTTAACTTCTTAGCTGATGGGCCATGCTCTTGATAAATTTCTTAATGTTACTAGAGGATATTCATAGCCTTTTGGTACTACTCACTAACTGATTACATGTATACAACTAGTCTTAAAAAACACTCCTCATTATCAACCAAAGCATTCAATTCTTTATCATATCTAGCCATGGCTTCTTTGATGTTTTTGGCCTCATCTATCATTTCTCTTACATTAAGGATCATGTCTAGGATCCTACTATTATCTTCCCAAGACTGGCCTTGACTCTTACTTTTTATTTCTTAGGTTACCAAAGTAGCCCTATATTTGAACTCATCATCTTTGAAGATGGATAGGAAAGTGGACTATATAGGGTTAGTTATCATGGTACATAAGAGTTGTTTAATATTCCCAATTATATCCTCATCATCTTTCAAGAGTCTCTCTAGTTCTTATGACCAAGCACATAGACTTTGGACCTTATCCATAACAATTCCTAGAATTGCATTCAAGTGTCCTAAACTAATTGTTTTGAAACTAGGAATATATTTTCCAATCTACATGTTGATCATTCCTATTACTTGATCGTTTGAATCTTACCATTGGGTTATTAGACCCCTATCCATAGTATTCTACTATGCTAATGCACTTTACCTTAGCTTCATTTCTTTCAAGGCTTGAAACATATCATAGAAGGATTCATCAAGAATTTTAATCATCAACTTAGGCACTAATAAGACAACATGTGTCTTCAAATTATCATTCTCCCTTTCTAGGTTGTATATCCTTTGTTTCATACCTTTGATGTCTACTCTAACCTAAGCTAAATGAGCCTCAACAAGGCTTTCAATGTCCTCTTCATGGATGGGTAATTCACTAGGCTGCTATCCCTAAACTAAATTTAAGCCTATAAATGGCTCAAACTTTTGGAATGTGAACTCTTTAGTCCCAACCATGGCCTTTCTAGTTACCACTCTCTCTAATCCAGCTATCTCTATATTAAATTGCAAAGTATTAATTAGTTTAGTGTACTTTGGAGGTTTAGGAACCTCTATTTGGGTACTACTTGATGCTTCTAAAGCATCCATATTCTTTTTATTTAAACCTATAGTTTTCATTATTCTTGTTTCTTCATCCTCCTTCATTAAATCCCTTATCCATGGCTTGATATTATCATGCACATCAATGTTAATGGTTTTAGTTAGAGCCCATGAGTGGTGTCAATAGGGGATTTTTAGAATTTTTCCATAGATGAACCAATCAGGGAGGATTGGTCCATTGATGGGGTGTTTATCACTAAATAATTTTACATCACTCATGGGATGAGTGAAAGTAAACTTTGGCTTCTTTGATCCAAATGGGATCATTGCCAATTTTACCTTTATCTTCTTCAATGGTGCCACTAGGACAAGATACAGGGTAACTTCTTTCCCCTTTTCTTTCTCAAACTACTCTATTTTGATTTGTGCTTCTTTAACTTGCTCTTCCTCTACTATTTCGCTTGGATCCAAGGCAATCATGTCTAAGTACTCCACTAGAGACTTTAGACTATTAGGAGGGGTTGAAGATGATGGGCCCTCACCAGGTATATCTTCCATCTTACCCTTATTAAGACCTTATGTAATATATGCTTGGGCCTATTTACCTTCCACATGTGGTTGATCTTGAAGTGGCCTTAAAGTTTAAGGCATCAAATGGTATTGTAGAGGTCCCATTTTCCATATGTCTCTAGGGGGCTTATGATCACTTCTCAGTCTATGCTCAAGTCTGATGTTATGTCCCTTAAGCCTAACCAATATTACTTTGAAATTATTTTATTTGATATATATGGTGTCTTGGACATCAAGTTGGTTCACATATACTAACTTCAAAAATTACTTAGATTTAAAGTGTGTGGAGATTGTGCCATTGGGGTCCCATATCTTCATCTCATTAATTTAAAATTTAAAAGAATCCCTATGCCTAGCTATACTATTCACTTGATCCAATTTTTGTAACATAATATTGCCAATAGTCAAAAGAAAGGGATGGAGGAGGCCTTTCCTATTATTATTTCACACTTTTTCGACACCATTAATAAGTTGGTATGTAATTTCATGCTCTACCAACATGATGCTAACATAGATAGGTAATCTATAAGGCTGGATCAAAATCCCCTTAATTTTGATCACTGTATAATATAGATACAACTAGATGTCTCCCATTAGCTCCACATATTTATTGATTATAGGGCTTACCCTAGGCATAAAGATCCCTATGATGGATTTTACCAAGGATAGATACACATAGTCACAAATGAATTGGATATTATGCCTATATTTGAATATGTGTAGCTCTGAATAGTGGTGGGAGACTATAAGTCTTCTCATCAATTTTTGATATGAGGGATCTGGGTAGAGGATAGTAAGACAACCAATAGATAGGACATCATGAGGAATTAGTTAATGGTATTCTTCTTAATGGTTTTGAATTGTCTTTATAGATATATTATGATCATCTCTCCAATTGGAGGAGTGAGACCTTTCTCTATCATAAAGTAAATGTAGGACACCCAACTCTTATTAACATAAGTGGTAAAAGGGGCTCTAGATATCCTATTAAATAGAGTCATGATTACCCTAACCCCCTATCTAAATTAGGAAATTTTGATGTTATTAGAAGGGTCTCATATCACATAGCTCTCTTGGAGCAACCATGGCCTAAAGATGGTATCTAGATAATTCTTGTTAGTCCATTCCTTAATAGTGGGCAAATCCACTTAGGGTTTTGGAAGCTTGTAATAACTCTCAAAGGATAATGTGGAAATGAATTAAATTCTTATAAAGGTCTTTTCATGAATAATCCAACCCTAATCAATCCTATATTCCTTGAAAATGGGATCAAATATATTGATATAATGGATTACCTCTAGTTTGGCAACCGTATGGTAGAGACTAGCCATTTCAACTGTAACTAGGTCATAGTACCTTTTAGTCATGGTGGCAATCTTTTACTCTTCCTTAGTGATGGTTGGTAGCTCTTCACTGATCCAAAGGAGTTTCTTATTGCCTATGTTCAATACAAAAATGTCTAGGTTAGTGTCATTGAAAACCCACCCTTCATTATCTGTAGACAAATATAACTTTGTCTTGTCCCTGTATTTCTTCCTTTAAGGTGCCATGGTTTCTAAACTTTTAAAAATTACTTACTATTGTGTTCCAAATGGTATCTAGGTCAATTCTTTTGTGCTCAAATTGTAATTAGACTCTCTTTTATCTTAACTATGATCAATCTGATCTCAAACTAGGGATTTTATACAAGTTTTGGGTTCTCTTGCTTTAATGGTGATGACTTACTTAGACTTCAGCTCATACATGCCTTAGATTTGATTTAGACCTTTGCCTTTATATGTTTGCATTTCCAAGCACATAAGATCTTCACTTTTGTCATTTTGTGATTATATGGTGCTTATTTGGCATCTATCTATCACTTTTCTCAACATTTTTCATAAATGGCTTCAAGCACTAGTTGTTGGTATTTAAAAATTTCATTTTGCTTCATACCATTTGATCAAGATCCAAGGATCAGTGTAGGCCATTGAACATGATCCAATCCCTCACATGTCATTGACCACCTTGGTATCAACCCTTGTGGTTTTTCCACTTGCCACCTCTAAAGGATTTTTGAGCTCTATATCTTGTACCAATCACATATTGAATGCACATATACCACATGTCAAGCCCATGAGCTCTCATAGAACCATTGAATAGTTATTAGTGATTTCATGCCATTAGATCAAGAGTCATAATGAAGTACAAATCCTTAGATCCTACAAGATGCATGATGTTTAATCATTTCATAGTTATATAAAAGACTTAGGTTAAAATGATTTTAGTTAGGTCTATTTCATAATAATAAACATGAAAAGACTTAGGCTAAAGCATTTTTTACTAAATTCTTAAAACATAATATCAAAGTGGCCCCTCCAAATGATAGAAACACATGTTCCTTTTGTCTAAGTAAAATGTTTGAAGATCTTGAATTTGATGGCTTCGTATACATTAAATGACATTCATGATAACATCAAATTTAAGCTCATGAAGTTCTTAGTTTAGGTGGGTTTAAAGGTGATGGTCATGTAGACATCAATGATGACCTCATGGTCATCAAATGATGGTCATACAAATGTCAAATTTAAGCTCATAAATTTTTTATATTTGAATGTGGGAACACCACATGGTGACTCTATGGGGATTTTTTGGATCTCATATTCAATTTGTTCCAACTGATTAAGAACCATGATGAAGCGAGAGCCATCTGATCATGATCCAAGTAATCACACACCATTAGTTCCATTTAATATGTGGGACCCTTTGATATAAAACTTTAAATGTGGTAGTGCCACATGGTGACTCTACAGAGCTTCATGAGCCCTTGACCTTTCATCACTACATTTAATCCATTTAATTAAAAGTCATGGTTGAAGCATAGGTCATTAGATCTATAAAGGAGAAAGGTTTTTAAGTTAAGACCTAGGATAAAACAAGACTTAAGCTAAAAATGTTAATATTAAGGTCTCATTCATGTTAATAAACATAAATGGGGCCTTAACATTAAGGCTTTAGGATAAGTAGGTAATATAGGAACCATGCTTAGGAAAATAAAATGACCCTACCAATATGAAAGTTAGACTCGGGTAGATAAAAAATTAGTCTAAATCTTTAAGACTAAGGTCTTTTTTGCATTGATGAATACAAATGGAGATTTAAAGTTGAAACTTTAGGTTAAATTTTTTAGCAAAGGAGACCATGCTAAAATAAAAGGACCCTAATAACATAACATTAGACTACATTAGAAATATGAGGAACAAAAGGGGAAAATAAAGGGGACTAAGCATAGTTTCAAGGAAAGGTTTGGTCATTTTAAAAAACATGAAAAGGCATTAACATAAAAATTGAGATTTAGGCCAAAAATAAATTTAAAATATTCTTGTCAAATGCTCCCACCAAATGCAAATTTCAACCAAGGGTTTTTGAAGGAGATTTTTTAGAACATGAATCCTGAATAGAGTTAATCTATAAATTTTAAGCATGATCCCTTTAATTGGTCCCCATGAAACCTATAACTCTAAGACATGAAGACCAATTATTAGCAACATTAGGCAAGCTAAAATCAAAACCATAAATTAGTAAGCCAGCTTTATCAAAGTGGATGATCTTCAAATTCTAACAATGATCTAATCACATGCCATGATTTTAGGGTTAAGTTTAAAAGTATATCAAGGATCTCAATTTTCAAAAATGGGGGTATGTTGACATCAACATGGATGTGGGGGCATGGAGTGGAACACTTGGAGTATTTTCAATTTGAGAGGGTGATGAGATAGTTTGGATTGATATAGGGTATCCTAAATGCACCATAACTATAAAAGAGGGATGACATAAAGAATGGGATACCAAAGGCCCACTATACTAGGCTAGAGGTAGGACCAAAACAAGATCTAGTAACCACATATGTAGATGATGTAGGATCTACATTGGCATATTCATTGTAGATGGGGATCATTTGGGAGCATGATAGGAGAGAGTAGTACAGCCTTGGTAGGATGTAGTATATGTGGATATGGAGAATGTTAGGGAGGATAACCCAATAAAGGAGGAGCTATCAGAGGTATATATATGGGAGATTATTTTAAAGCATGATTTATTGAGGGTAGATTAGGATGAATTTTAGGGATATGTGACTACACTTTAGAAGACCTTAATATAGATATAGGGGAGCCATGATTTTATATAGGTCTAACTAGAGATGTTACAGGGGGTCACAATCAGGTAATGAGAGATCATGATAGGTATATAGTAGAGAGGAACAGACTGAGGGGGTGATATAATGGTTTTAGTGGATTCATGCACAAGAGGATAATGAGCCTAGATAGTTACTAGGACATAGTTGTAGAGATTTGATATTATGAGTAGATCATGTTAGAGTGGCTATAATAGGTACCTTTATATGCTACCTATCTTTTAACATAGGTGAGATCATATTTAAAGTCACAGGGTGGCTAAGTTAGCTTGGGGAGCATCGTATGAGGGAGAGGTGGTATGGATGGAGGTATGGATGGAGACAGGGGTGGAAGAAGGGATAACATCCATCTAAGTTATATCTATTTTACTGATTAGTGATATTAACATTATATTGGCCATAGATCCATTTGTATATTGTTATTGGCTAGAGATCCATCTTGTATATTGTACTTTGAGACATTCATGAGTTATATATATATATATATATATATATTCCTAATTTTTTAGTTATGAGTTAGCATTATATATTTTTAGATCATGCGATTTATTTAATTTTGGTATGGTTATGGATTTATTATGGTATAATTTATAGTGATTAATGATTTCATAACTTGATTTTTATGAGATTTGATTAGATTTAAATTTTTTAATGATTTTGATAAAGAATAAAGGAGGTATATATGACTCCTTATTGGCTTAGATATTAACTAGAGATAAATAACTTATTGCATTTTCATCTACATCCTCTATTTACTAATAATAATGACTTTTAACAACCCTATGGCAATTAATTTTATGATCTCTTAGATAAGATTTAATATAGATTTGATTTTGAAATGATGTAGGTCAAAGCTTATGTTTTTTTATGAATGTAAGTCTTGTATCATGTTTTTATATCTATAAGGATAACCTTCGAACCTTTCATGTAGACTTATCCATGTGGGAATTTTATGATTTTGGATAAAGTTGATCAATGCAGGAAACTTTCTTGAGATATTTTAACTTTTTCTTCAAGGATTTTGCTTTTTGATGCATGATTTAAAACCTAATCAATGTGGTACTTTTTCCATTGTACTTACTACTTAATATATCCATCCTTTTAGGGAGTGGTAAATAATTTAAGATATATGATTTAACAATTGTCCTTTAAGGGATCAATCTATGATTTTTATGCCTTTTATGGATAGTTGTCCTTCAAGGGAATAGTCTATATTTTTTTCCTTTTGCTTTGATATATTTTTATCCTATATTATTGACTTGGATTAAGGTAACCAAGGTTGACTTCAAGATTGTTTACATGAGATGATATTTCTATCCCTAAAATGAAATTTTCTAAGTGAGATATTTTAGGAAATAATGATTTTGGGCTCCTTATTGTGATAGGTAGAGCTTATCCATTTAGAACATGTTATGAATAGAGCCAAGGTGTTCATATTTAAGGTGAGGATAGGCATGTTGCTATATATCCACATGATTCTTTATTATTATTGGGTATTTTCAAGTGATAAGAGGTATGGTTTTAGGTTACTTTATAGACCAAAAAATGACAACCTATGCTAAAGTAGTTTATTTTAATCTTATTAATAATAGAAAGGACACATATGTAAAGAGTTAGAGGCTCATTTTATGGTTTTAATTCAAGAGAGGCCAAATGATATGCCCTAGATCTATATTTATGAGTGATAATATATGGTTCAATCTAATTTGAAGCAAATTTTACTCACTTTTTTCCATATTTTTGACATGTTGGTTTTATTTAACGACAAGGTCATTAATACTAAATTCTTATTAATTTAATTGCTGATTATATGTATGTTTTATTATTTCTTGATATACATATAGATGGTCAAGGGACATGGATTGATGTTCATCTAAAATTTCAAGATATACTAAACATTGTTGACGATAGTCTTCTTTAGAAATTATTTCTCTAAGAGAACTCCTAAGAGAAAGGATCTATATTTCTAGAAGGAGGACAACATCTATGACATAGACCAAAGAGAAAGGGGTAGCACCTATATAGGTTTGAAATATAGTACAATAAGCCCATAAGGATAATGGAATATGAAGATGTCAATTCTTCCCAACCTCACTAAATACTCTGGTTAGCATTTTAATTGGGGTTTTATTAGATGTTTCAGCCTATCCATTAGCTTATAGATAATAAGGTGAAGAAAACATTAGACTAATGTCAAAAGAGTTACAAAGTCTTTAGAATTTCTTATATTTAAAATATTCTCCATTATCTATAATTATATTATGAGGGACATTGAATAAACATAGAATACAATGATTAATAAAATCAATAATCTTGTCTGCTTTGGTCAAAATAAGGGGAATAACCTCCACCCACTTAGTTAAGTATTCATTGGTGGTAATGATAAAACTATTTCACTAGGAAGATTGAGGATTAATTTATCCTATAAGGTCTAACCCCCACTAATTAAATGGCCAAAAGTTCCTAACTACCTATAATGCATGACTAGGGATGTGTGTTAGA
Organism: Torreya grandis; assembly: GCA_037957365.1. Taxonomy (NCBI): domain Eukaryota; kingdom Viridiplantae; phylum Streptophyta; class Pinopsida; order Cupressales; family Taxaceae; genus Torreya; species Torreya grandis. Next base: position 2,363,865 of record JARHVA010002421.1, read on the forward strand.
TTAACATGTTGTTGATATTTCATGCATTTCTTGACATATTCACAACATTCCAAATTTATATTAGGCCAATAATAACCTATTTAAATAATTTTCTTGGCATCATATAGATTTATAAAGTGTCCCCCACATAACCCATCATGTGTTTATTTGATTTTGAGGATAGTCTCAAAGCTATTAAGACATTGAAGGAATCAACCATTAAATCATCACTTATAAGGAACACCCCTAGTATAACATAATGGGTGGTTTGTTGATAAAAAACATGCTTATAATTTTAGATAGATTGGGAGGGATAATAACTTTAGATAAATAATCAAACATCTATATATATACCATAGATCTAAGTGATTTTCTTACACATTGTGAACAAAAGGTAAATCAATTTTAGTATAAAAGGGCTGGTTGATTTTTTAGATTAGCACAAAAAGTTTGGATTCTTAATGGGAGGATGAGATAAAGGAATATAAGGAGGCCATGAAATCCATGAATTTATTATTTTATTGAGGAGTGGATTGGATGACAAAGAAATTGAAGCCATCTAATAATTGATCTTAAAAAAATTTATATTTCTAGATGATGTCATTCTTCCCCTGATATGTTTCATTGATTTGATTGACAACCAATTAAGAATTTACATAGATACAAAGTGACTTAACACATAGAATTAAATTAATTTGAAGACTTATTATTAATGATTCATACTTTGACATGTTATTAGTGCAATCAAAATCAAACTTGAAGGATAAAGTTATAATATCACCTTCGAGAGGTATCAAAAAGATTTCATCATCCCCTCCATGCTCACATTTGGATCCATCAAATAATAAATTCATTTAATAATAAGGATCCACATAGGATGTGCAAGTGATAAATTCATCATGAAATTCAAAATTATATGGTTGACCATAAGTAATAGGTGTATCAGCTAACTAATTAGTGATGATCTAGCCTTTAACTAACTTTTAATGGAGAAACTCTAGGTCAAAATATACTAAGATATTGAGACACCTAGCCATAGTTAGATTTTGGTAAGGCTTATAATGCATAAACTTGATAGGATCAGTGTTAGTAATTATGTAGGTCTTGTTATTAAATAAATGGTGTCAAAGCTTAGAAGCCATAATAACCAAATCTAGGCATAGTTTTTTTGTATGTATATAATGTGTCTCATATTCAACAAGAGTAAGACATGCAAAAAATTGCATGTTCTCTATTATTCTCATCATGATGGACAATCATAACCCTCAGATCATGTTTTATCATTGAAATATATAGGAAGAAAGGTCTCCCTTCCTCAAGAGGAATAAGAATTGATGAGGAGAGGAGATAGTTATTGAGAGCTTAAAATGTCTCATGATAATTAGAATCCCAAATGAATCAGATATTTTTAATTAAGAGGTGATGGAATGGTAGGCAGTGATTGGATAACCAGGAGATAAAAATTTAAATATAATAAAATTTTCATTACAAGCTACAGAGTTGCTTAAGGTTAAATGGGGGTGACGTATCTATGATAACTCTAATCTTAGTGTGATAAAATTATATATCATTGATAGAGATGATAAAAATTAGGATTTTACCAATCAAAACTATAAAAATACACTTTTTGGAGTTTAAAAAGACATGGAATTATATTAGGTGGTAAAATATTATTTTAAGAATAGAGAGATGGTACTTTGGGAGCTTTGATTTATGGATAAGATTATACACATAATCTTTGACAATTTTGTGGATTATATCATGAAAGATATAATTCATAGCCCATTGATAGGTTGTTCCTATTTTAAATAGGCCAAAAGGCATAACCTTGTAGCAAAAATTCCCTTAATGGGTAATAAAAGAAGTCTTATGCTAGTCCTCTAGGTTGATAAGGATTTAATTATATCGATAAAATCCATCCATAAGAGATAAAATTTCATGTCATACTATCAATTCCAATAGTTGATCAATTTTAGGAAGAGGTAAGCCATCTTTAAGACAATCGAAGTTGAGGTCTATAAAATTGGTACAAAGACAAAGACCTAGTATGGGTTTTATGATAGGCACAATATTAGACACCCATTGAGGGTAATCAATTGGATAAATGAAATTAACAGGTAAACAACATTATAGTTCTTCTTTGGCTAAGGGCATAATGTGAAGATTCATCTTCTACAGCTTTTGCTTCACCAATTTAGCTTCCAAGATAGTGACAATATTATGAATAATGATAGTAGTGTCTATTGTGTAGACTAATTGCTTAGTGATTACTAGATTCACCAGTCTAATTAAACATTAATTATCAACCTAGGGTGCATAAGCTTTTCAAGAGTGTTAACACTATATTTACATTATTGATTCAAAAATCAACTGACTTTTCCATTTTTAGTACAATGAATTTATGGAATATTTACCAGATAAATATATTATGAAACTATTGTGACAAAATTATAGAACTATTCCACACTTATGTACCATACATGCATCATACTTATATAATTAAACTTAATAGTAAAATCAACTTACATAACACACTAATAATTAAAGAGGGCCAAGATCTTCACAACAGCTCATTTCAAGGGGGCCCTTCCTCATTTAGAACTAAGCTCCAATCCCTCTCTGAGAGAATTCAAAAACTTATTACAAATTCAAATTTATCATTACTCAATTCTGAACACAAATACTATAGTTCAAAAAATTATGCTATTATTTCTTCAAAATTATCTAACTCCTAGTCTAATCTAGGTTTTGCCTTTAAATACAAAAGGTAGTTTATTGACTCTTAACCAAAAACACCAAACTAAGAAAAAATATAAATACTTAGAAACTACCCCAGTCAACGTTTAAGTGGTTAGTAACCAAAGTTACTTAATTTTAGTTTGACTGGGTTAGAGATAAGGCATATTATTTTGTTTTTTTATTTCCTTTTATCTTTTCTCATTATCCTTATCTTTCCCATCTTTGGCAACACATCCAATGTCTCTTTGCATGTAGGGAATTCATACATCAACTATGATTCTTCCTAATCATTCATTTGGTTTCCCAAGATAGTTGGATGTGTCTACAAGAACTCCTCAATAATGACTCTACTTTACATAGTGGTTGTAGGAACTCTACAATAGCTACATGTAACCTATAAGTGAAACCTTTAGTTGTTGTGCGCATTTTGTAGTGGCCATAGACAACCTATAGGTGAATCCTATAGTTTCAATGGTATTCTATAGTGGATATAGAAAACTTGTAGGTGAATCATACCATTATTGTGGGTATTCTATAGTGGCTATAGGTAACCTATAGGTGAAGCCTACAGTTACTGTGAGCACTCTATAGTGGCTATGGGAAACCTATAGGTGAAGCCTATAGTTTATATAGGTAGCTTGTAGTATCTATGGCTTAGCAAGATTTTGTATCTTTACATGACCCTTTAAATGTTTATTAGATAAATTCACACCAATATAATTTAATCAAGGAAAAGCATCAATAATTCATAACATAACACACACACACACACACACACACACACACACACACACACACACAAACACACACACACACACACACACACACACACACACACACACACACACACACACACACACACACACACACACACACACACACACACACACACACACACACACACACACACACACACACACACACACACACACACGCACGCACGCACGCACGCATGCACGCACGCACGCACGCATGCACGCACGCACACACGCACACGCACGCACACACACGCACACACGCATGCACACATTAATGAACATACAAAATCATAAATTCATTCATTCATTTGCATTAGTGATGGATAGTTATGGGATTTATATAGAAAATTACATAGACTCAGTATGGATGAGGCTATAAAAGTAAGCAATTGATCACCTCATCACTACCCCCTACTTAGCCTCTTGATAGACCTTGAAAAAGCCTTGGTTACATTCTAAAACCATAAAATATTCTAAAGTATAAGGGTTAAAGATAACCTAACCCTTCTAAGATATAAAAATCTTTAACATCGTCAATGTGTTTCCATATTTTCTTCTCTACCTCTCTATTCACTGAAACATTTCCTTCCCAATCAAAGATTGGGAACCAACATATAAGGGTTGAAACATCAATCCCAACCATTGTATTCTCCACTTCTTGACAAGTTCAATATACAAGTATACTATGTGGATGGCCTCCCTAAGGTTTTGAGGGGAGTATGGTTCCTTCCTTTTCAAGGAATATGAGAGTTCTTCCCATCTGTGAGATAAGACAACAAAAATTTGCCTTCCATCTCCTTCCATGAGACTCAAATAGTGGATATGGGCATCCACATATTTTATAACAACCCATTCCTATGGATAATTTATGTTCATAAGTGATATCCATTATTTTACTATAGCATCTAAATCTTTGGATTCAAACCTGATCATCAGGGTGGCTACTTTCTACTTTCCTTGATATTATTCAATTTATTTTCTTATTTAAATTTCATTAAAAACATATGAAGAAAATGCATTTAATAAGACATGCCCCAAATAGATGTTGGGATTCCATTTTGTATCACTAGAAACAACATATTGGTGAATGTAGAATTCACTTAGTTGGGCTTGAAGATTAGGATAAACATGTCTATACTCATTAAAGAAAGATCTTGAGTCACAAACCATATAATATTGATCATTATAAATCCTATAATACTTGAATTTCAACCATTTTTCTTCCAAGTATATAACATAAACTCTAGAAGGCATTTTTTATTGCATCAATAGCTCAGTAGTTTCATGTAAATTGCCAATATTTTCTTTCAAATATCTAATTATATTTTAAGCAAATTCCATTTTTTCTTGTAATTCATCATGTTGTTCTTTTGATTCAATATTTTCCTTGTAGGAGGGATGACTGATGGAGTTTGTGTTTCTTGTGCTTCAGTTCACAAGGGAGCATATTCTTGTCTAGTAAGAGATAGTGTGGAGGAATAAACCTGAGGTGAGGACATAATGGGAGAAGGGACACGTTATTGTGGGCTTTCCTCCTCTACATTAGAAGGAGATAAGACTAGTTTCTCCTCTTTTTCTTTCCTAAAGTAGTCTCACATGGACCTTCATTGGCTATGGGTTAACCAACAACACTAGTGCCCTCAACATCTTCCTAAATAGTATGTTGGGGCTACTCTTTAGGGGATTCCCTCTCATTAGTGCCTTCTTTTTACTAGGGTGCAATATTTTCTATGGCCAAAAACTGATCCCAAGTGAGGTCAAGTCTGATAGAAGCTATTCCTTGTTTAATTATGAGCCATATGAGGTAGTGTTGAGATAGGGCTATTTTAATTCCCTTTTGATATTCTTTGGACATTATTTTCAAGATGTTCCATAATAAATTAGGAACATTAATGACTCTTTTATGTCTTAAATGATTTAAAAATTTAAATTAAAGAGTGTAAATAAGGGAATACCTCCCCTCACAAGTCATGTACCTGATAATATATGATGATATATCTCTCCATTATATAGGTAGACTAAGTCTTTCCACTCCTTTCTTTAATACCAATATTTCATTTACCTAACAAAATTGTTTCCTATTCTCTTAGCCATTGTGTTTGTCCTACCAATTTTCCCCCATGCTTAGTATCCCAGTTGTTTGACTCACCAAGGTCTTAGTAAATATAAATGTGATGCCACATATAGTGGCTTGGTTTCCATAAAAATAGACTATAATTTACCTAGAAAGAAGCTCTAAAAAATGTTACAACCTTTCAAAATAGGTAATGTAATCAGATTTGTGGAAGACATCCCAACTGGCTTGGTCTCCCTATAAGTGCCTATGGTCTGAGGGATCTCTTTGCATGACTAACCTTCTTATTTTAACTTCTCTATTAGTCCATTTAGATAATATTCATTTACACACTCTTTATACTTATGGAAATCTACTTGTAGTAGGTTTATTCTAAAATAACAAATATGGGGTTTACAGGTTGTAGGGTTTGGCTCAATAATGGTAGATGTGAGGTTACATGTTAGAAATTATGGCATCTCAAGGGTTCCCATGGTGCATGGGGTTTAACTCATAGTATTATCCCCCAACTTGAGATGTCACTTATCCTTAGGTGATGTGGATTGAGTAGGAAGTATGAGATAAGATGAGTCATCATAAGGAATAGAAGTGCAGTTTTAGACGTGATGTGATAGATTTTTTTTAATGAATGACTAAATTCATAATTAAATATGATTTATTAATACCATATGTGCTATATTAGAATAATCAATGACATTTTTAATTATGGAAGATACATTTTACCTTTTAATAACATTATTTTGAATGTGATGCCTAAGAAGTCACATGTGTCTTGGCATGAAAATATTTGCATGTGAATGATTAATGAGCACAATGATTGGGTTGGTAGTTGGAACTAGTGTGAAGTGGACCCTTTGTGAAGTGATTAAGAGATCATTGATGGTTAGGCATTGATGATACCTATAGATTATGTGCATGTCATGTAGGATAGTCTGCATAGAATAAGGGTCTAAGATTTGGAAGATAACTGATTGATGTCTTACACAAGGTGGAAAATGAAAAGTTGAGTGATCAAAGCCATGGACTAGAAGATCCTGAGTAGGTAGCTGAGGGCATTACTACCTAGTGATCTTCATCTAGATGAACTAACTCATAGAAGTCTAGATGTTGCTTATGCCCTAGAGATTTTATGCATGGGGCTTAGTTGTAGTAATCAATAAGGTCTTCAATATGGAACCTGTGTGCTAAATAAATCTAAGATCTTAATGGTCAACATAGTGAGATGATCTTCATAAAATGACCACAACTGAAAATGAACCATGAGTGTCCTTATAAGAAAAAATTCTAGTTTACAACATTTCCACATGGAAAGGGAAGTTGTATTCTTTGTTGTGGATTTTTAGCTTGCTATTTAGGGGTAGTTTTAGGTAATAGATATGACATTTTCTACCCCAATCTTCCTTCATTCTTCCATAAGGTTATCTGATGACTTTCATGTAATGCCCAAAATCCAATAGCTAAGTCATTGATGAGAGTTATAGGAGGATTTATCTTATATGCTCTGTAGAAAGGTGAATAGGCATGAGAGGGTACCTGTAGTAAATACAAAAGTTCCCATATCAAGCTATAAATTGATGGCCAACTATATAGAAGGTGCCTATAGTAGCTTTAGAAATGCCCATAGCAACTAGAGGAAACTTGTGTGAATAGTTGGGATTTAAGGGATTACCTTATCTCTACTTCCTTATTCATATTCCCTTATTTATTTATATATTTAATTTTTTACCCCTAAATGGACAACAAATTGGTTTTCTACTTAGGCCCTTTTTATAGATCTAGGTAGCCAGTAGGCTAGTTTTCTACCTAGAAGTTGCCAACAATGCCCAAAAATGGGTTTTCATTATTGGATTTTTTTTACTCTAACTACTATTTATATTAGAATGTTTATTTAGGGTTTTGGTCAAGTCACTTATATATGTGACTTATCAAGGACTAGGTGAAGGTCTCAATCATCATACCAAAGGAGGGTAAGGATTTTCTTCTCTCCTTCAACTAAGTGTGGACTAGTGCTCATGTTGTTTGGTGAGGCAACATGCCTGTCCAGGACATCATTATATCCATCTTATAACTACTAGTGTATGTGATTGATAAATTCTTCCTAAGTGGACTTTTATACAACTTAACTCTGTAGCCATTGAACAATAGATAAAATCTCACTAGATCAATAATTTGGAGTTAAACTGCTCCATTATCAAAAACATGATCAATTTCAAAAGGACCAAGCCATCTAGTCTAGAGTTTACCCTTGTGGTCCTTCTATTTGGAATAAAAAAGAAGTGCCCAATCTCTAGTATGGAATTTTATAGTCTTAATGTTCCTATCATTCCATTCAATCCATTGCCATTGTACAAGTTCTATGTTTTATAATGCCTATTAGCTATATTCATCTAAGGCATTCAACTATAGAAGCCTTTCTTTCTAGGCTTCAGATATATCCATCCCAAGATCTAGTGTTGTCCATAAGGTCTTGTGCTCAAATTCAATGGGAAATATAAGTTTATTTCCATAAACCATCTCATATGGAGTTGTTAGATTATGGAGCTAAAAGATTCACTATATGCAAACATGGAGGAGGTTGTTGAGTGTCATAGTCATCGACATCAGTCAGGCCAACCGACATCGGTCAGGGGCGAATAAGAAGCTACCGACATCAGTAGGAGTCAGCTGACATCAGTCATCTCCACTCAAATAGGGACTGATGTCAGTCACCTGTGCAGTTCTAGAACTATTCGTTGTATGAACAGTTAGTTTGTTGAACCAATTGTTTGCATGTAAAGACTATTTTGAGTCTTGAGTTGCATGTCTAATTATTGTAAATTATAAGTCTAAGTTATTATTTAGTATGGGATCTATTTATAGACCCATTGGTATGTATTGTAATTCAAGAGCAATAGAGGAAGGCAAGGTAGATCCTTCCAATTGTAAGAACAAGTTGATCTGTAGGTTGTGCAAGATCAGGAAGAAGTTTTACATGGTAAGTAAGATCATTTAAGTTTCAAGTTATTGCAAGTTCATGGGAGATCTACTTGAATTACTTTGAGTACTTGTGTACTGGCAGTGTTATTACTGACTAGTTGGAGGTAAACACCAATTCTATGTTTGAGTTGTGTGTTGTGACTATTTTTGGTAGGAGAGTGAACTCTTGAGGGAAAGAGATATGTACATCTGAGAGGTGTGGAAGATTGTGGCATCTTCATTGTATTTCCTTCTGGCATGAGTATTAATATAAGATTGTGTATTGTCTCTCATATTCTATGTTATTTGTGAATTCTAGTTACTTTTTAATTCTAGTTTAATTCTGTGATTAGTTGCTTATACAAGGTTATCATATGTACTCTTATTGAGGAGTTAGAACCTGATAGTTGGTATTAGAGCATTTATGTTCTAGATTCCTAACAAGTGGTATCAGAGCCAGGTTTGTGGTTCTAGATTCCTGACAAGAGTGAAGCCTATAGTTGTCTTTCATTTGATTCTATAAGCCCACATAAATTTAGGAAACCTAAACTCCCAATCCTTATAAGATAGACTAACAGTCTGTATCAAAATATTTTATAACTCCCTATTGGTGACTTCCACCTATCCATTAGATTATAGATGATATGGAGATGATTTCTTATGCCTAATATCATATTGCGGGACTAAGATGGTAACTAAATTAGCAATGAATTGGGGTCCCTAATTAGTGACTATTTTATGTGGCATACCATATCTAGTAAATTTTTATTCATAGAGGAAAGCTACCGCCTTCTCATCTATGACATGTGTAAGAGCCTTTACTTCCACCCATTTAGTGACATAGTTAGTAAAGACAAAGATATACTCTTTATTATATGATTTTAGATGAAAAGTTCCTATAAATTCTAGGCCCCACTTTTCAAATGGTTTAAGCACCATTTGGGGATAAAAAGGAATTTCATCTAAACGTGTGGGTCTTCCCATACACTGACATTTATCACAATGTGTATTATATATTATTGCATCTTTATGGAGTGAGGGTCGATAGTATCATGTATTCAAAATTTCAACTACTATACACTTGGTGAAAAGTGTCTTCCACATGGTTCATCATGGTAGGCTTTGAGGATATCTAAAACCTCATCTTCTCTAAGACATCTTTTAATGATAGATTCATGCCCAATATAGAAAATGAATCTAGACAACCATGAATATCTAACACTTTTGTGAATCAATGATCTCCTTTGCTTGGGGAGGAAGTGTTGTGGAAGTAACCCTATTACAAGGTAGTTAGCAATATCAACATACCATGGTGTGGTAAGGGTGAGAGAGAATAGGTTCTCATCTAGAAATGAGTCATCCACTATGGTATCCTCTTTAGGGGTTTACAAGCATGATAAAAATTTAGTTACTACATTGTCCTTGTTAGGCTTATCTACAATGGTGATAACAAATTCCTATAATAAGAGCAACCATCTTATCACTCTGGCTAGAATAGTTAGTTTGTTCATAAGGTATTGAATGGTTGCATGGTCTATATAAATAAATACATGATACCTTATGATTTAGTGATGAAACTTATTGATAACATAGACTACTACCAAGAACTCTTTTTTAGTAACTATGTAATTTAATTATACTACCTACAAGTTTTTGCTTATAAAATAGATGGCATAATTGAGTGCTTCCTATTTTTGGCCAAGCACAGCTCTAAGGTTAGTATCTAAATAATATATGTGAATGTGGAAGGGAAGCTTCCAATCAAGACCATGTAGAATAGGGGTGGTGGTCAATACTTCCTTCAATTATTTAAAGGTTGTATCACAAGTAAGAATCTAGAGAAATTTAGCATATTTAGCTAGAATGGTGAATAATAGTGCTACTACTTTACTAAATTTTTTGATGAATCTCTTGTAGTAACCAACATGTCCTAAAAAACTGATAATATATTTATATTTTTAAGGACCATGCAAGTTTTTTATGATTTTAATTTTTCTACGATCAACATTAATTCCTGCAGTAGATATGTGATGGCCTAAGATAATACCTTATATCATAAACATATATCATTTATTGAGGTTGAGAGATAGATGGTGCTCTTGATAGTGTTGTAACACTTTTTCTAGGTTTTTTAGGCATTCATCAAATGTTTCTCGATAGATAGTGAAGTCATCCATATAGATTTCTATACATTCATTGGCCATATCTATAAATATAATTAAGACAACCCTCTAGAATGTGGCTAAAGTGTTACATAGCCTAAAGGGTAATACATCATAAGCATAAGCACCCCAAGGACAAGTAAAGGTGGTCTTTTCTTGGTCCTTAAGAGCAATTATAATTTGGTTGTAATCACTAAATCCATCCAAAAAGGCAAAATATTTCTTCACTACTAGTGTGTCCAACACTTGGTCAATGAAGGGTAGAGGAAAGTGATCCTTTATGCTGGCTATGTTGAGTTCTTGTAATTGGTGCATACATGTCATTCTTCATTTTTTTGGTATAATTACCAAAGGTGACACCCATTCAATATTAGAGATAGGATATATAAATATATTAGTTAAATTTTTTTGTAATTCTCTTTTGACTATTTCGTGAAGAGTTGGGTTCATCCTACATTGTAGATATCTGATTGGTTGGCAATTTTCTTTGATGTAAATATGATATGTGTATGTTTTTGGGCTGATTCCTTTCAAATCCTCATAATCGCATGAAAAAGTATAATGGTTGGCATACAACATGATAACTAGGCACTTTTATTGATTTAAATCAAACTTGTTATTATAAGCAATGTTTTCTATAGAGATATTTCAATTTGTTGTGAGAATACTTTCATTATTTCCATATTGCTAATGGATCTAGTTTGACTATAGTTATGAGATAATAGTTGGTGGAATGTTTTCTATACAGATGCATCATAAATATCTAATTCTTAGAATCTATCAAACGGGAACTCAACACATTAAAAGTTGTTGAGATCTATAGAAGGAGTTTGGTAATTATACTAAAGAACATTAGAGAAAATGGTATCTTCTTCTTGATCAAATAATGTGCATGCATGATCTATGGTAAATATAAGAATTAAGGAAGTTTGATCTACCTCATCTTCTTTAGCCCATAATGTAGGCTCTAGCATAAAAATCATATGTATTGGGGGATAAATAACCAATTGCTTAGTGTAGTTTCCATTGGATATCATCATGTTACCTATTTTATAACTGATGAAGGCATTAGCTTTGGCAAGCCAAGGTCATCTTAAGATAAGGAGGTATCCAACCAAATTAGAATTAGGCTATAGCATAATGAAATCTATAGGATAATCTAATGAATATATAGTGATGATAAGATCTTCAATGATTCCCTTTAGTCTAACTATAGACCTATCAGCCATTTGTTTTAGTGTAGATGTGGGATGAATATTATTAAACTATAGTTTTGGTTATTATTGCATTTATTATATCCCCTAGGTTGATCGATATGTTGAACAACTATTAGTCATAGATATAGACTATTACTCTTGGGCATCCAAGATATAAATACCTCCTTGGTAGGGTGGTCCCCAACATGATGTCTTCTAGCTAGCTAATCACATGCACAAAATTGGGATCTTTTTTCTTCCTTCTTAGTTTCAATAGACAGATGTCTCTAATAACTTTAGAATATATGGGTACATCTTTGATGCCCTAGAATAGATGGATTTTGATGTAAAGGTTCTTAATCTATCCCATGAAATCAAACTCAAGTTCAATTGTATGGCATTAAAGGTTGAGATATTCTAAAAATGGGGGGTTTGTTTCGTCAACAACTTTATTTGCTAGTTCAAAGAGTTATTGAGGTGATGGAGGTGTGTTAGCATGTTATTCTAAGGTTTCATCATCTAAATCCATTATTATGGGTGGTCCCAGGGGCGGTAAAACTTTCCCTTAATGGTGGTGAACTTCATTGATGTTCAATGTATATGCCAAGTACTAAACAAGCTCAGTATTGAATGTGGATTACACTAACCTATTTACAAGATTCTGTATGGGTTGGATAGGTAAAAGGTTAGGCTTGGGTGTAGCTTGTGTATTGGTCATAATATTATTATGTTGTTATTATTTTTGTGGAGGACATCCTATTAAAAAGATTCCTTATGGTTGGTTAGGTCTCCAGGGTTGTTGCCACTAGTTTGTGAAGGGTGAGCCTTGGGGTGGTTGTCAAGCTCATATCCAAGATGGGGATAAATTTTGTAGAGGTTGATAAGAAGTTGTGGGGTAACTAGCTTGAGTTACATGCCAACTAGAATTAGGAGCTGGAATATTCATCTAAGGACTAGTCTAATTGGGAGTAACATTAGGAGGTAGAATTTGAAAAAGGTTGATTTTATCCCATACCTTGATGAGGTGGTATTTAAACCTATTGTTTTATTTGTGTAACATATAAAAATTGGTCATTATCTCCTCCTATAACATGTAACTCTATTATTTCTAGTTTTTTAGCTATGATGTGAGCTACTTTAGCCCAAATCTCATTATATCTATAATTAGCCTTTTTCTTCTTATAGTCTGGATAGTAAATGGTCAAGGCTTGATCCAAAGTTGCTTGATTTTGCTTGAGTGTAGGATATCTATTTGGGTTTCCAAATGGATAATGATATCCTATTTCATGTCTTGTAATAGGTTACTAACCTTAGTTTTTGATAGGTCATTTTCAACACCAATGGAAGCTTGATGCTCCTAACTTTGTTTATGGTAGATCTAGAATAATTCTTATATAACTCTTTGATATCTAAGAATGGTAGGTGAGAAATATCTCCTCCACTCATTAGGTCCAAGGCTTCTAGACAATCTTTTTTGACTCTTTTCAGGAAGGTGAGTTTCAAAGGTTCTTCTCCAAGTGCAATTTGCTTGAATTTTTGTACACTAAACATGAACCATTCAACATAATCCTCCAAGGATTCATCCCCCTATTGAGTCATCCTAAATATGTAATTTATTATATAACTTCTTCATCTTTCATATTCCTGATACTTGGCCAAAAGTTTATTTTTCATGTCATCCCAAGTGCGGATCAAATTACTACCTAGTCCCATAAACCAATGAAGTGTTGAGTCTTTGAGAGTAGTTAAAGAAAGTTTCATTTTTTGTGCATCTAGCCCATAGTAATATCTGTTGACACTGGAAAGTGCACCCAGTTGGTAGGAAAATGGATTCTTGCCCTCTCCCCACAACATGGAAACTCCTCTCTCACCTGTGGGATGGTGAAGCAGGAGAGGAGAGTCTCTAGGTATGGGCTAGTTCCCTCTGATGTATCTTGTTTGTTTTAGGCAATGCAAAATATAGATATATAGATATACTAGGGGGATGAAAAGGGGAGAGAGAAAATGCATGAAAACAAACAGCCTACTCTAAAAGAGGTGATACACCAAAAATGAAAGTGACCTTCCCACCTCCACACTCAGGATCAGACAAAAACATACATACACTCAGATTTGGCAGAAAAGACTAGGTCTCTAGGATGACAGGGAGGTTCTTATGGAAATCACAAGAAATAGGGACTCACCAAGGTGCTGAGAAATACACACTGTAAGTGACCTCTCTTATTCTATACCTCCAAAATAGAACTCTACTCTTAGAAGCAGCAGACAGTGGCGCTTTGTAGATCACAGGTTTGCTGGTGTTGAACCTATGAGAGCATCAAGAGACAATGACTAGACATAGATTAAAATTCAAGGCATACTCTGCACAATCCATCTAAATAGAGGTAAAAACTATCTTTTATTGATTCAAGTGGAAAATTTGGAGGGTAGTGCTCTTTACAAAAGTGTGAGAAGATCTAGATAAATGACCAAGTCTATGTATTTATATGGAAAGAGCCAAGAGGAGTTAAGGGGTAGCTTGAGTCTCATTAGGAAGAGAGAAAATACTATTGATGACATCATAAATCTACTGGGACCATGCTTGTTGCCTCATTTTGCATGCTGGTCTGCTCCTTTGGCAGCTGGGTGGGCCTTTTCCTGTGTTTTACAGGCCTTTTTTGCCACTTGATGTTGTGGGTGGCAATTTTACCGCCCAATGTCATGGATTGCATATGGGACTTTTTCTGACATCAGCCAATTTGTCTGCCAAGCCTGGCAATTTTGCCGACATCGGCCAATGTTTCTGTCGACTATGGCAATTTTGTTAATGTCGACCAATGTTAATGGCCTCTTTTTCTCTGTCGGCTACTTCACATGGCAATTTTGCCACCCATTGCTTGTGTTGGCGGTCTCTTTTTACCCACCAGTGTTGTGGGCGGTGATTTTACCACCCACTACATTGTTCTTGTAAACGTCTGCCCTCTTTTTGCCTTAGTGTTAAATGCCCTAGTTTTTTCCTCTCCTCTTTTGTGAACATTTGAAGACTCTACCTTTTGCTACCATGAATGCCAATGAATGAGGCTGATGAGGCAATGCTTTGAAATAGAGCTATTGAACCTTGAAGGTGGACCTTGCAACCTAAAATTAACTGGCCATGCAAAGCAGGTGTTGTTGCGGGGAGAGGGCAGGAATCCATTTTCCTACCAACTAGGTGCACTTTCTAGTGTCAATAGTTTTGGCATGCCTGGTGGGTCCTCAAGTTTTTAATCAAAAAAGTTGTAGGGTTACTCATTGATCCTATTATAGTAAAGGAACCACTAATATAGCACCGTGAGCATCAATAATTTTGGCACACCCGATGGGACCTCAAGTTTTTAATCAAAAAAGTTGCAGGGTTACTTGTTGATCATGTTATATCAAAGGAATCACCAATACAGCACCGTGCACATCAATAGTTTTGGCATGCTTGGTGGGACCTCAAGTTTGATAATGCAATAGAGTTTTAGGATTGATGTTGGTCCTATTACAGTAAATTGAAATTCTTTAACATCTAGCGACTCTGAGTTTAATCTGCTAGTTAAGTAGCTTGGTACCTCCAGAAATGCATTTTGGTATGTGTAATCTCCATCATTTTGAGTCATGGACTCTATTTTTTTAGCCAGCATGGATATAGTCCTTATCATGCCCAATATGGCTAGTCTCAACCCTGCTATGAGCAATATCAGCCTTGTGCTAAATCTTCTCAGTATGTCGCTTCTTCTACTCAGCCCAGTCTCCTTGCCCATCAACCCATTTTTGCTTTCAAGCAAGCACTACTAGGATATGACAAATATGTAATTGATCTTAACACCAAAAAGGGATGCGGCCAAGAAATTCTTGATCATGTCATCCAACAAATGAGGAATGCGCTAGATCAAGTAAAAAGGGAATGGGCTCCTATTGAAAGAGAAAATTGGCATGAACTTTCAAATGAGATGATGGATGTGAGTGGTTTAATTGCATTCATGGAGGAAAAGTTGAGTGTGCATGAGAGGTAGCCTTACCAAGTCTATCAACCTGTATACTCGCTGCCCAAAGCATCATATCAATCATATACAGCCCCTGCTCTTGAGCCAAGTCAACCTTGTCAAAGTCAGTTCCTCAATTGTGTTGAGGAAAATTCTGAAACAACAAACCTTATGTTTAAGGCTAATCTTGATAGACAAATTGAGTTGGTAAATCTTCAAATGCAATAGTCCATTCTGGCAGCAAGGGAAGTGGAATTGAAATCTTTGTTGTCCTCTCACATTGAGGCCCCATCAGCCCCAAAGGAAATGTCCAGCCCAAATTGCTTGAGCTGGAACAAAGTGGTCGAGTCATGGGACAACAAAGAGGAGAAAGACGTCATCTGAAATGAAGAAATGCAAAGTGAGGATACTCCAGCTAAGCAAATTGAGGAACTAGAGAAGAATATGACGCTGTTGAAAGAGAAAGAGGAGTTTTCAAACGCTGCAGACCAGCCAATGCCAAAAGGTATTCCTTTCACTGATCCACAAGCTAATTTCAATATTGATGAAGCATTGGTGAAGTGGAGGGATGAAAATCAAGAAGTTTTGGCCCAAGGTCTTCCCCCTCCTACTTTAGAAAAAGCTCCCCTTTATGTGCCAAATCCTTTCTATGAGATGGCACTTACTCATTCTGGCTCATCCAATACACCAATTAGTTCTACCCTCAATCCCATACACCTAGCTTTCTAGCATGCCTCTCTTTAGGCAGATTTCCCTATGCATGAGTAGACCCTCCCAATTATTTCCCAACCTCAAGTCTTTTGGCATGATCTCCAAATTCCAAGCTTGAAAGAGGAGCATCACGAGTCAGCCTAGGAACTTGAAAATGATAAAATTGCTGCTTGCTCACAAAAGTAAGAGCCCAATCCTAGGATCATGAGTTGGGTGCAAACAATTGAATCTTTGAACAACAAGGAGGAAGAGGAGGAAGTTTTCAGTCTAAATCTTGAAGAAGAAGAGGCTGCTCCCACCCCTGATAATGATTATGACTTTTGAGAAAGGCTTTTTAGGGAAGATTTGGATAGGCAAATTGTAGAATTAGAGTCTAAAGAGAAAATCCTCAGCAAATGTGTGATGGATGGTTCAGACCAAACAACACATTCTATGTCTAAACACACCCCACCTACACATTTCAAAGAAAGCTATCAAGCCTTGCCTGATATGGATTGTGCTCAGTTTGTGACTGATGCAGAGGATTTCATGATTGCAAATGAGGATGAAATCAAACAGAGTGATATGGAAGAGCATGGACAGCCTTTTGTTCATGATTTGAATGATTTGTTTTTAGTCTTCAGAGCAGGGTATATTATTCTCCAAACAGGGTGTGAGCTGATTAAAATGATGAGGACAGTATTGGGTTTCCAACAAGGATGCAAAGAGGCTGTAGTTTTTTAGATTTGCCCCTTCAGGAGGTTAGTGAATCTGAAGTTTTCTTCTTTGAAGTCATCAAAGAAGATGGCCATACCATGGAACCCAAGCATGAGGCAAAGGAGAATGAGCCAGTCCATGATGCATATTAGGAAGCTTCTGGTGATGAGCCAAAATCATTTAATTTCTTGGTGGAGAGCACCAATTTGAAGGAGCAGCATTTAAAAAGCCTCCGAGGACACTCAGAATATGTATATATTGGAGGCATGTTCGATTTTGATCCCCTCAGTTTCCAGCCAACCTAGGTGATAGGCAGGAAGAGCAGCTCACCATCTCTCTTTTTCTTTCAGCTACTTGCCTGTCATCATAAGTCTTCTCACCAGGAAGGGGACGTAAGAAATTTTCCTTTCGATCTAGGAGGGAGGTGAACATTCTTGGTTAGTTGTATATAATAGTTTGCTTTCAGTTGTTTTCCCTATTTTCCCTAAGTGCAGTTGCACAGGTATTTGTTTTTAGCCTTGTGTGTTTCCCTTCATTTGGGGGTAAATTTTGTATATTTGTTTCTAGAATTATCAAAGCTATTGTGAACTCTCTTCAAAGTCATGATCCGACTCCGCACCCAATGGAATGTAAGGCAATTGGGTTCTAAGCATAGCAGGCACGCTTACCCTATGAGTCCCCAATTTGCTGACCCAATTTTGCCCCTCTAGCAAAATCTCGGTCACCTCCTACACTTGCTTTGCATGGCCAGTTAATTTTAGGTTGCAAGGTCCACCTTCAGGGTTCAACAGCTCTATTTCAAAGCATTGGCTCATTAGCCTCATTCGTTGGCATTCACAGTAGCAAAAGGTAGAGTCTTCAAATGTTCACAAAAGAGGAGAGGAAAAAACAAGGGCATTTAACACTAAGGCAAAAAGAGGGTAGACATTTACAAGAACAATGTAGTATGCAGCAAAATCACTGCCCACAACACTGGTGGGTAAAAAGAGACTACCAACACAAGCAATGGGCAGCAAAATTGCCACGTGAAGCAGCTGACAGAGAAAAGGAGGCCGTTAACATCGGTTGACATTGGCTAAATTGCCGTGGTCAGTAGAAACATCGGTCGACATTGGCAAAATTGTTGCACTCGGTAGACAAATCAGCTGACGTCAAAAAAAGTCCCATATGCAATCGATGACATTGGGTGGTAAAATTGTCACCCACAACATCAGGCAGCAAAAAAGGCCTGTAGAACACATGAAAAGCCCACCCAGCTGCGAGAGGAGTAAACTAGCATGCAAAATGAGGCAACAAGCATGGTCCCAATAGATTTATGACACCATCAACAGTATTTTCTCTCTTCCCAATGAGACTCAAGTTGCGCCTTGACTCCTCTTGGCTCTTTCCATATAAATACACAGACTTGGTCATTTATCTGGATCTTCTCACACTTTTGTAAAGAGCACTACCCTCCAAATTTTCCACCTAAATCAATAAAAGATAGTTTTTACCTATATTTGGATGGATTGTGCAAAGTATGCCTTGAATGTTAATTTGTGTCCAGTCATTGTCTCTTGATGCTCTCACAGGTTCAACACCAGCAAACCTGTGATCTATAAAGTGCCATTGTCTGCTGCTGCCAAGAGTAGAGTTCTATTTTGGAGGTATAGAACAAGAGAGGTCACTTATAGTGTGTATTTCTTAGCACCTTGGTGAGTCCCTATTTCTTGTGCTTTCCATAAGAACCTCCCTGTCATCCCAGAGACCTGGTCTTTTTTGCCAAATTTGAGTGTATGTATGTTTTTGTCTAATCCTGAGTGTGGAGGTGGGAAGGTCACTTTCATTTTTGGTGTATCACCTCTTTTAGAGTAGGCTATTTGTTTTCATGCATTTTCTCTCTCCCCTTTTCATCCCCCCTAGTATATCTATATATCTATATTTTGCATTGCCTGAAACAAACAAGATACATCAGAGGGAACTAGCCCATACCTAGAGACTCTCCTCTCTTGCTTCGCCGTCCCACAGGCGAGAGAGGAGTTTCCATGTTATGGGGAAAGGGCATGAATCTATTTTCCTGCCAACTGGGTGCACTTTCCAGTGTCAACAATATCTTTTATAGATTATATAAAATTCAAATAATAATGTGTCTAGGTATTTTGATAATTTACCTCTAAAATTGGGTAAGGCTGAGGGTAAGATGTTTTTCATTTGTGTTATGACTGTTGCATTTGGAATAGAAAATTCAAAAATAATTGTGTCTGGAGTCCCATTGTCCTCCACAAAGTATCTTTATCTGGTCATGATGGCTCTTCTTGTGATATGGATACCAAAGGTACTCAGGATCTTGTCCTCAAAATCTATGTTAATCCCTTGGTTATCATGATAATAAATGTATATCTACTGATCCTCAATATTTTTACTAGATTAAGGGTCTATAGATTCCTCTGAGATTTCTTTGATTTTATCAAGAAAGTCTTGCTAAATGCTTGTAAATATATTACTCTCTAGAGTATCATGTTCATGTAATTCCTCTATTTTATTTCTTCTAACCAGCTCAACTAATGCTTCTTCTACTTTTATTTCATTTTTTAGAGCCAATAGTGTTTCTTCTACAAGCCACCTCCTTAAATTTGTAGTGTTCTCTTCTTCAAGAGCCTTCTAGCTTATGGTATATTCTTTAACAATATTCTTTGTTGCTACATGTATTTATGGTTCTTTCCTAGTATCAAATTGTGGATTTTTTGGTAGGAATCTCCCTTGATAATCTCTTTCTCTCTGCTTAAACATTATGCCACTCTTTTAGCTATCCTATCCCTTCCTGAATAGAGTTAGTTTTTTTTTTTTTTTTTTTTCATGTGTTTCAAGGGGGTTATTTCAAACCAATTTTTAAAAAAGATGTAAAAATAAAGGAATGATGAAATCAAAACAATAGCATTTGAAATTATACTACTAGAAAGTAATAAAAATTAATTACTAAAATCAAGAAAATTTATTCTAGAAAGCAGGAAAATTTATTCTAGAAAGTAGGAAATGAAAGTAGGAAAATTTATTTAGATAACAGTAAATGAAAGTAGGAAAATTAAAATCATACTTTGCCAAAAATAAATCAATTTTGTAAGAAATAAATTCTAGAAACATGAATTAAGTAACTTATGCACTATTTACTTCCATAAACTTAGACATTTGGCATAAGACACCATAGTGCCCTCACTCAAATTGCCTAGCTAGAACTATATGTCTAAAAACTTAGAAATATGGCATAAGACACTATAGTGTCCTCACTAAAATTGATCAACTGAGTAGAATAATGCATTAACCAAAAAAAAAATTTAATGATTGATTTGAAAAATAATAATTGACACCTTCCCTGATAATGATGCCAAAATGGTATGTAGACTAATTGCCCAGTGATTACCAAATTCACTAGTCTGATTAAACATTAATTGTTAACCTAGGGTGCATAAGCTTTTAAAGAGTGTCAACACTATATATGCATTACTAATTAAAAAATAAACTTGCTTTTCTAGTTGTAGTATAATGAATTTATGCTGAATTTACTAAAGAGATATATTATGAAATTGTTGTGACGGAATTACAAAACTATTCCACACTTATGTACCATACATGCATCACACTTATATAATCAAACTTTATAGTAAAATCAACTTACATAACACACTAATAATTAAAGAGGTTCAATATCTTCACAGTAGCTCATTCTGAGGGTGCCCTTCCTCATTTAGAACTAAGCTCCAATCCCTCTCTAAGAGAATTCAGAAAATTCTTACAAATTCAACTTTTTCATTACTCAATTATGAATACAAATGCCATAGTTCAAAAAAATTTGCTATTATTTCTTATAAATTATCTAACTCTTAGTATAATCTAGGTTCTACCTTTAAATATAAAAGGTGATTTATTAACTCTTAACCAAAAACACTAAATTAGAAAAAAATATAAATACTTAGAAACTACCCTAGTCAACCTTCAAGTGGTTAGTAATCGAAGTTACTTATTTTAGGTTTGACTAGGTAAGAGAGAAGGCATATTATTTTTCTATTTTATTTCCTTTTGTCTTTTCTCATTATCCTTGTCTTTCCTATCTTTGGCAACACATACAATGTCTCATTGCATGTAGGGAATCTATACATCAACTATGATTCTTTCCAATAATTCATTTGGTTTGGCAAGATTGTTAGGTTGTTGAGCTAAAAGCTTCACTGATGTAGACACGGAGGAGGTTGCAGAAGAGTTGCTGAGTGTCAGAGACACCGGCATCGGTCAGGCCAACCGACGTCGGTAGGATAGGGCAGGAAGGCAACCGACGTCAGTCAGAGATCGGCCAGCGTCGGCAACCCCCAGGCGGACAGGGACCGGCGTCGGTCACCTGTGTGGTTCGACTGCGATTTAATTACGGGTAGTTAGCTAACAAACCAAGTGTTTGCATGATCAGGGCTAATTATAGACTGAGAGCTATGGATCTAATTATTGTAATTAGATGTCTAATTATTGTTTGGATGAGATCTATATAATAGACTCATGGTTGTATTGGAAAAGTGGGCTAGTTTGAGTTGAGCAAAGTTTGCTCCTTCTATGTGTGAGGTGAGCAAGGGTGTTCCTCCTAGTTCCACAGTAGTACCAGGTGTGTTGGTGCTGGTTTGGAGAGTCAGCTGGATTCTTCAGGAGTGTAGGATCTTGGTCACAGTTGCATGGCCTATATAGGAGATCTACATGGTAAGTAAGATCGTTGATCTACAGGTGTATGTGTGTGCAAGGTCGAGGTTCACAGGTGAGCAGAACTGTTGTTTGATTTACAGGTGTGCAAGGTCATATAGACAGCAACACAACAGGGAGCAGTATCATGCAGGATCTACTTGGAGTACAGGTGTGTACTCAGATAGAGCAAGAGAGGAAGGCAAGGGAGTTCCTTCCATAAGTATGGTCTATTGAATTGTAGGTTGTTGCAGATTCATAGGAGATCTACTTGAAGTACCTTGAGTACTTGTGGAGCATGTGGAGTGCATGGAGCACTTGTGGTGTGCGTGGAGCATGGGAGGTGAACACCAACTTTGTATTTGAGTTGGGTGTTGGGACCTGTGAGAGGGAGAGCTTTGGGGAGAAGAATTATTGTTCACTTGAGGTGTAGCGAGCCTCTGAAGAGGTGGTGGAGAAGAAGTGGCATCTTCTTTATTGTATTCTTTTCTATATAAAGTATTAATACAATTGGTGTATTGTCTCTCATATGCTGTGTTATTCTAAATTCTAGTTACTATTGATTCTGGTTATTTTTGCATATTAAGTTGCTTGAAGTTTGGTAATCAATTGTATGCTTCCGGTGTTTCACATCCTGACAAGTGGTATCAGAGCTAAGGTTGCAGGAAGTAGGGTTGTGTTTGGTTACAGGTCACTCTCAGGGGTTTCTGATTGAGTGGGAGTAGAGCAACGGCAGATCAAAGTAAGCTAATAATGGAGGAGTTGAAAAGCATAGACGGTTACTCACGGTCCTATGGAAAGAAAGAGCAGGTAAAAGAACATTGTTGGTTGGTAGCAGATCAGCATGAAGAAACTGAAGATATAGATGTAGCAGGTGTTGTTGCACAGGATGTGTTTGCAGGTTTCTTGGATAAAGTTGAATCTTGGATAAAAGATTCGGTTGCCTCTTTCCATGCAGCCCCAGGTAGAGGAGCTGGTAAGCCTTGCCAAAGAATTGGCAAAGGGGAAGTGAAGCTGAAATTGTAGGCGGCCAACACACAAGTGTTGATGAAGGTCATGCAGGTCCTAGGTTTGGAGATATGGCTAATTTCTTCAGAAAGATTGGGTGATGAGAGATGCACAAGAACTCTCACAGTGGTAGCACTTGAATTAGTTGGTGGTAAGAAGATAGGTACACTTTATCTACTTGTTTATATTACTGATTCTTCTTCTGTTGCAGAGACGTGGCTTCGTAGGCTTGGTCACATGAGCAGGAAGGAGATGCATGTTCTTAAGCAGAAGATAGATATATTTGACAGGCTTAAGAACTGGAAAGCCTTGGTGTTCTTAGAGGAGATGGCAGACAGAGTTTAGTGGATGGTGCTGGATACTTCTGAGCAGAGTATTTTGGACATGGGTTTTGATTCAAAGAAGCTCGCAGGTAAAAAGTCATCACTCACAGGTGAACACAGACACCGATGTCGGTCAGAAGGAATCGGCATCGAATAGACAGGTGCCGATGTCAGTCATGTGCAGACTGAAGCCAGCGATGTCAGGTAGGGTAAGACCGATGTCAGTCATAGGACCGACGTCGGCAGTTTGTAAGACCGATGTCAGTCAGGAGGACTGACGTCAGTAGTAGGGACACCGCAGGGTCGGTAGTCAGGGACAGACGCATGGAACCAACGTCAATCAGATGCAGATTGTGGGGTGGCTGAGGTCGATCACTGTAACGAATTTTGGGTGGACAGCATGTTGTCAAGGAGTCTCAAATACCCATACGGAGGACTGAAGGCGTGAGTAGGCCCTCAAATCATGTTCCTCCTCTTCATACTTGTTGCTGATTGTATAGCAGGAAGGATCCAGGAAACAGGTGTGAGCTAGGCAAGGATATGATATAGAACCAAATGGGAGTTTTGGTAGGTTTGCTAGCTGGATGAAAGCACAAAGATGAATGGATTCCTTAGTAGAAGAATAGAGAGAACGGATACATGAGACGGAAGACTAGGTATATGGTCTTGTGGAGCTGCAGGACAGTGGTACAGGTTTTGACAGGTGGAGGATGAAGCATGGCTTCAGTCAGTGTCAGGTAACTACTATGGTTTGTCTTACCAGGTGGATGATGAGTCATGACATCATTCTGTTGCTGTATGTGGATAGTATGCTAGCTAGCAGGTTAGTACATACAGGGTTTTACTGAGCTAAGGGTAAGATTAGTTTCAGTGTCATGTCATGAGGAGTTTAGAGCAGCAAAATTCTTTGACATGGGAGGCATGGAGATCACAGGTTGATTTTGTCTCGAGTGGGAGCTGATGTGAATCAGGTGTTGGCAAGGTTTAGGATGCAGAGCCGGAGCACACTAAGGGCTGGACAGATACAGTGTCTAAAATCACATGAGGTCTGGTATAGACCTGAGTTTTCCCACGCAGTGGGAGCTGTCAGAGTTAGGAGCCAATTTAGGGAAGTGGGTTCTTAGGTTTTTGAGAGGGACCGGCAGCAGGTGTTTCTATGCAAGGTCAGGACTTCACTACAGGCGTTGTAGGTTCGGATGTGGCAGGGTACTTGGATGACAGGTGGTACACCACGGGATGTGTGGTGGGTTGTCTTCAGGTGGGAGCTTGAAGAGGGATACAAACCAAGAAATAGATTAGATAGAGTACAGGTACAGGTATAGTGCAGCTGTTTATCTCCAAGTGGGAGATTGTTAGGTTGTGGAGCTAAAAGCTTCACTGATGCAGACATGGAGGAGGTTGCATAAGAGTTGCTAAGTGTCAGAGACACCGGCGTCGGTCAGGCCAATCAACGTCGGCAGGATAGGGCAAGAAGGCAACCGACGTCGGTCAGAGATCGGCCGACGTCGGTGACCCCCAGGCAGATAGGGACCGGCGTCGGTCACCTGTGTGGTTCGACTGCGAGTTAATTACGGGTAGTTAGCTAACAAACCAAGTGTTTGCATGATCAGGGCTAATTATAGACTGAGAGCTGCGGATCTAATTATTGTAATTAGATGTCTAATTATTGTTTGGATGAGATCTATATAATAGACTCATGGTTGTATTGGAAAAGTGGGCTAGTTTGAGTTGAGCAAAGTTTGCTCCTTTTGTGTGTGAGGTGAGCAAGGGTGTTCCTCCTAGTTCCACAGTAGTACCAGGTGTGTTGTTGCTGGTTTGGAGAGTCAGCTAGATTCTTCAGGAGTGTAGGATCTTGGTCACAGTTGCATGGCCTATATAGGAGATCTACATGGTAAGTAAGATCATTGATCTGCAGGTGTATGTGTGTGCAAAGTCGAGGTTCACAGGTGAGCAGAACCGTTGTTTGATTTGCAGGTGTGCAAGGTCATATAGACAACAACACAACAGGGAGTAGTATCAGGCAGGATCTACTTGGAGTACAGGTGTGTACTCAGATAGAGCAAGAGAGGAAGGCAAGGGATTTCCTTCCATAAGTATGGTCTATTGAATTGTAGGTTGTTGCAGATTCATGGGAGATCTACTTGAAGTACCTTGAGTACTTGTGGAGCACATGGAGTGCTTGTGGAGTGCGTGGAGCACTTGTGGTGTGCGTGGAGCACGGGAGGTGAACACCAACTCTGTATTTGAGTTGGGTGTTGGGGCTTGTGAGAGGGAGAGCTTTGGGGAGAAGAATTACTGTTCACTTGAGGTGTAGCGAGCCTCTGAAGAGGTGGTGGAGAAGAAGTGGCATCTTCTTTATTGTATTCTTTTTTGTATAAAGTATTAATACAATTGGTGTATTGTCTCTCATATGCTGTGTTATTCTGAATTCTAGTTACTGTTGATTCTAGTTATTTTTGCATATTAAGTTGCTTGAAGTTTGGTAATCAATTGTATGCTTCTGGTGTTTCGCATCCTGACAAAGATAGTTGGATGTGTCTATAATATCTCTTCAATATTGACTCTACTTTTCATGGTGGTTGTAGGCACTCTATGGTAGCTATAGGCAACATGTAGGTGAATTGTTTAGTTGTTGTGGGCATTCTATAGTGGTTTTAAGAAACATGTAGATGAAGCCTATAGTTTTTGTGGTATTCTACAGTGGATGTAGGTAACCTATAGGTGAAGCCTACAATTGTTGTGGGTATTCTATAGTGGCTGAAAGAAAACTATAAGTGAAGCTTATAATTGTTGTGGGTACTCTGCAGTGGCTACAAGAAACTTGTAGGTGAAGCCTATAAGTGTTACAAGTAGTCTGTAGTAGTTATGGTTTAGCAATATTTTATAGATTTAAATGACCCTTCAAATTCTTGTTAGATAAAGTCACACCAATATAACTCAATAAAAAAAAGCATCAATAATTCATAACATAACACATATATTTCAATGAACATACAAAATTATAGCTTCCTTAATTCATTTACATTAATGACAGATAGTTATGAAATTTACATAGAAAAAGACATAGACTAAGAATGGATGAGGCTATAAAAGTAATCAATTGGTGGCCTCATTAGTGTCGATACCTGACATGTCACTATATGACCAAGCAAAAGCCTCACTATGGTATACCAAGAATGTGGTGAAGTCTTGATGTTCTTCATAAAATAAATATTCACTAACCTTAATGATGTATGGGGGATATTTAGACCCTATGTTAATGTCTATGGTGGATTTATTTAGCAAACTAGATATTTTAACCAATAGAGAATTATGTAAATGCAAATTTTTGTGCCTAAATAAGTCAAAATATAATAATCATCCTGACACTAAGGTAGATAAGGGGGATAGATATAGTTTCTCTATTGATACAATAGGTTAGAGGTCTTAGGTTGACCGTATTGAAAAAAAATTAGGGGTATGAAAATGACATCATCTATTTCAAGGAGAATTATAGATGTTGATACTATGACATTCTCATTGGGATTGGATATAGGGGTGACTTCAAGAATGAAAATATGAGTTTTGTTAAATCTAAGACTATGTTTTTCAAAGGGATTCTAAAATCTCCTAGTGTTGCATCATTTGGTCCTTGTTCATAACTTCCCATACTAAAGCCTTTTCTAGCACATCATTGTAAGTACATTTGAGAAAAATGTGGTTTATCCAATAATGAGGAGCTTGAGGAGAATGGTTTGGCATGAGATGGGATATCAAGATATGATGATTATTGATTGATCCCTCCATACACCAAATGAATCTATAGGAAATTAAGGCCAAAGAGAACAACATACCTAAGATTAGGATAATAGTCACACTATTTATCTAGGTGCCCATACTCTTAAGGAGTAGTAAGGGTGTTAAGCACTAATAATTGGTACTCTCCTATTATGGAGTCTAGAGAAGCCTTATCAAGGTTTTACAATGAAGGGATTATTAAAATATTTAATAGTTCATTAGATGATGGTGATGGGGTTTCATTTTTTAGAGGGAGTAAAATGTCATTATGTCAAAAGGTTAGGTTACAAGTTTTAAATGGATATAGATCATTGGGGATGATATGGACTTAGATCTCATGTTCATATTTGATGCATCAGTGTAATGTGTATGGAACACATCACATAACATGAATCCAAGGATGTCCTAAGAGGATATTATATTTTTATTCACCTTTTATCACATATAATAAATAATAAAGGATACAAGAACCTACCTAGATGGGGAGGAAAATGGTTCTTAGTGTTAGAGCCACTATATCATTAAATTTTCATAATACCACTAGATATTGGGCCACAACTATTTTTGGAAGTTGTAGTTATCTAAATGCATCTGAGGAGATAATGTTAATGCAAGCCTAATTTTTAATCATAAATCTTTTGATTCAAGTTTGATTAATTTATGAAGTGACAAATAGAGGAGTGTCCTAGTCTTTAGATGGTAATGGGATTATTTTGTAATTATTAAAATTGATAGATGAATCCATCTACAAATATCCAATGAAATCCATCATAGGTTGGGGTTTTTCAAGTTTCACTTTTATGACCTGAAGTGCTTGTATCATTACTTGATGATGCTAAGAGGAATTCTCACTTAGTTAAATAGGGACATTTTGAATGGGGTTTGGTGGAGCTACTTCAAAACTTAAATCTTTATAAGTTAAAAGGAATTATTCTTCTATGTTTTCCCTAAAATGGATATTTTAGGTTTTATAGTGGAGGGTCTAAAGGTTTTTACAATTGGGACAAGGGATTTGGCTATGGATATTTTGGAGTTATTTGGTTTTTGGGTTTTAAGGGCCTACATTTGAGACTAGATAGTTATGTTTATTGCATAAATTTGAAATAGTGGGGGACTTGTTGAATTTATCAAGTCACCCATATTTGAAGGTCTCAAGGGTTGATTAGAGATCAAGTCAAGAATATTAATTATTATTTTTTATTCTTTTTTTAATTTTTATTGTAAACGTTTTAGGGTATTGACTATATTAGTATTTGGTATGGTTTTTGTTTTAGTGTTTATATTAAAAAGGGTATCATGTTGTTCAATTAAAATATCATCTTCATTCAAAATATTTTGGATTATGACTTTGAGAAAATTGTAACTTTTAGTGTCATGTCCAAGTATCCTATGATAAGAACACACTTTATTTTCCTTGTAACATGCATATTTATAGATATAAGGATTAATTGGTTTTATAAGAGGTAATGTGAAATGGGAGGTTTATATAATTTTTTTGGGGATGGTGGCATAAGATCCTTGCAAAGGATTTTGGTGTGGGTTTGTTATCTTTTGGGGAACCAATTTTTGACTCATGCTTACTTATGTACTTTCCTTTTTGTGTTGGTAGTATGAGTTATTTTAATGGGTGGTAAGGGTGTTTCAAATACATTTTGGGGATAATAAAAGTATATGGGGTTAATATGAGGTTTTGGTGTTAGTATTATAGGTGAAGGATTTCAAGCTAACTTAGATCCCTTGATAGAAGATTATGTCATTGAGATATTAAGTTCAGAGTATGGATGGGTCCCTAATATATATGGTTTAATTTGTCCTTATGGAATGGAAATATTTCCATTTAGAATGTGATTAGAGGTTGTGGGATTATTTTTATGAAAAAACCTCATTTTGGGGGAAATCGAGTCTTATAGGTAGTGTTACAAAGCTTTACCCTTTGGCATACCCAAGCACTTATCCCACATGGTTGGAATAACTTTTTTATCCTCCACTTTTTATAGATGAATTTTAGTGTATTTATATGATCCTTCTTCTTGGGTATCCCATGTAATGAGATCAATAAGACTTGAGTGGATGGTAGAGATAGGCTTAGTTGGTCCAGATGGTTCAAAAGTACCTCTTGTAAGGAGATCCATATTTCTATTTCTATAGAAGATGATTTAGGTGTGTTATCAACTTATTTAGGTAAAATTTGATCATGGATGGTATTTATTACATGGGTGTCTTGATCTTGGTTGCCTTCCATAGTTATTTATATGGAATTAGTTACATATAGATGGTTTAGGAATGGTTGCCTAAATATGTTGATGGATTGATTTTGAGGAGTGTTTAGATTATCCAAATAATACTCCCCTTAATCAATGAGTCTTTTTACTAGTATTTTAAAATAGCGACACATATTGATTTCATGACTAGGAATATAGTGGTAAGCATAAAAATCACTTTCTTTAAACCAACCTAGTTTTTGTCAGGAGTCATCGATATGCCTAGTCAGAGGAAGCTCAATGACTACTACATTTAATAGTTCTTCTAAAATAGTAGTGTAAGACTCCCCAAAGGTGTGTATTTATTGGGTGGCAATTATGTTAAGTTTAATTTTGGCTATTTTTGGAAAGAGCTCAATTGGTTTATCATGGATCGGAGGTTGACTTTAGGATAACATCATTAGATGCCCCTTTTGGTTTTGAGCTATTGGTTACTTTAGAAGGGTATGGTTATTTTTTTTCATAACTTAACTTTTCCCTCTTCTAAATATTGGATTTATAATTTAAAATCCATGGTAAAGGATTTTTCAAAGGTTTTTAAATGACTAAAATTATATCATAGATGAGATATGCTTTACACATGATATCAAAAATAATTAAATCAGTTTAGGTTGAATAAGGGAGAATGTTAACTAATTTTTAAGGCCTTACCACTTAGTAACAAAGTTGCTAATATATTTGTATTCAAATTTCCTAATGGTTTAGAGGTTAGTAATGGTTACTTTTATATCTATATTAATCAAAAAGTGTTCTAAAAAAGTTTGAGATAATTTATCAAATGAAAATAGTGAGTGCTGAGGAATAAAACTATACCAATCTAAAGATATCCATGCTAGTGACATAGGCAATGCCTTTAAAAGGAGCATGTCATCATGGGATATGAGGTAACATTCATTCCTAAATACCCTAATATGCTAGAGGGGATCTCTCTTATTTTGAATCTTTATAAATTTAGGAAGTTCCCATTATGTTGGGTATGGCCTGATTGGTACAATGGAGCTAAAAGGTTCATTACAAATTTATTCATATGTGAGCATGTTCATTTTCCCAAAGGTAGAAGTTTCTAAGTTTTTCATCCCATACATGAGGATGCACATGAGGTTTGATTAGGCATTGTGTTTAGGGATACCTCCTGAAACATTTTTTTCAAATGTTGATAGGGAAAAGTGACATTGCAAGAAGTTATGAAAGGGGATCAATGATATACATGGTGATAGTTAATTGAGATGCAGCCACATACTATAGGAACAATAGAGATAATTTTTTTTTCTTTAGGATGGGTTAAGGTAAGTAATCATAAGGGGTTGTAATAGAATTTATTATTGGGTAGTTAAAGGTATTTTTTGTTATAGATTTTGATTATAGGGATTTTATATGTAGATGGTAGATGTTGGGTGGTATGTTGGGGATTTGAAGTTACATAGGTTTTGATAGGATGGAGGGTCATCATGATGGAGACTACTAAATTTTAAAGTGTGGGAAAAGGTGGTTGGTTAGATCTAGGTGTAGTAACATTTTAAATTAGAATAATAGTTGTATCAAGGTTAATAGATACTAAGGGTGGTTGTTATCTAGAGGTTGTGTTGTGTTGGTATTTGAATTGGAGGGTGGTGGTGGGTTGATAGACAAGGAAATAATAGCCATGGTTTACCCTTTAAATTTTTTTGGTGACATGCCATATAAATATTGGGAGGTTTGACATTGAGGGGAAATAGGGATCATTATAGATTGCATAATACATTAATATTTTAGGGAAATTATATTATTGTCTAGTATACTAGTAAAATCAAGATCATAATAAGGATAAAACTAAAGGGTACCATCCTTGATGGAATTGAGAGAGGTAGGGGGCGTGAATGATCATTCCATTTAAGAGGATTATTATAGTGACTCTATTTTATTTATCAATTATTGTTGCATCAAAACCATGTAGTGTTAAAATAATAAAAACAAAGAATAAATGTAAAACACAATTCTTTTTTTATTATCTCATTTATTGAGGAAAATCACATACTCTATTTGAATGAACTTAAATATTTTTTATTTTTATGAAAAAAACTTTAGAATTTGATAGGGTGTTGGATTAATGAAGGTCCTAAGAAGTAATTTAAGTTTAGTTTTAAGTTTGTTTGAATTTTGGAATCTCGATATATGTAAAGGTATAGTGAGGCTTTATTTTATGTTGGTGGTAGTACGTGGCTTGGTATTATGGCTTACCCCTCACTTCATGAACTTGAAACAAAAAGGGTTTTGGTGTTTAGCCTATAAATTACCAAAAAATTATGAATTAAATGAAGAATCAACTTTAGCTCAAGGGGAAACAAGTTGTTTAAAGTATTTTTTGTTCATTCTTATATAAAATAAACTACCAAACATGTAAAGTATGATATAGAATTTTAGGATTACATATGATTGGAAATATTATGCACCATTAATCCAATGATGTGAGATCTCATTTTTGTCTTGTAAGGACTACCTACAATTTTTGGAAGTGTTTGAAATTCTAGATGTGGAAAAGAAAGGTGAAAGTCACCTCTTCAATCTTGGATTAAGGGAATTTATAATTATAATAAATATACACATTAAATAGGCTTAATATAAACCTAAATATCTTAAATGAATCCAAATAGTTTTAATATCTAATACTCTGACTTAAAATTAATTTAGGTTAATGGAAGTGGATAAAACATTTTGCAAACAAGGAAATATCCTACCTCTAGGAATCCAGATAGTTTTAACCTTAGAGGTAGGATATTTAGTCATTTTCTAATAATGCAAAGTAACATGAGTGGATCTACCACAATCTTTATATGGATGAAATTTATGACATTTATAGATATAATTCCTATGCTCTCTATAATTCTCACAAGTTCTACCATTTTTAACTAAAGAATCAACATTACAAACATTGTAATCAAAATAAGTTGCATTATAAGTTCTTCGCTACAGAGGATAATACAATTTATATTTATGTTAGAATAATTATAACCAAAAAATTTACATTTTTAATTATATTGAAGCAAAAAAATTCAATAATACCAATTTTGTGCTGACCAAGCACACCACTCAAGTAACCCATACTTTGCATGATTTAAATCTAGGGTTGGTAGGTAGAGTGTTCAAATAGGTTTATTGAGAAGTACATTTAAGATTATCATTAAATATATTACCATGTTAAAAAGACACAAATTTTAACTTAAAGTGTCAAAAAAAAATTCATGGATAACATTGTATCATTAAAAACACATTGTAAAACATTAAGAGTGTCATTTTGACATGCACTTTGATGTTGAAGAGCAAGAATTCCATCATTTTTTAGAGAAATAGTTTGTGTAAACTTATTAAAAACTAAAAAAAATCCAATTAAATTCCATGTAGGCATGTTAAGAAACAAATTTATAAATATTATAAAAGGATAGACTTGAAAAAAAATCTAATAAAAATGGACATTTATAGATGCCTATTAAGAATGTGTTTTAAAGTATTCACCTCAATTAATTAACTTGTAAATGTGAGTCCACACCAAAACAACAATAAAACTATTTTTAAATAATTATAAATGACACTTCTAATTCTTAAAATAATATATAAAAAATTGTGGAAGTAGTTTTGAATTTAGTTAACACATAAAAATGGATTACAATCAAACTAAATCCATGTGAGAAGGGTTTATTTTGAAAACATTTAAAAAGTGACTATGAATGCAACTTTGGTAAATTTTATTATCATTATTAATTAAATTTAATTAGTTTTGAAAAATATATATGAATTTATTATAAAATAGAAAACTAAAATATGTCACTTGTAAATTATTTTCTTGGATTGACAAATTATATTTCAAAGATACAAAAAAATAAACCATCTACATGCTAAATAAACACTCCTAGCCAAGATTAGATAAATGAATGGATTTTAAATGAAAACACCTTATTAACAAAAAGTAACCATGAATGACTAATATTAAAACCAAGTGCATTCTCAAAAATCTAAAAACTACTACACACTACTACCAATATTTAATTAGTATGCTAAATTTAAAAACCTTGATAAAAGATATAACTATGCAATTGAACCAAAAGAAACAAAATGTACTAGAAATCAAGACTACCAGTAAAAAAGGTAAAAAAAACTTGTATAAATCATGAATATATATATATATATATATATATATATATATATATATATATATATGAATGGAATATTTATATAATTCCCCACATAGGCAAAATAAGATGCTAATAAAGGTGTTATATTCATAAAGTTCAAATGTCACACAAATAAGTGGAAAAATTTAGAACCTATATGCATCTATAAACATGTAAGACAACCAAAAAATCATGAAAATATATAAACAAAAAAATATAACTAAATATTTGAATAATAAGATATCATTTTTTAAGGTATATTGATTGCCAAAGAGAGTTGTAATCTTTTTTGAAAGAAAAACACACTTTTTTTCTAAAAATATAGTCAAAATTTTGATGATTTGTATTAAACCATGATTTGGGAATTTGATAAATTTTTATAGAATGATTTTATATATAAAATTAAGAAACCAATTAAATTTTAAAATTAAATAAATATCCAATCATAAAACATGATTATTTTAATGTGACAAGTTTTTAAAAATTACAATTAAAATTCTATAAAATTGATTTAGTAGTGCTTATTAATGAAAAGTAACATATACAATTTTAAGAATGGGTTGTATTAATTAAATTTTCAATATGACATTAAAATAATGGGTTATAAAAAATTGAATCTTTTTCACCCACAAATCTTCACATGCTCAAAATATTCAAATGTTAAAATAATTCGTTACTCTGATAATGTAAATCAGCCATGTTGTGTGATAAGTGTCATAAACTAGGCCAATCATAAAAGGTGTGTATTATGGGTCCTAACTCAACAATGTGGTAAAGAAAAGGAGGCATATACATTGAAAAAATATTAAACCTTAGTACTTAGTCTTGGTTTTGGTAGCTCCCCCTAAATCAGATGTAGTTCAATCTATTTCAAAATAGGAATGAGGAGATAATGTGGAGTTATAAGTGACTAAAAAGGATGTATCAGAACATAACTACATACTATACATTAGAGAAAAACAATGGCAGACAAAGGAGAAAATTAGAATCATACAAAATAATTTTCATTGGTAGAAATAATGAAGCAAGTAGATATGAAAGGGGTAGATCTAAAGGTGGACAAATTCATTCATCAAGTCAACACTATGGAGATACAAGGGTCTCAAAATCTAAATATTTAGACCCAAAATAAATTTTAAACACTAGATCAAGAGGTATAAAAGAAATATTTTTTAGATAAAGGGATATGCATAGAAGGTCTCTCACAGAGTGATGATTTTCCATTAGACTCGATAAATGAGGAGATTAGTTATACATAATAAGAAATTATTATGACTAAGAATATTTTAAAAGCAAAATTGGCATCATCGATGGTTACAAGAAGAGGTTATATGGGCCCAACCTTCAAAATTCCACCCAAAGTAGGTAAATAATCTAAAAAATATAATTACATTAAACATACTCAGGAAGACATAACAGATGGATTTCAAAAAAGCCATCCTTTTAAAGGAGGTTTATCTTCTCCTAGTAGTTAATAATGTTGATTATTTCTTGTAATATTAGAGGGATACATAGTACATGAAAGTATAACTTTTTATGGATTTTGGAAAGAATAATAAAGTTGTTTTAGCCATTCAATAATCAAAGATAGAGTTTTTTTTTTTTTTTTAATCTTAAAAAATATACTAGAGTGAAGTTAAAGTAGTTTGTATAAGTGCATCAAGAGCTTCAAAAGGGTTGATAACTTCTTGGGATCCTAAATTTCTAATGGGTGAACCCATCCTCAAGAATCAACATCATGTATCATTAATATTTACAAATATTTTAGATAACAAGTAATGGATTTTTTCAAATGTATATGCTCCTAATACTAGGGATGCACATAAAAAATTATGAAAGGATATTATATCTTTTATAAATAATTGCAAAGATATTCCTTAGATTTTGGTAGGATATTTTAACTCTCCTCTTCATTCAGGGTATAAAAAAAGAGGAAATTTGGTTTGTATGGATAGCATGGAGGATTTTTCTTCTTTAGTTTCTAATATAGGTTTGATGGATTTAAAACTTAGAAGATATAAATATACCTATAGTAATTGAAGGATCAGTGATAATATTATCTAATTTAGATTGGATAGATTCTTTATCTCTTTAGATTGGTTGAAATTCAAGGATATGTCTCTTATAACTCTTTTGAATATGGTTCTAATCATTCTCCATTGGAATTGAATATCTTAGATCAGAAGGTAAAAGATAACAAGTATCCTTTCTATATGGAGCATATGTGGTTCACACACCCTAACATCCAAGAGACATTTTTAGAGTGGTGCACTAATAATAGGAGTGCTTTAGCTATGTTCAAGCTAGATAAGAATTTAAAAAAGGTAAAAATTAAGATCACACAATGTAAAAAATAGGTTTTTAGGAATGTGCATTTGCAAAAAAGTCTCTTAAATTGGATATTTGAATATTGAAGATGAAATTGAGGAGAAGGGATATAATTTAGAGATTTAGAATAGATAAAAATAGATACTATGTAATTTTCACACTATTGCATCTAGGGAAGAATCTCTTTAGAGGCAAAAATATATAAACATTTGGCTCAACGAGGGTGATAAAAACAACAAATTTTTTCATTTATCTACATTAAATCATAGGAAGCATAATTTTATCAAGGAAATAACCAAAAATAAGGATCAACTATCTTCTAATGCTAATGAGATTAACCAAGCAAGTGTTTTATATTACAAGAATTTGTATAAAAATTATTTCAAGAAGAATATTGGTTAAGAACAAGAATTTTTATATGGGATTCCTAAATTAATTAACCAAGAGGGAAATGATATTATTATAGATGTAACCTTGAATTAGGATCTAAAATTTGTTCTCTCTAAGATGAATCTATTCAAGGCTCTAGAACTGGATGGAATACCAATAGCTTTTTTTCAAAAATAATTGGCACATAATTTGGGTTGACATGGCTGCAGTAATGAATGAATTACTTGAAAATGAGTATTTGATTAAATAATTCAATCATACTTTCTTAGTAATTATCCATAAAAAGGAAGGGGCTAGTAATTTTTTAGATTTCTTTCCTATTAGCTTGTGCAATTCTTTTTATAAGATTATTACCAAGTTTTCTTATCTAAGGATGTAAATCAACATAAAAAAAAATTATCCAATATTATCATGGAGGTTTTATTATGGGTAGAAAAATACAAGATGGAGTGATTATGGTTTATGAATCCATTCACTCAATGGAAAAAAGTCAAAGGTAACCTATGCTCCTTCAATTAGATATGGCCAATGCTTATACTAGATTGGACTGGAGTTTTTTGCATAGAGTTATGACACAATCTGGTTTTAGTGAAAAATTTAGGAAAATGATAGGAGATTGTATAATCACTTGCATGTTTTATTTGTTGGTAAATGGGGTGGATCAAGGGTTTTTCAAAAGTTCTAAAGGAATGAGATAGGGAGACCCCTTATCCCCATTCCTTTTCATTAGTATTGTGGAATCACGGGGTGGATACACATCTAAGGCTTTGGGTGCCTCATAATTTAAATGTTTTAAATTAGTTAGGTTTGTAGACCTAGTGACACACCATCAATTTTTGGATGACACTATTTTATTAGCTAAAGCATCTATATAGGAAGCAAGAACAATTAAAAAGACTTTGAGGATGTATGAAAAGGCATCTAACTAGAAAATTAATTTTGATAAGAGTTATGTGTAATTATTTAATACTCTAGTGGTTAGATAAGCTAGGATATCTACTCTTATGGGATTCAAAATCAAGGAACTCCATTCATCTTACCTAGGAATACCTCTCTTTAGCAATAAACTTTAGGTGGCAGCTTAAAATCCTTTGATAGAGAGATTAAAAAAGAATCTCACAAGATGGAAATGTAAGATTATATCTTAAAATGAAAATTCAATTTATATCAAGAGTGTTTTTAAGGCCTATATCCCCCTATTTTTGAAAATTGGGGCCCTTGAGATGTCTTAAAACCTTGTCATTAAAAACCTTGTTGTTCTCTTTAGTTTTTGTAGAATTTAAAGATCATCCACTCTGATAGGGTAGTATATTATGTGTATAATTAAGTTTGGTGTGCATAGTGATGATAATGGTTTACCTTATTTTATGATAAATGTAGGTTCTTTGGAAAAAAAACTAGTTTTTACTAGGCAAGGAATCCACCATGCTTCTACTAGCTTTTGGTCTACAAAATTTAATCCTAGACCCCCTTCAACAGAACCCTAAGTTCAAAAAAACCTTTGATTTAAATTAAAATTTAGTGAGAATAGATTGGTAGGAACATTCAACACTTGAATCATTTAAGTCTAATTTTATATTAAGGAATGGTCATGCTTATTAACATCAACCAAACCTTAATATAAAATTAGACCTGAGTCCTTGTGTTTTCCTTGTAAATATCCTTATTTATTCTAACTTCATTTAAAATGGTTTTTTAGGGTCCCATTTTTATTTCCTATCCAAACACCTTTTTAATTAAGGTTTAACCTAAGTCCTAATCATAAGACCCCCTTCATATTTATTAATGTGAATGAGGCCTTATAATTAAAACCTAACCTAGGTATTTATTAACTTTGGTCCTTAACTTTACTTTTTCTTTGATCATAAATCCAATGATCCTTTCTTCATCATGGGATCTAATCTAATGTCATGAGAAAAACTTGGATCTAACAATCCTCACTTCATCATGGGATCTAATCCAATAGTGCAAGGTTAATATTAAAAGGTTAAAGCTCTATGAAGATGATAAGTGATGAGAATTTACACCAAGCTTCATTAGAAGAGGGTCCACTTATTAAATATAACCAATAGCATGTGACTAATTGGATATTCTTCTAATGGTCCTCACTTCTTGAGATCTAACAGGATGTATTAAATCCAATATCTTGGGAAGCTTCAAGAGGACACCATGTGGGACCCTCACATTTGACCATAAAAACTTCACAAATCTAAAATTGACACTCTTGCTCACATAATTTGATGACCACAAGGATGTCTATGATGTTAGTAAAACCATCAAATTTAGCATAATCCAACATTTTTGCCTAGATAAGGGGGCATGTTTTGAATGTTTTTAATGGGTTTTACACTAATATTTTATCTAAAATTAAGATTTAGGAATTTAACCTAAGTTTTATTTAACCCTTAAGAATAACTTAAACCTCATGCATCTTATAAGATATTATGACTCTCGCATAATCATACCAACATGATCTAATGATGTGAGATATTTGAATAAAGACTTAGGGAGCTCAAGACTTCAACACATGGAAAGAGCCCAAAAATTGGAAATCAATGGTTTGGTGATATGCTAGGTGGCATAATTATGGGGATTGATACTTATAATAACCAATGAGGTAACAAACCTAGGATTATGATCAACAGTTGGTACTTGATCCTTGGATCTTGACATAACAGAGTGAAATCAAAGGTAAAATTCAAAGGCTAAAAGCGAGTTGTCCTTAAGATAATTATGAAAAATTCCATGAAATGATGCCAAATGGATGCCATGTAATATCTACATAAGCAAAAGATGACAAAACTTAGATTTTATCTATATAAAAAAGTAAAGTTATAAGTACATAATTCTTAATCGAATCAAAGGAATGAATGAACCTAGGTCTAAATCACCACCACCATTAAATATCTTAGAGAACCTAAAAAATTGCATAAAATAAGAAGATTGTGAATGGTCAAATCATAGTTGAACTTGTAAAATAATTTTAAGTGTGAGAAGGACAATTATAAGAATTTTTTAGAGTAAGTGTTAAACATTTGAAAGGTTGAGAAGTAATGACAGTGGGAAGATAATAATGGAGGGAAGAAATAGAGCTTTACTTGTCCATGGACCACCTAGGTAGGCTTTTTAAGGATGTAGAGTTAGACATCATGTAATTAAACAATGGGTGAAAGAATTGGTCTAAGATATTCTTTTCCATAGAAGAGATGTATCCCCTCACTTAAAATGAGAGGAGAATTGAGGTAGTCAACACCAAATACAATAACCTGGTCATTGTGTAATTGGCTAATCTTCACCATCCAGCTACTAAACCTGAGGTACTTCATTGTATCTAAGTACTTACTCCACTTTTTATTAAATGTAGGGTGGATGATGACTAGATTATAAAGGATATAACATCTAGGAAAACCACATACATTGCCCTTGTAGCCTTTGAAGTATATTACAAACTTCCATGGTCCCATGTTGATTTTCCCTCAATCAAGAATTATCCACTCAAAATGACCTTGAAACCAATCTAAGACCATGGCTCAACTAGGGAAACCATGTATTTAGAGATTTTCAAGGATTCCAATTTCCTAATTTAGGGAAGGAATTAGGGTTGTCATGACCTTATTGAATATAATTTTAGGGGCTTCCATAAACACTTATGTTAATCCCACCTAGGTTTCCTATGTGCACTTCTTGATAGATCAATAAGTCACCCCTCCTATTAGAGACATAATAATCATCCACTTGAGTTACAAATTTTATGACATCAAAAATAATTCTAACAAGTAATTATTTATGATGTTTTACTTATTTGATGCCTTGCTCACTTCCACCCAATTACCTAATATCAAAAATTGGTCTCATAAGAGTAGAACCACTATATCCCATTATTATTCCAAAATTCATATTTTAAAATATAGGAACCATATGTAATTTATTTGTGATTGCATTTATCCCAGCTTGACATAGACCGTCACTAGATTCCCTATGCCTAGAGTGCACCCCTTAATCAAAAGGTATGTGGAGATGATGGGGGATATTTAGTATTACCCTAATTTCATGATAATTAGAATTAAAGGAACCATGTTTTCACCATATATATTACCTATGTATGTCCTAAACAATATATTTGAGTGAGAAATCACATTCTAGCTCCTCATTGGGGTTGATGGAGTATGTAAATAAAAGAAGAAATGTCCTCTCCACCCCTTTCCCTTGATAATTTGAAAGACCACACTGCATGACTAGAAACAAATTAATATCATGTCTAGGTAGAGGGAGGCCTTTATTTTACATGTCTATGAATTGAGGATGTGGGACCCCAAAGGGATAATAAAATACCATTTGAGGGAAAATAAACTTCTTAAGATAGTCTATGAACACCAGCCTAGGGTCTATGATCACATATACACCAGAGTAGGTAGCTTTGAGGAAGTGCTAGCCAGACTCAAAGAATATAATAAAAAATTGGAACATAGACTGATACATGAAAGAAAACCAATAGAGGACATTTGGAAAATGTACCCTCTTCATTATCATTTTCTACCTTCCACCTCTAGACCATCTCAAGGACCTCCTCAATAAAATTTTCTAGTACTTCAAGACCCTAGTAAATAATAACAAGAAGAAATACTAGGTGAGGTAGCCTCATCTTCAAGGCCTTTATAAGAACCACCATCTCCAATGGATAATTTATACATGGTGGATCTTGAGCCATATGAAATAGTTGAGGTTATTTTCAAAGTTCTTGAAGAAGCCTATGGCTTAGATAGAGAGGAACCACATGAATACCCTAACACCCAAGTGGTACAAGTTGTAGAGTCTCATGAAAAAATGGAGGTGATTGAGAAAGATAACCTGAGATGGCCTTAGTCCTAACTACAACTCATAGTAAGAGGAAATGAGATATAGCCCTTGTCCCTACCAGATCCAAGAAGCTAAAACTTCCATTTATCCATCCAGCCTAGGATATAAATATATTTAGTGATGAGTTCCCCATCCATGGGCTAGTTATTAAAGATTGCTTCATATATGGAAAATTTTGAAATATTTTCTCAATGGCCCATTAATGGTCATTGGCACATAATATTAGCAGTGATGTGCATGAAGACCTTCAACCATAGATTCTTAAAATGGTGATGGAACAAAACTATTGGAAGTAAAGGGTCTTGGTGAAAATAAAATGGAT
The DNA here is from genome assembly GCA_037957365.1 of Torreya grandis. NCBI lineage: Eukaryota > Viridiplantae > Streptophyta > Pinopsida > Cupressales > Taxaceae > Torreya > Torreya grandis. The sequence continues at coordinate 2,405,227 of JARHVA010002421.1, forward strand.
TCTCTAGGGGAGTCCAATAGCACAAAGGTGGAAATTATAGAGACCACCAAGTTCACCGAGCCCACCACTATAGTACATTTCAATGTAGACACTTCAAGGCTAGAAAAGATCACCGCAAGGAAGGTTTTGGTGGGTATAGAGGAGTTCACCTTTCAAAAAGTGAAACCATTTACAAGCCTAACTCTAGTGGGAGGATAGGAATTGGGAGAGTATCCCATTCACCAAGAGCATGTGGAAAGCCTATTTGTGGCTTAATCAGTACAATAAATGGCAAGAATTAGGGGATTGAAATAATAGATTGCCAACTTGAGGAAGGAGAAGTAGAACCTTGAAACCTAGGCCATCCTCTCAGTCCCTAAGGAGATGCTTAAGATGTTAAGTGAATATCTTTTTGACATGTTTGAGTCCATAAAGGCTATAAAACTTAGGAGGGATGCCTTGAAATAATAAGGTAAAGCAAATAAAGCCTTGGTTATCTAATGGTAGGATTTAGAGGACCAAATTGCCAAGCTAATCAATATGCAAGTAAGAAGATAGATCTTAGGCTCTAGTATTATTAGCCTAAGACACTTGAGTGTAACCTTGGTAATTTTTATTGACAAGGTACAAACCCTAAGAACATGGCATAATAATGTCAAAAATCTTATGTAAGAAGATGAGAGTTTAATGCATAGAATTGAGAAACTCTTAGGGACCATGCTAATAGAGCCTTTATAACCCATCACCATTAGGTTAATAGATGATGAAGAGTTTAAATGAAGATCCACTACCACCATTGAGGATATAAAGGGAAGATGTCAAGGCCAATCTAGCAGTGAGAATTACAAGATCTTGGACATCATCTATGATTTAGGAGAATAGATTATAGAGGCTAGAAACATCAAGGAGGTTATGTTTAGGAATGATAAAGGGTTTAATAATCTTAAAAACCAAGAAGAAGGATATCTAATGAATCCTCTAGTAGATTTAAGATGAGTTAATGAACAAAATAATAAGTCTAAAAACATCCTCCAATAAAGGTAGATACAGGGACCACTACTAGCCCAATAGAAGATTTTATCCTTGTATCACTTGTAAAAGTCAAATATTCTATTGTGTGTGCTTATGCTATTCTATTAGCATAAGCACTTTTGGGTCAGTCTAGTGTAAAGAGTCATATGAATTCTAGAATTTTCATGAAAGGATATCTATCCTTATTATTCATACATATGTATTTGAGAAACTGACTGGGAGACTGCCTATGTCCTCTATAAATAACTAGTGTCACCATTTTGTAAGGGAGAGATTTTTGAGAAAAAAATGTATACTTGTAACATTTAATATAGCTAGGGAGTTTTGAAAAGCTTGTCTATATGTTTGTGTTAAGGGTTACTATATTTTCTCTCACTTTCTTGTATAGATCTCAAATTTTAATGGTTTCTTTAAATTATGAATTGCATTCTTGTTACAAGGTTGCTAACATATGCTATGCTAGATTAGTTGAAAAGATCATAAGTTTCTTCACTTTAATTTGTTATGAATCAAAGATTTGCATTAGATATCAAGGTGTAGTAGCAAAACATTAAAGCATAATTATTTCTTAATTTTATTTTCATATTATCCTTATAAGTTTTCCTAGTTGTAGTGAAAATTGAGCATTAACTATTTTGCATTACATACTAGTTTAAATACATGGTCATTGAACTAAGACTTTGTCATAATGTTTGAGATAAATATTAGCAATCACATTATCTTATTTTATACCTTACCCTTATTTTTAATCCCTTTTTATAAATAACTCATTATAGCTTAGATCTCATTATCAAATTTCACTTAGATTAGTGTAGTTTAGAACTTTGATCAAGATTTACCATAATTTAGAAAGGCTTGGATTAAGGTGGCTCCCAACCACCAAACCATATAAATATTATGGAATATTCTACTTTGATTTTCCCCTATTTCACCACAATGATTACAATTTACCAATACTTTCAACTCATGTTATGAATTCTTAGAATTCTAAAATGAGAAGTGTTCTCTAAACACTAAGAACACATGTGGTACACTTAGAGGCATCAACAAGTGTTTTACAAAGCCTCCCAATGCACATCCTTTCATTTTTAAATTTTCCTAAATTAATGGATGAAAATTTAATAAAGATTCAAATAAACTTCCTTTGGGCTGGAATGGAAGGAAAAAACAAATTTCATCTTGTGTCTTAGAGTAAAGTTTACTCTAAGAAAAGGTTTGGCAATCTTCGTATAAGAAATATGCAGTTGATCAATAAATCCCTCATTTATAAATTTATTTAGAGATTAATCACGATGGGCTTAGTTTTGGGTAAAATTATATGTTTGAAATACCTTTAAGGGAGAGCTATAATCTTCATCATGGCCGAGGAACCATTTATGAGGGTATCACATATCTAGAATTTCTTAACTACCAATAAGGAGTTGATAATCACATGTTGTAAATGGAAAATAGTAAATGGATGTAGGTTTGAATATTGTAAATAAAAATGGAGTTATAATACACCATTTTATCAAAGTGATATAGGTTTGCATTTGTAGGAGAACATGAGGCTGAAATATGGTCACAAGGTGGTAGACTATTGACAAAAGCTAGAGGGAGTTAAAAGATGGAAAAATATGAGTTTGGATAACTTAAACCAAGAAGATACTTTGAATATAGATGACCTAAACAATTTATTGTGAAATTTTCACATCCTAGGGGTTATTAGAGAATACCAATTGGTCTAGATGGAATCACTCAATGGTTAGTACAAATTAAAATCAGGGTATGATTTACTTTCTCATGAACCTAATATTAATGTAAACTGGGAAAGTGTTTGGGATAAATGGCTTACTCTAAAAATAAGATTTTATTACTGGTTATGATTCAAAATAGAATCCTAACCATTATTAATCTTAGGAAAAGAGTCAACATTATTATTAATAGGTGTGTATTGTGTGAAGAGGAGAATGAATCAATTTTCATTTATTAGTCAATTGCTCCTTTAATTATAAGATTTGGAGTCATTTCATTGACAAATTCAATATCTCATGGGTACAAGTAGGCTCCCTAATGGAATTATGGTAGTCTTGGATATGCTCATTCCAAAATGTCCACCTCAATAAGCTTTGGAATTTGACTCTGCTTCATATAATTTTGGGGGATCTAGGGAGAACAAAATAATAGATTTTTTAAGGGGAAGAGATACAACATCAAAGTAATCTCATCAATAATTTTTAATCACATTAAGTAAAATTATAGCTATATTCATAGTAAAAAATATAAAAACTTACTACATTTTGAACAAATCCTATATCTTAATTGGCAAATAGATTCCTTTAAGTTAGGTAAACTAGATCCTAAGGATGAAATTAGGAAAATAATGAAATAGAAAGCTACCCATGAGGTTTAGATGAAGCTCAATTTTAATTGAGATTCAAAATCAAACCCAAGGCCAATGGGGGGAGATGGAATTATCAAAGATCATAAGGGAAACTTAATTGATGCATATGGGGAAGACATGGGGGTGAGGTCAAATCACTAGGCAAAAACTCTAGAAGTGTTGTGGGGGATCAAATTGGATAAGAAATTGAGTGTAACAAATTTATTGGTGGAAGTAGACTCTCTAAAAATTGTGAACTATTTAGCTGGGGAAAATGTCATTAGTTGGTCTATCAAGCATATTTTAGATGAAGCAATAGTCATATTAGACTTTTTTTAGTAGGCAACTATTTAACATACCTATAGGTAAGGGAATGGTATAGTTGATTGGTTCTCTAATAAGGGAGTAAATAATGTGGGGTTTTTTAACTTGGATAGGGCATGATAAACTTCCTAGGGAGTTGTTACTTAAGGTTAAAGATGAAGGAAATATTAATGTTATTAATTTTATGCATATGGGTGAAACCTCTAATTATTAAAGGACTATTTAGTGGTTGTAAGGTGATTAATGAATTCATATACTTTTTTGTAATTAGGGGTTTAAAGGAGAATATTTTAAATGCCCCAAAACATCTCTTAGATGGCCAAAACATAACATTTAGCTATAGTTCATCCTAGTTTATTTGGGTGAATTTTGATAGTAGGGATATCTAGAATGATTATAAGGAAAATAAGATGGGACTAGAGAATAGAATTAAACCAAAATTACACTCAAAATTTAGGAAAAATGAAAGAGTTTGGGTAGCTCTGAAAGTTTTTGGCTTTGTAGGTTTTATGGATAATATTCAAGGTTTTGACATGCATTTCTCAATCCTATTTGTAAAATCATTTGAGGATAGACTAGTGAAAATCAATGGAGTTAATCTCAACATTACTAAGGAACTCATTTCTCATGTGATAGGTCTAGAGATTGAGGAAACAAAGAGATACTATATATTGAAAGATTTCAAATTGGATAAAGAGGCATTTTTAGAAGGAGAACAACTAGAGTAATTGTATAATGGTTTTGATAGGGAATCCTTACCCAAGCCATTTATAGAGATAGCCTTTTATTTAAGGTAGTACATCACCTAAGAAGGTAGGTAAAATGTAGTTATATGGTCCCTATTTATAATGTTAAATTACTTTAAGCATGGTGTGCCCTTTAGTCTTCCTTTTTTATCTTGAAATCTATGGAGGTGTCGATCTTGAAATTTAAACATGAAAATTACTATACACCTAAAAATGAGGAATTGATATACATAATATTCAAGTATTTTAAGGGCATGAATCAAAACATTCCAGACATATCAGAGACCTAAAAGGAAAAGTTAGAGGAGGGTCCTATTGATATTATAAAAATTTAAAAATTGTGGATAAAGTATTCTAGGAGTTTGAGAAGGGTTTCTATGAATAATAATAAACTTGTGGAAAATATTACTGAGAAGGATGATGAAAAGAAAAAAAATAGTAGGATGATATTAATAAAAGTCTTTTAAATGCATTGAATCATGTAGGGCCCAACCATGTGATCCAAGGGAAATAGGGGAACCAGGGTCTTTAGGATTTATGCAGTAATAGGGGAGTGGGGACTTATACTAATTTTGAAGAGGGTAGTGAGGATTTTGGAGAGATTTAGAAAGAAGTAGAATAGGAAATCAAACTAGACCAAAATCTAGTTATAGCTAAGAAGGTGATTAGGGAGCCTATTTATACTCCTATAGAGGGGAAGCTTCTTAGAATTAGAAGGATCAAAATGGGGCTTTTAATAATTTGGTTACCTCATTCAAAGCTAAAAAGAGTTAAGAAAACATGTAGAAGATCTCAACCTCAAAAAATCTATCATGCAGTGGTTTATATAAGAGATCATAGAGCTAAAGGGAAAGGTTAATATTCTACAATAGGAAAATACTAGTATGACTCAAAATTTAATAGTCAGGGAGGAAGACCACCAAATTTAGAGTCTATATCTTAGGGTGGAGTTTTTAGAGAAATAAAATGAGAATCTTTGTAATAAAATTCATTTTTTAGTAAATTATAAATGAGAAATTTTTTAACAAAAAAACCCACAACTTATTAAAATCCTTATAAATAATTATCTCCAACTAAAATAGTAAGAAGAAGCTAAGAGAGAGGGAGAATAGTGGTCATAAACCAAAATAACATCACAAGAATGCAAGATCAATTCAAAAAGTCACTAGTAATAAAATATATTTTTTAGTAAATTTTATAAAATCAATAATGAATGAGGGGATATATAATGTTGGAACATGTGAGCTCAACTCAGTGAGATTTTTAAGCCTAGGGTGAATTGCAAAAGGAAGGGAAAGAAGGGGTAGAGAAGTGGATCTCATTATGGCATGGACCAAGATAATTGTTGCTTCAGATTAATATGAACCTCAAAAATATGAAATCTTGTTAGGAATATGTTTTTGATAGCTTATATTTAAACTAGTCCTTTGGTAGTTTGTTGTATGTTTCTATGTTATTTTAAGCTATTTTTGGACCTAATTGGTCATGTTTCTTGGTTGGTCTTGGTTAGACTTTTGATTTTTTGTCTTTTTACTTCTCCTAGGGTATGGGGATCCTAGTTTAAAAATATCCCCCACTTTAACTTGAGTAAAAACATATTAGATTATTTTCTAAGATCAAACCTTGAGTAAATTAAAAATAATGCAAAAATAGCAATGTCACCTTGAGAGGGAATCAAGACACAAGATTGAGATAAGAGTGAGAAGTGGAGAAATTTTTTAACAAAAAATTACACAACTTATTAGAATCATTATAAATAATTATCTCCAACTAGAATAGTAAGAAGAAGCTAAGAGAGAGGAAGAATAGTGGTCATAAACCAAAATAATGTCACTAGAATGCAAGATCAAGTCAAAAAGTGACTAGATGAAAATAAATGAGGAGAGAGATATTTAAATAGAATAAGATAAAGGATTTAGTATTTACAATAATCCCATCATGACCTTATAGGACATCTTTAGTGTGTTTCACATGTCCTATTTCCAGAGAGAATGGGGTAAATGTGTGGCATGTTAGGGGAGGATTTACTTGTGCATGTAACTCTCAAATCCTACAAGTTGACAAGAGAGGTGAAATACATCTCATAAATTTAAGATAAAGTGCATTTATAATTTCAATAAATGCACACATTAAATACACTTAGGATAAGGCTAAAGAGACAAAATGAACCCAAATAAGGTAAATCTCCAACATACAATGACTAGATTCATACTTATGTATAAGTTCCTCTATATTCATGAATCTATTCAACCCTAAATTTGATAGGTATGGGAGTTACCTATAGGATTAATAATATAGAAATGAATAAGCACAAATGTGACAAACAAATATATAGCATGAAAATTAATTTACAAACATAAATAAACAACATTTTGAATTTATAATATTGAGATATGACATAAATATAAAGTACAACTATTAATTAATATTATAATAAATTAAAAATAAAAGTGCTTAGCTAGTTTACTATGCATGTGCAGATCGAGGATGCAATAAGATGGAAGTGGACTAGATCAATATTCTATAATAATCATCAGATTTTAGAATTTTACATTATGTGATCTTAGATGATTTCATTAGATTTGGATAGTTACATTGACACTAGTGTTTGAGTTAGATGAGGGTCTACAATACAAAATAGTGATTAGATTTAGATGTAACCAATTGGATCCTTATAGGTTTTTTTTCACCTTTATTTTGGTGTGTTTAGATTATATACATAGATTATCAATCTTTATCAAATGATCAAACCCTAAATTCCTTACTCCTAGAGTGATTATGAAAAAATGGGTTTGGGGGTTCATGATGTTGAGTTGTTCCAAGGACTTATATGTCAATGTGAACTTATTACATATCTAATACTCTTAAGAGGGCCTCATAATTATGTATTTATTCCCTACATGTTGGTTTTTGTGTGAATAAGGATATAATATGTGATAATTAAGTACATAGAGTGAGTTATCTTGTAACTTACAAAATATGGCTCATGGGATACTCTCTGAAAGCTTAAGACCCATGGAAATATTAATCCTATGATTTATATCGAAATAGGGATGACTATGGTAGGTTTACTTTCTTGAATGATTGATTGAGCGATTTTGGTAAGTTACCTTATGAGTTGTATGTGATTTACAGGTGAGGAATGAATGAGGGTTGATATTGTGTGTGTGTGTGTGTGTGTGTGTGTGTGTGTATATATATATATATATATATATATATATATATATATATATATATATATATATATATATATATTAAGAATATCTTTCACTAAAGCACTTAGGCAAACCAATATAATACATTTCATCTTAAAATTTGATGACTTTTGGGAAATGGACACTTCGTTTGAAAATAGACACTAGCATTGATGTAATGCAAGTATCTAAGAAGCTAAAAAATAGGTACAAGTTTAAAACTAGTAGGTAAGGATAATTATAAAGTCTATAAAATTTTATATATTATACAAGGCCTAGTCATTAGAATAATAGTGGTTAGACCAAGAGAATTAATTTAGCACAAATCGATAGTGAGTGTCAGACTTTCAATAATGATAAGGTCTTAGAAATAAAGGGCATAGCCATGATATGTATTTTCCAAGTGTACAATATTGAGGTGTTATATAGTTCATATTTAGTGTCTAAATTCCCCCTTTTTTTTTCTAGTAATGAAATTTTTAGTTTAAAGGAAATAAATGTGTGCCTAGGTGTGTATAACACACCTTATCTTTACATGAGTACCACTTGAGTGATTTGATAGTGATTAACATAAAAATAAGAACATGTTACAATATATAATCAATGCATATAATCTATATTTCGAGATAATTTGAAATGTTTGAAATTAAAGAGAGAAAGGTTAGGAGTATGCCTATGTATCGATGCAACCATCTAGCCTTTTGGTAATTTGATTTGAAGAGATGTTTTCTTATGAAGCCTTGGAGATAAGATTAAGACAATTTGGAAACCTGAAAGTATATACATATATATAGATATTTTAGGACACATCCCTCCAACCTTGGAAAAAATGTGAGTTTCCATATAACCATTGATCTCATCTCAATCATGCAACCCAATCATACTTATAACCTAGTGAGTGTGAGTGATCAAATAAAATCTCATTATATATTTGGGTGAGGTTGGATGATTTAGTCACTCCATCTTGGTAAGATAAAGTGATTAAATCACTTTGACCTTTTGAAAAGGTGAACCAAATACTACAGTATATTATCTCAATAAATTATGTAAAATTGATAATAGTCCATGGTAGTATTTGAAATTTGAAATATGATTTGATGTTGTAATTTGATGTGCCTTTTGCATGGCATATGTACCTCATATATGTCTCAAGATAAAATCTAGGTATAAAAATTATACCAATGTATATAATGATTCCATAAATATGTATATGAATCATAAAACTATGAAATTCAGCCAATTTGATATTTTTCAAGTGTGGAAGAATGTTCCCATGACATGCCCCCATCGAATATAGATAATTATATATCTAGTGTAAGTGTGGAGAACATGTTTATATAATATTCCCCCACTATAATATATAATTATGAAGATGTGGAAGTCATGCCTATATGACATGCCCCCACTGATATGCCCTACCTTTTCAAGAGAGGATAATTATAAATTAGTAGTTACCTTAATTCAAATGGATAATATAACTATATAATCTAGGAGTGGATAACATAGAATATAGGGGTAGCATGCCTAGGTAGATATATAAATGAGGAATATAGTATGTGATCACATCAATTCCTAAGATGCATGATGTAAATCATGTAAAAATATAGAGAGTAATAGTAAAAGATAAATAGGCAATCAAGCACACACAAAAGAGCACTCAAGTTCAAAGCAAAAGGTAATGGTCTAAGTAGATTGCATGCAAGGGGCATGTTCAAATTCTACACACTCGAATGGACATGAGTTATTAAAATGTCCAAAAATCATAGATACATGTTTAATTATCCACATACAACAAAATATGACATATAAAAGTGTCATAATAGGAAAATAAATGCATGGGGGCTAAAAGTAATGAAGCATATTCAAATGCTCGAATGAGTAATACAATTTGAGATAATAGTAAGTAAATACCACACTCAAGGAGGTGAAAAAAGGAAAGAATGTAATAAAAGAAACAAATATAATAATATCATATTAGTCCTTATATATGTGCTAGTAAAAAATGTTTAATACATATCATATCAACTACACTGTGAAATATCTAAGCATGGATAAAGGCATGTGTGATTACATAAGCTCAAAAATGATAACGTAAATGATAATATAATAATGTAAAGCATATTATGATCAAAGAATTAGATTCCCAAAATTTATTAATGATGTGATTAGAGGGAAGTCCCAACATCCATATATGCATAAATAATGTGCATGGCTATGCTTGTATCACACTCAAAAGATGCATGGAACATGTGTGTATATAAAAAGAAATAATATGTTATATACCAACATGAAACCAACAAAATATATATCAAAAAGTGAAATAAGATATGAAAATGCTAAATATTTTTGGATTTTATATTTTTTTAATATTTTTAGATTATTTGAAAAGACTAATTGAATAAGTCTTCATCATCAAAAGGTGTAGGATCACTTGAGACATTTTTTGACCTTTTTTTATAGCAACATATTGTCACCTCCTGAATATTTCCATGTAGCTATTTTATAATATCCATTGATAAATGAGTATGATAATATAAATCATGGTGTATGCATATCTTCCTATCCCTAATAGTAAAGGTGATACACATATCTATATTATTTCAATGTTGAATTATAATTGGTAAACAAAAGTTGTCCAAAATTTAATGTCAAATGTGGTTCCCAATTTATTATCCATATGAGTGTGGGGATCACCTATGGTCTACATGTTACAGGTAGGTTTATGTAAACATGAGATTGTTTCATCATCAAAGAGTATGTTAATTCAATTGTGTGATGTCCCAAATATTGAATAAATATGGTGTTATAAATTGATCCCAATTGTTCCTATAAAACTTGAGATGTTAACAATAGACCCCATTAAAATTTCATTCCTTGGTCACTTTGAAGGATGGTTTTATTTTGAATCTTTGAATTATTATTTATTTCTCATTTATTGAGTATAATTTATTTTATAGTTAAATATTTTTGCTTTGGTCATTTTGAAGGATGGTTTTATTGTGAACCTTTAAGAGTATTATGTCTTTTTCATTTCTTAAGAATAATTTGTATGTGACCCTCACTCTTATATTTTTGAAGTTTTTGTAATGCCTCACATTGATTTATATTATTTCCAATGATTTAATGATAGTTACAATGTGGTAATATTTTTTCAAGAAGAATTCTACTATATGATCTATGTCTATTAGGAGGCAAATAAATCATCTTATGTTGAAGTAATATATAAAGTATTATATCTATATTATCTTGGTTTGTTATGATATTATCACATGTTTTGGACTCTTATGAGATACCTACACATTATTTACATGATATAGTTTCATTTGTCCACAATAATTTTGAATGGATGTTTGTATCCAAGAGGGGTATATAGAATAACAAGCATTTACATGCTCATCTTATATTTTTGCTTTACCCTTATTTTGATTAGATTATATATCCTATGAAGGTGGATTTAGATTCTATGTTTCATGACCTATAGGTTTGAATAGGTTATGAAAAATATGTGTAATTGGATGAAATTTTAGTTTTTGTAATGTTTCATTTTTCATATTATGGGTTAAATCATCATCATTATCATAGTAATTTAAAACATGACCATCTTGTTACTCAGTGTTAACTACTAAATGAATCTCAAATGTTTTATTCTATTTTAGTTTTATTAGTTCCTTTGGTAATTTCTCTTTCTCTTTATGTGCATCTATGTGAACCTTTATGGTTAGTACCTTATTTGTATCTAGAGTTAAATGAGCCATCATGCTTAAATCACATATTTCATAGGTTTGTATATTTTCAAGTGGAATGCAATGTTTGGGTGGTACCATTATAGGTATCCATTATGTGTTAAAATGTAGCATTTTGAAAAATTTTAAAGGTTCATCATCAAAATGCATTATCAAAAGGTTCCCACATGTATGACTTTTACACATCGATGTAATGTAGATGGTATGGATTCCATTGTGTGTACCTATGGTCAACCCAAAATTAAGTTATAATGTAAGGATTGGGACATGAATTGAATTATATTTGGAACCATTTTTGGCCCCAATGTAACATCTAATATGATTTAACCAGCTAGAGGGATACACAAATTTTCAAATCCTTTAATGTGCATAACTAATTTTTCTATAAGATTGGTATCAATTCTCGTGGTGGTTAATAAATCTATGATACAAATGTTTAGGCCCAATACATTATAAATGATAACCATTGTTATTCCTTTTTTATGTATACTCACTTGTATGAACAAATATAAATGTTGGTAAATAATATCCTTGGATGGTAAATTTATAAGATCAAAGGTGATTAGTTTTGCATTATTTTTGAGATCTTTCATAATATATATAAATTAAGCTAGTTCAATATCACTTGGAACTTAGGTATCACACGATGATTTATATAAGATATACTTATACATATTAAATTATTTTAGAATTTTGAGGATTGAGATCTTAGCGTGTGTGTTTCTCAATTGGTCAGTAAGGTCATAACCCTTAGATTTTATCACAATTTTAGGTTTAAGAGGCACCAATTATATATTAATAGGTGGTGAATTAGGTTTTATACCTTTTCATGTAGTGATCACATGGACCACATAATTGAATATAATTTTTGGGTAAATAATGGGTGTGAGATGGTAGTTATCACTCAAATAAGAGGTAAGTGAAAAAATGGTTAAGAGCATACATATTGGAATCAAGATATTGTCTTTATTATATTACAAAAATAGTTAGAAAGAGAGATTAAATGTTAATTTAATTTTAAAACACTTTCATTTTATTAATGGATTCATTTACTATGTTGGATGATAGGCTTTATTAAGTAATCATAATAACAAACCACAATTATAATTATAAATTGGAGGAAAAAATAGCCTATAAATGTATCTATATTGAGAATTTTTTTTTAAATAATAAAATTTTGATTTTAAATTTATTGAATATATTATAAAATCAATGATCATGATTTATAGGGAAAATATAAAACCCTAATCCATCTAGGGTTTTGAGACTAATGGCCAGGTTCACTAAATGTTAAACCCTAAATTTGATATAATGGGGATTACCTATTAGGTGAAGAATATATAAATGAATAAACACAAGGGTGATAAACACACACACACACACACGCACACAGATATTATGACAATTAATTTACAAATTAAGATAAACATTATTTTAAATTTATAATACTAAAATATGACAAAAATAGAAAGTACAACTATTGATTGATATTATAATAAATTAAAAATAAGAGTACTTAGTTTATTGTGCATGTGAATATCTAGGTTGAAATAAGCTAGAAGTGGACTATATCAAGATTCTAGAACAATTGTTAGATTATATAAGTTGGCATCATGTGGCCTTAGAAGCTTGCATAAGATATAGATTATTACATTGACACTCATCTCTAAGTTGGATGTTGGTGTCCAATATGGAATATTGACTGGATCTATATGCAACCACATGGAGCCTTTTGGGTTCTTTTTCTTTCTTATTATGTGTTTATATTGTATGCATAGAGTATCAATGTTTATCAAATGATAACACCTTATATTCCTCACCCTTGGAGTGATTATGGTAAAAATGGGATAGTAGGCAAATGATGTCAAATTACCCTAAGGATCCATATGTCAATGGGAACTACCTACATATCCAATAGTTAGATTGATTTCTCAGACATATGTAGCTATCCCATACATGTTAGATTGTGTGTGCATGAGGATGCAATATGTGATAAATAAGTACATAAATGATATATCTTGTAACTTAGAAATAATGGCCCATGGGCTGGTATTCAAATTATTTTGACCTATGGAAATATTGATCCTATGATTGATATAGAAATAGGGATGAATATGATAGGTTTTCTCACTTTAATTATTGATTGAATTATTTTGGTAAGTTTCATTGTGAGTTGTATGTGATTTTTAGGTGAGGAATGAATGAGGGTTTATATATATATATATATATATATATATATATATATATATATATACATACATACATACATACATACATATATATATATATACATACATACATATATATATATATATATATATATACATACATACATACATATATATATATATATATGTACCAATTGATTTTGAAATTATATCACACTATATCACTTATAAAAACCATTATAATATGTTTCATTTTCAAATTAGATGACATTTTGGCACTATAAATTTATTTTTAAAATAGACACTATAATCGATGTAGGCATTTTTGCTAGGATGCAAGTGCCTAAGAAGCTAGAAAATAGGTATAGGTATAAAACTAGTAGAGAAGGATAATCATTAGGTTTATAACATTTTTCACATTAAATTAATCTTTGCTCATCAAAATAATAGTTTTTAGACTAAGAGATAATAATTTTTTTCATAAAGATATAGTGAAAACAAGCCTTTTAGTAGTGGGAAGGTCTTAAAACTAAAGGTTAAAACCATGATAAGTATTTTCCAAGTGTTCAAGACTGAGGTACTATAGAAGTTAGTTTTCACATCTACAAAATCTTAACCATTCACTAATATCAATAATTTTTAATTGAGAAAAATTAATATAGAAAGTAAAAAATAATATTACATATAATCAATATAATAAATACCATTTCATGATATTTAGATTACTTAACTAATCAAAATAATCCATCTCAATAAATCAATTTCATAGTCAAGAAGTCAATTAATTAAATCAAGCACTTCCAAACAAAATGAGGTTTAATTTTTTCATATTATCCTTTCTCATTTTTATACTACATGTGTAACTTATAAAGGAAGAGACAAATTGAATCATTTCCTTTTTCACCATTATTTTTTTGTAAACAAAATGAAAAATATGCAAGATAGGTTTACTAAATAAATTTAGTTCCTTTATTATTACAATCATGTAAAAAAATGTGTAATTAGACTCGATAAAAAATATTCTCTCCAAACTTATCAACAAATGCAAGGTCAAATCATTTGATTTGGATACTTATAAAAACAACACTCAGTTACCTTGATTACCTTTCATAAATCAAATATGATAAACCTCAAAGTATAAAATAAAATAATAAATTAGCCATGGAAATAATATAAAAATAAGTCATCCATGGTAACTTAAAAACATCAAGCACAAAATTAAATCATCCATAGAATTTAATGTAATAATAACTCAGCCATGATAGACTTTAAGGAATTAGATATGATAATAAATTACCCATGATACAAAATACAATAATTAGTTGACCATGAATATGGATACAAAATAACTTATCCATGAATTTAAATACAAGAATGAATCATCCATGAATTTAAATACAAAAATAATTTAGCCATGAATCTAAATGCAAAAATAACTCAACTATGAATCTAAATACAAGAATGACTCAACCATGGTAATTTTAATGTTTCAATTATAAGAATATCTCAACCATGGAAACAAAAATAAATTGGCCTTGAAAAATTCAAAAAACAAAAATATCAAGCTGAAACCCATTAACTACTATCCACATTTCCATTCTCAATAAATAACATAGTTGTAACAAAATAATAATGAAATATTAACTAGATGTAAGATGGAATAGAAGGTAGTCAAGGTTTAAAACATGGATGTTGAAATTAAACTTCCAACCAACCAATAATAAGCCTATTTCTCCCTAAAACAATTGTATAGCATCCCCTTATTTTCCCAAGCATGGTCATGGGACAAATAGGCATGTGACCATTTCTATCCTTTCTACCCATTATCAATATGTAAGTTTTAGTCAATAAAAAAGTTAAGTTTTAGATCTAAATATAAAAATAAAATCTAAAACTCATAATAAAACCAACAAGGATTTTTTACATGTAAAAATAAAGATACAAAAAATCAATGATAACCAATGTCATGGACTTACCCAGTAGATGTTCCAAAAATTCCTACATGGATTCACCTAGACCCTTCAATCATGATAAAAATTATAGTTTACAAATTAAAAATAACCCTTATCCTTCAATCCTAAATCCCCCCAGTTATTTTTCTAAGTCAAGTTAAATTAAATATAAAATCCATCTCTAAAACATAAGCCGTATTTTTATAAACTCCATTTCCTATTTGGTTGGGTCTGAGTTTGGGGTGTGGTGAATACCACAAAAATAATGTTTAAGATATTTTTTATTTAAAAAATTCTAATACCATATGGGAAGGCGATCCCTAGGATTTTTTATGCTAATAATAATAGTTTTAACCACTTTATAATAAAATATCAACCCTTAAACTTTACCTTCATGCCAATGCTCATGTCTTTTGAAGCTCTTAAACTATTTTTTCCCATTTAAATCATGTTATTAACTCTATACATTCACCCAAAATAGTTAAGACTTGAAACAAATAGGGTAAAAAATAGAGATGCTAACAAACCCATTAATATATAACAACATCTAAATAGGGTCATTTTCAAGACTGATCAATTAGGTCAATGTGAATTGATATTGTAATATCATTTGGCTATTTTCACTATCTACCATATCAATAAATTTTTTAAAATTTAATAGTGCAAAGTATCCATTTAGACATAAAACACAATGATAGATTGAAATAATATAATAACTAAGTATACCAATCAATATCCATATTAACATTTTATGTGTTATGTGTAGTCCTACATTGAGATTTAAATTCTAATTTAGATGATCCAATCCAAATGTACATAAAATAATAGAACATCAACAACATTTTTTTTATTTAAGTATTAATATTTAATCAATAATATTCTTGAAGTAAAATATAATATTAAACATGTCACTTATATAAGTTTCATAATTTAATCATAACTATGGTTGTTATTAAAAATATAATCATAAGCAAGTATAATTTTTATAGAATGTAATTTCAAAGTTCCTTTAGCCACAAATGATAAAAATATGACTTGGCATTAAAAAACTAACATTAAAACACAAAAATTAAATTTATAAAATATAGGGATATGATATTATCATGGAAATACACATAAATGGGAGGTATATGTTATGGATCACAACACCCATAAACTTACAAAAACAAGTAAGCTCAACAGACAATCTTATGGCCATAACACACAAAATAGAAGTACATGCAAGAAAAATCAATGTCACAAAAAATTCCATGGGCCACACAAAATGTACTAAAATTTTTATTACACATAAGGTAAAGGTCCATAATCAAGGGAAAATAAATTTCATGCACATAAGGCCAAAGGCCCCTATGCATATATTACATGATGTTGAATAAGGCAATCATCAAGAAAAAGTATCCCTTACCACATATGGAAGATATTTTTAATAAAATTTGAGGTGAAATATTATTTTCCAATATTGAACTTAGAGTAGGGTAACATAAATTAAGAATCAAAGAGGAATACATTCCTAAACTTCATTCAAGACAAGATATGGGGGTTACAATTTCATAGTTCTTTTTTTTGGGATAACACATGTACCTAAAACATTCATGAATATCATGAATAATGTGTTAAAATATCACCTATCATGTTCTCATATTCTTAGATGATGGTTTGATTTATTTTAAGATTGAACATCATGTTGAGCATTTGTATCTAGTGTTATAATGTTTGGGAAAGCATAAGCTCTACATAAAACTATCTAAGTGTGATTTATTTTAGAGGAGGCTAAAATATTTGGGTTATATAATTTTAATTGAGGGAATATAAATAGATTATAAAATATTAATGCCATCATGGAATGGATAGAACCCAAAATTATTTATGATGAACATATTTTAATGGGTTTAGTGGGCCACTATAGAAAAATTATACTAAATTTCTCCAAAATAACAAACCTAATCACCTCTTTAAAATGGAAAGAATAAAATTTTATGTGAAATGATAAGTGTGAGGAAGACTTTTAAACATTAATAGAGAGGCTTACCTCAGCACTAATATTGCATGTACTATATCAAAATTACCATTTTTATGTGATAACAAATGCTTCTAGGTATGGCTTAGGTGGTGTATTGATGCAAGAAGGTTTTGTAGTAGCATAAGAGTCTATTAAATTAAAACCATATGAGGATAATAATGTTCCACATTATTTTTTATTGGTTTTAATTATGAATGCCTTACAATTTTGGAGGCACTATTTGTTGGGTAAACCATTTGAGCTCAAAATAGACAACTTAGATCTCAAGTATATTTTCACTCAACCAAATTCAAATTCTTGGAAAAGGCATTGGTTAGAGTTTTTTCTTAGATTATTATTTTGACATAATTTATATACTGGGTAAAGAAAACAAAGTTATAGATGCTTGTACTCATAACAAGTACATAGTAGTAATGACTAATATTAAAAGCACCTTCTAAGATCAATTTCTAAGGTTCTTTCCAAAACATTAATTTTATGAGAAATTCAAGAAAGATCTAGCATAAAATCCCCAAGATCATAGGTATAAATATTTTCATTTCAAAAATGATGGGATTTTAAGATTCAATGGGAGAATCTATGTGCTTGATAAAGAGAATTTGAGGGTAGGCATGCTTAAAGAGTTGCATAATGCACCTTATTTTGGTCATATATGTGTAAAAAATATCATTTTAGAGATAAAACCATTATATTTATAGAAAGGAATCAAGAAAGATGTAACTAATTTTGTGTCTAGATGTTTGGAATGCCATTGAGTTAAGGCTTAACATGATCATCCTACTATGTTGTTGTACCCAATAGACATTCTAGAATGGATGTGGAAATTCATTATCATGGAATTTATCCAAGGTTTTATCATGATAAGGAACCAATATGATATGATTTTAGTGGTTGTTGAAAAACTCACCAAGGTAGCACATTTCATCCTAGGCAATTTAATTGATGATGCACTAGTTATAACAAGGAGGTTTGTAAAATAAATATATATTTTGCATGGTTTTATAGAGAAAAAAATTTAGATAGAGATAATATTATAACCTTAAGGTTTTAGAAATCCCTTAACATAGGTTTGGGAAAATAATTGAACTTCACTTTAACCTAACATCTATAAACTAATGGGTAAATTGAAAGGGTAAAATAGGTTTAGAATGACATTTTAATAGTGTATTGCATTAATCAAAAATACAAGTGGGAGGAATAATTTTTGCTAACTGATTTTGATTATAAAAACTCATTTCAATTAGTTTTGAAAATGGCACCATCTAAATCTTTGTATGGAAAAATGTGTTGAACACCTACCAACTGGGATAAATTAGAATATGTAGTGTTTTTTGGACTAGATATGCTTTCTAAAATGGAATAACATGTAAAATTAATTAGGCAAAAGTTAGTTGAATATAATGATAGACAAAAAATTTATGATGATCTAAAAATAATAAGGTAGTTCTTAATTGGAGACAGGGTTTTTATATGGGTCAAGCCTAAAAATAACTCTATCAAGTTTGGAAAATAATCCAAACTAACACCTGGATATGCAGGACCTTCAAAGTTATAGAAGTAATAAATCCTATTGCATAAACACTTTATTTTCCACCAAATTTTGAGAAAATTCATAATTTTTTTAATGTGTCTTATCTAAAAACATATGTAACTAATCCTTGACATATTATTGATTAGAATGCATTATAATTTTTAGCTCCAAGAGTGGTACTAATAAATACAATAAGAATACTTGATACACACAAGTTTAGCTTGTGTAATAGAAAATTTTCTTAGTGCAAGGTCATATGGGACCAATAATATGAAGATAGTGCCACTTGGAAGGATCTAGAGGAATTTTGATGGTTGTTTCCTCATTTACTAGCTTGATATGTTTTCTTAAACAATTTACATATTTAGACAAGTTTTATTTCTAATAATGTCATCATGATGATGAACCCTTTAGGGGGGCAAGAGGTTAAAACCTATCCTACTCCTTACAAGAATTACTAATTTTTTAGTAGATGTTTAGACTATTGATTTTTTTAATAGCTGATTTATGTGGTATAACAAGAAATATTCTATTACTTTGTTTTTATTACATTATTTTTTTAGTACATGATTGCTTCATGATGCTATTGGCATATATATATGATTATATAACATCACTATAATTTATTAGGGGAATTGTATATTGGAATGATTTTATTATTTTTGTGAGGAAAAAATATTTCATTTAATGTATTTACATTGTAAATATTTTAGTTATCTATTTTTATATAACTAAAACTAACTACCTCTTTTATGGATGAGGAGGATGCAACATAATTACCCCTCACAACAAAAATTAGAGGATGGGCATCATAGGGGAAAGGGTGGTAGATCATGGTAGCTTTGGGAAAAAATAAAAAAAGTCTAGAACAATCACACACTTACACTTTATCATTTGTTTATCATGTTTAACTTGGTGTGATTTCACTTTGTGTGGTTATACACACGCATATTTTCATTTGGTAATGATTATTTTAGGTAGTCTCATTTTGGTAATTGCTTGATTGTGTTGAATTAGTTTGTAAGTTAGATTTTAATTATTTAATTTTAGTTGTGTCACATAGAAAATCTTATTCTATTTTTTATTATGCAAGTTTTGGAATGAGATTCTATTAGTTTTTCATCATAATGTGGTAGCATAAATATACATATGCTTATATGTATGAATTGACACTATTATTTCTTGAGTGCTTATATTTTGAATGTCATTAGTTTTAATGCTTTAAAAACTAAGTTGTGACCTTGAATTTCAAGAAGGCTTAAAAAAACCCCTTTTAAGGTCCTTATACCCCAAGTAAACATTTGACCACTTATGGAATGAATTTAATTAACTGGTTGTTGAT
This sequence comes from Torreya grandis, assembly GCA_037957365.1. Taxonomy (NCBI): domain Eukaryota; kingdom Viridiplantae; phylum Streptophyta; class Pinopsida; order Cupressales; family Taxaceae; genus Torreya; species Torreya grandis. The sequence goes on from JARHVA010002421.1 coordinate 2,425,620, forward strand.
TTTTTTTTAGCATGGGAATGCTTTTTTTAAATCACGTAGTTTTTAAAATGATTAAATTTCATTTTTATTTGAGTGGGTCAAATGGCATATTATTATGACTTTTATGTAAATGTGGGTCGATGGATAATTTTTAGTTATGTTTCACTTTAATGGAAAACTAGGAGTTTTTAATGGAGCTATTAGTAGAGGAAAACTCTACATATTTTTGGGCAAAATTTTGTTGAAGGGAACAAGGAGTGATCTAAACCTAGAAATGAGGCATGTCATTACCATGTGGAGCTACAATTTGGAACGAGGAGTAACAACTATAGTTAAGATAGCCAATAAGGTGATATAAAGGAATTTGGAGGATAAAATATAGGGAGAGAGAAGCATTAAACATGACATTAGAAAAAGAAAGGAGGATAATGTTGTTTGTGGGAAGAAAAGGAGAACTATAAAGTGTGAAAATAAACACTTACAAAGGAACCCATTATTTACTTTCTTCATCTAAGGAAATTAATGATTCTTTAGATTTGGGTCAAAATGTTTATTGATATTTATTACCATTATGATTTGATAAATATTTAAATGATAATTTTTTATTGGAAGAAAAACTAGGAAACCCTAATTATAAAATCAAGACCCTATATTTTATAAAATAAAGGATAGATTATTCTCTTATTCCATGTTGTATACATAAGTGGTATTTTGATGATAAAATTAGATCTAATTTTATTTATTTGAATGGTTGTATATAGCCTTTATGTGGTTTTTGTAATTCATTTCTATAGTTACCTTTCTCTCTAAAATTAATATTATTTGTAATCATCATTATGAGCTTGGGGGTGAGGGTTATCTCTCCCCCATAAGATCATAATGATGAATCATGTTCAAATTAGTGTTAATAGTTAGTAATCATTTTTATTTTATTTTGATACTTATATAAATGCATCACTAGGTTTGTTTTTGGTATAAAAGGTCTGCATATAGACTTGTAGGTGGTTATATTAACCACCTACAGGCCTAAACATGGGCTAAGGACACCTTATAAACTAAGTCATATCCTGTATCTTGAACTTTCATTGATTTTTAAGGTTATATATCTTGTTTATTGCTACTAAATGTAAGAATAAGTACAATGTGTTTAGAATTTCCATATTCATGTTTTGAAATTGTAGTAGGAATTCATAGAGTGGAAAGAGTTTCTAGTGTTTATGTTTCAAAATTCATGGTTGGAAAAGACATGAAATTTGCTTGACTATAATTAAATATTAGTTGACTATTAGAAAAATGTTGGGCAAAAGATACATGATATTGTAGCAATATTGTAGTCATTATTAATAAACTCACATCTTGATATTATAGGGATGTATATGTCTACCAAGATTATTGTGACCAAGCCAATTGTCGTATGCTATTAGTTAGTCCTAGATAACAAATTAGGAGAAATGAATAATAGTATAAATGAATGAATTTATGGAAGATTTGATTAATATTAATAACAAGGTCTTAATGAGGAATGTAACCTAGAGTAATTGATTTGGATTATTTAAATTGTGATTTATTATTCTACGTGGTTTCAATGATGTAATATTATCTTGGTCTTACTCATTTAGACTTATGGTAATTATTACATTAACCTATAGCATATTAATATATGTTGATGATACAAGTACTTCAGATTCCATACCTTATTAATTTATAAATGTATTTAAATGATTTATAAATTGTGGTGGATCAAGACATAATATATTTTAATTTGAATATAAATTAAAATTGTAATATTTCATCTTATTTGATATGAAAAATGGCTTAAACATAAGTAAATATTTAATCATAGTACATGTGTGTGTATGGTTTGGAATTAGTAATTGGCATAATATTATGATTAATACTGATATGTATTTTAGTAAGGTAATATTATGAAAACTTATATTTCCTTGATTCATATGTTTATTAAATTTCCATATAAAATTCATGTGGTATATTTTCGGAGTCTTTAGTGAGCTATTATGGTAGTTTTACCTTTCATATTTAATGTATTGTGCTTGTTGTAACTTTGTTGAAGACCTCCATAAAGTATGTTATTGTTATTTGAATATTTGGGACTAATTTATATGTATATTTAATTTTTATATGGTATGTTTATAAATCATCTTCCATGTTAAGGTATGATGAGTAACAAAAGTTAGGAAGCCTTCACATAAATTTAGTCATCATCAGTCAATGCATAGGATGATGTGTTTCAATAGAGAGTATTATGTTATATAATATGAATAAGATTCATTTAAAGTATGAAACTAAAATGAAAATATTTGGCTAAAGTAATGTTATAACTACATAAATTTTTTATCCAATTTACCTTCTAGTCTACATGCATGTATGATGCCATATTGAATAGAGGATGCATTCCATGGACTATATTACTAATGCATGTGATACTAATTTTAAAACACATTATTATAGATGAATTATTAATATTCACATCTCCATTATATTCCCATTCATGAAGGGAAGGGCCACTCCCAATGGGGAGGTGTGTTGGGAACTATTAGTCTATGGTTAAAGGAAAAGTGCCTAGATGATGTTATCCCTCTCTATAGTTTTATCTAGATATTTTTAGAGATATAATCATATCTATTATTTTATTTGATGTGTTTTAATATATCATATCTATTTTACTATTACATTTGTGTAACATTACATTATTTTACTAATTGATAAAAGTAATCGTGGATATAGCATAAATGAGGGTTCATTAGTCATTAGTTAGAATCATAATAGTGGTTGTATTTAGTGATTATGGATGTTATATTATACATTGATATATTTTGAATTTGAATTGTTATACTATTGTATTTTTCAAACTACATTTATGTATTAATTTATAATAATATTGTGTTTGCATCCTTGTCAATAATTAATGGTTAACTAGTGTTATATTGTGAATGATATGATCATTGTACATGGATGTCTGAAAAACTAAAACCAATAGGGTTTGTTATTAAAAGGATGTATTTATAGTAATAATATGCTATTGGTTTAAGTTATAATGTTTAAGATTATTAAGTAATATGAATTAACATTAGTTAGTTACTAATATATATATATATATATATATATATATATATATGTATATATATATATGTATATATATATTATATATATATATATATATATATATATATGTATATATATATATATATGTATATATATATATATATATATATATGTATATATATATATATATGTATATATATATATATATATATACATATATATATATACATATATATATATATATATATATATATATATATATATAAGAAAAACATTATGTAGTTTTCTAACGAACCTAGTGGGTTTTTAGGAAAGCTAAAAGATAGGATCACCTTATGAGATAATTTGTGGCCCATAACTAATTAAATTATAGTTATTATGAAACATAAGAAAAATAATGAAACATATGATAATGTTAGTGATACTTGTGATCATAATCATTATTCTATTAAGAGTATTCATGTTATCATGCTCATTGGTTCACAAAATATGACCCTTTACTATCATATTGTAGAAAACCCTTTTCAACCAAACTTCCTTCCAATCATAACCAAGTTAATAACATTAATTGTAATCAAAATTTTAACACTAATGAACTTAAGATAAATCTTACTAGGCCTCAGCTTGCAAAATTAAATATTATTTTCAAAAACCTCAATGGTATGACGACCAAAAGTTTTGTTGGTTTCGTGCTAATTGGGGTCATTATCATGATATTTTAACTTCTATTCATACCATAGTAGATTAATTTATCCTTGCTCATAACTTTGACCATGATGTTATGACAATAGAGCATTTTCAAGCCTTTGATAAAGTTTTTAAAGCTCAAGTGGGTAAGTTTAAGCATAATGAAATTAATCAAGCTAATTCTAACCTTGACCTGTGAACCAATCCCATTATGAATAATTCTTAAATAAATATTATTCAACCTCAAAATAATAATAAAAAATAACAAATTTAAAATTAAACCCATTCAAATCCAACCACTAATGTCATGGAAACTTCAGTTAACCCAAATAATTCCTCTAACCTAAAAAACTTGGTTAATATGAATGGTATGAATTGCATCATCACTAACACAACTGATATAAAACCAATCAAAATAAACCTATAATGTATCCTCAATCATAAAAAAAATATTAAATCCTATCTTACATTTGAACCTTTTATCTCTATTTCTTGTAAACCTTCAAATTTTGAAAAATCATAAAAATTTGATGAACTCACCCATGTTGATGTAGTTTTAATTTTTTTTGTACTTTAAATAATTTTATAGTGATTATGCAATTTATATTTATATCATGGTATTTGCTAATGTAGTATTATGTGTATGTGACAATACAATTCCAAAATTTTCAATTGTATCAATAGGTGAAATATAGTCTCCAAATCTCTAAAATGTATCACTTATGCCAATAGATTCAACTATAACTAAACCTAAATTATTTACATGACTGATACCATTGAAAATTTCAAAAATAATTTAAAATTAGGTCTAGAATTTCTTATAGTCAAAAATTATGCTATTCAGACCTCTTTTTCTTAGTTATAGTCATCTTTAGTCAAAAATAGCCTTGAAGAATGGGATCCTATCAAAGAACTCTCTAATATCCCTATTCATATTCCTTTCCTTAAATTTATGAATATCTCTCCTAACTTCAAAATTTATTAATGTAAAATCTCTTTTCTATGAGAATTCCCAAACCACCACTTATGGGGTAAGAATTCACTATATCCAATTCTAAGGAAAAAATCATGAAACAATGTGAAGAGATGTTTATCTAAATTGATCTAAAAATGGACAAAGATTTGTCTTTGAAATTATCTATCCATGGGATAATCCCCTTAGAAATCTTCTTCATGTAGATGACCCTCCTATTTTTATTAGAATTAAAATTGGTGACATCCAATTCAAGTGAGATCTCATAGATGAAGGTTCTATTACTTTTGTTACCTCTTTGGAATTAGTTAAATCCATTGGCGCATATATATATATATATATATATATATATATATATATATATATACATACATATATATATATATACATACATATATATATATATATATACATATATATATATATATATACATATATATATACACATATATATACATATATGTATATATACACACTCACACACACACACACACACACACACGCACACACACACATATATAACCTTTAATATTTATAGTCTCCTCCTTCTTAGGTTTATTCAATGTTTTCATCATTTTATAATATTTGGTAGATTATTTTTTATTTGATTAGTTAAACAACCTAGTTTTACAAGGATATAGGAACCATAAAAGTGTTATACAAAAATGTATTAGGATACCAAGGTTAAAAAACAAAAAACTAGCTAGAAAGTCTTGTAGATAACAAAAAAACATAAAAAAAAAGGATCAAGAGGGGGGACCCTCTAGTGTTTCCTTCTCCTCTTCAGATATCTTAGGTAATCTACACTTGTTCTTGTAAACTTTGTCCCTCATCCTATTGACAAGCCCTTCAGCATTATTTCTTGGGAGGATCATACGTGACCTTTTCTATCCCTATACCTATAGAAGGGTTTTCTTAATAGGGGTCAAGCTAGGCATATTAGGTGGGGGAGTATCTATAACCTTCAATGGCTACTTAAGAAGTGTCTAGTTTAGCTAATGAAATAGACAAAAGATTAAATAATCAAGTTTACTTACCTATGCAAGGCATTCCATTCTTGGATAAGGTTAGCCAAGTTCAATATGACTTCCTACACCCTATTTTTGAAACTATCTAGCTTTACATTATTATTTTTCAATCCATTAGATATAAGGAAATTTACCTTCCTAGTGGCTTCTATGGAGGTGACCTCATCAATAAGGAAAAACTTTGGGCGTGGGAGCAAATAACTTTAGTGGAAGGTCTTTAATGGAAGTTTTGGACAAACTAGCTTTAGGGGTACAAGCATATGGGTAGTAAAATCTATAGGTGGGTCATCCTTCATGGAGTCTATAGCCATTGGAAATCCACACATGATGGTTTCAAATGTCATAATTCCCTTGGACCACCTCAGTATCCCTTTGGGCTTAGCCTAGACCATTCAATCTGAAACCTAACTAACACTAGTCAATTTGACCTACTAGCTAAACCCAACTTTACCTTGTCCCTTGACCATTGAAAGTCACCCTAACCATTGATGGTCACCCTAACTATCGATGGTTAGGGTCCACCATCTAAACTAACTTAATTGACCCTTCACCCTGATTTGATTTTTTATAATCACCTCATCTAATTCATCTATGAGCCAATGCATGTGCAATTTATATCTAGAAAGTAAGTTGGATCTTTTGTTAATGTCTTTTTGTACATCTCCTTCCTTACCTATAAGAAAAGAGGATCAAGACGTGAGAAGGGATCCATCCATGACTTCAAGAGCTTTTACATCTAAATTTTCTTTGTACATCACTTCTTCCAATAATCTAACCATCATAAAAGAGAGTCGACTTACTTTTGCCCCTTAGTCGACATACAATTAATGTTACTCTACTAGAATCATTATAGACTCTACCCATAAGCCAACCACTTCAATCATTCATCCAATCAAACTTCTACAAGATAAGTATTTTCTTTCCATTATTCAATATCTTTGTTTGTATTTCATAATTATCCAAATGCAAAACTAACCTCTCATAATTGCCTTTTGAAAACCCATCAATCTAAATTTATCAACCTAGACCCAACACATAGTAATCGTCAATGATCATCTTGGCCATTGACAGTCTATCCAACTATCAATGGTCACCTCAACTATCAACAATAACACCAACTATTGATGATCATTATCGTAGGAAATAACATCAATCTATTTTCAGACACTTACCCTCAACCAAATCCAACTTTATTTTTGTTTGCCTATTCATAGACCCCAACCTATTTTATGAACCACACCTAAATTATTTAGCATTAGTATTAACCCACTTAGTGTTATATTAGTCATTTTATTCTATTTCTTTATCAATAGTTTATTGTATTAAATTTTAGTACCTTTTTATTATTGATGGAAGTACTTTATATTATATTTTCTAAACTTAATTGTTTAAAATGTGTGGATTGACAGCCCCTAGGGAAGCTCTTGCTTCTAGGATCTAGCTAGAGCTAGACAATCTACCCAAATATCTATCTAACCAACCAAAGAGGAGTTATCTACAATCACCTAATTCAATGTGTGCACAACTAAACAATTTTTTCAACCATACCCATATCTAGTTTCTTCATCTTCCTTTCTTGAAATATAATCTGAAATTCAATGAAACATTTTAGAATGCCTATTGGGACTTGAGTCTCTACTCAAGTTTCTTTTTTTTGTATATATAATATCTTCTCCCTATTCTATGATCATAAACAAAATTGAAATTTCTTTTGGGTTTAAAATCAATTGCATACATTGATTGCTTATAAGTTTAGGTCACATAGTTTATATTAAATCAAAGTAATTCAATTATAACATAACTTGTATCACAGACTAAACCAAACCACCTACATCAATAAAACATCAAACAACTTGAGATAAGGCCTGACTAGGATTTAATCACCTAGTGGTCACCTTACATTTTTTCAACAATCTTACTTGGAGGTCATTACCAAGGGGAGAACCAACTCAACTCTCTAGTTGAGTATAAACTCTAGAGATCAATATATATTAGATAATTACTTGACACCCTTATCACTATGGTGTGAAAAGTGAGGGGGTAGGACCCAATACCAATCCATGTATTGATTTCCAATATAGATCTTTTTTGAAAGCCTAAATAACTTGAAACCATCTGTAGAATTTTTTTCTAGTGCATGTTCTATCATCCCAAGTGATCACATAGTTTATATTAAAGTAAAGTAATTCAATTGTAGCATCACTTGTATCACAAACTAGTCCAAACCACCTACATCAATTAAACATCAAAAAACTTGAGATAAGGCCTAACTAAGATTTCATCACCTAGTGGTCACCTTACGCTTTCTTGACAATCCTACTGGAGGTCATTACCTAGGGGAGAACCAACTCATCTCTCTAGTTGAGTATAAACTCTAGAAATTGGTATATATTGGATAAGAACATGACACCCTTATCATTGGGATTTGTGAAGTGAGGGGGTAGGACCCAATACCAAGCCATGTATTTATTTCCAATACATATCCTTTTTGAGATCTTGAACAACCTGAAACCATTCATATATTTCTTTTATAGTACATCTTATATCAGCCCAAGGGAAGTCACACAATTTATTGAAATCTTAAGGCATAAGCCAAAATAAAGACTAAAAATAAATCTAGGACTTAATGTACTTTCTACTTTGTGATTGTTTTCCTTGCTAATTTCTTGTCTTCTAGCTATTTTAGTGGTGAGATTGTTTGTGTATTCTATCTCCCTTATCTTGTATGGTTTTAACTCACCAATAACAAAATAACCTAACAGAACATAAATCCAATAAAACTCTTCTTCCTCCTCATCTATGGAGTATGTTTCTAAATTAGAGAAATCTCCTCATCCTTTAGTAAGTCCTTCCTTCCCTTGGGAAGTTCCACAAGGAGACAAAATTTACCACCTTCTTAGATAACAATCATGTGGCCCTTGAACATTATCTTAACACCATGCCTCACCGTACCCCTAATTTGGTTCCACCTATAGACCCACCTTGTGGCATTCCTTCCCACCTTATGGGAAACACTTCTATTACCATAGTCACCACCCAATCATTAACAACCCAAGATTCTTCAACTACTAATAATCCCTTTGATACTACTATGGAAAATCAACCTGCCCAACCAATAAAGACCCTTATAAATTCCACCCCCACCAACAAATCCTCTATCTTATGAGGAACCCAACCATTAGCCACCTATACTCCCCTCATCATGAGAGTACCTACCAATAAAATTTACAACCTTCCTTTAGCTACCCTCGATCTGGTAACCACTACCCCACTTCAAAATATAGTGGTGTTTATACCTTCTACCTTACCATCAATTAGTACAAAGGTCATTACCCTCATTTTTATTACCAACCCAACCATAACTTCTACCTAACAGGTGCCCATTACATCAAACTTGGGTTATATCCTTAACCTAAAAGGGCATGTACCTCTAACTACTACCCAACCACCTACTTCCACCTATGTCCACATATCAATATGTGGCAACTCCTCAACCTCCTACTAGTTATCAATATGTCACCTAACCAAAACAATAATATGTACCTTACAACCTCTCAAGTGCCCAACCCCAAATAGATATAATGAAAATACTAATGGATAAAATGACCATTCTATAGTCATCCATTCTTAGGGCTCACAACATTTTATCAAATGACCAAATTTGTAATGAACCCATTCACCCATTTCTCCCTATCAGACCATATCCTCCTCAATGGGAACTTCCCAAGTTTTATAAGTTTTAGAGCAAGGAGGATCCTCAATAGCACCTCAAGGCATTTAGGCATGCATGTTGTCTAATTTCCTATGATGATTCTCTCCTTCTTCATACCTTCCCCATGTCCTTATCTAGTCTAACATTGGACTAGTATAGTGCCAAAACCAAACCTCTCTCTTTTCGTTCACCCAGTTGGCCCGAAATTTCTTAGATCACTTTTTTATGAACATCTCCAAGAAATTTTCCATCACTGAACTCAACTCTATTTGATAATTTGATGATGAATCTATTGTTTATTTTGTAGCATGCTGGAGAATCTTAATCAATCAACTTTCCTTCTCTTTAGCCCAACCTAAACTGATAGAATTTTTTTATTGGGCATGTGCCAAGCATATATCATCTACATTTCATGTTCATATCTTTATAATCCTTGATGAAGCTTTTTCCATGACACATAATCTATAAAATAGAGCCATCAATGAAGGAATGTTAAATTTGAAAAAATAAACTCTACCTACAAAAATAATGAGGCCTCTTCCTCCAAACTAGCTAACCAAACCAATACCAATGCCAAAATTAAGGTACCTATAAATGTTTTTATCCTTAAGACTATTCCACCATTTGTTAATCAACCAAACTCTTATAGTTTCTAAAAATAAAACATGAGGAACCAAAACGAAAAGAAATAAAAATTAATTTAATCTACTTGGTGAATCTTATGCTTTAGTCCTAGAGAATTTTTTGAAAGCTAAAATCATACAACTTCCTCCCATCAAGCCCTCTCAATAATTGTATTCTTCTCATCTTTCACCTGGCTAATACAATGAGAATGACCTATGTTATTTTTATTAGGTAGTGGGGCATCATATTAGTATGCATAATAAATTGAAAATTGTTGTAAAAACCCTCATTATTAAGGGGGAGATTTCATTGGACAACCCCAATACACCTTTGAACCAAGCTCTTGACATTTTTAGACAACCTTTTCCCAATCATGCACCTATCAAAAATGAGAGAAACAAATTTGAGTGTTCTCATGATGCCCATACCATCAATATGGTTCTTAACACACTCATTATTGAAGAAACTACCACCAAATCTACCTATTATTTTCCCTCTCCACTTATTGAGGTAGTGGTGTTACCTTCTCCTTTTTTTGGAGATCCAAACTAAGGAAGTAACCCTTTCCTCTCCTCTAATTATTGACGTAGTGGAGTTACCTTCTCCTCTTTTGGAGACCCAAACTAAATAAGTAACCTTTTCCCCTCATCCACTTATTGAGGTAGTGGATTCATTAACCCCTCTTTCAACTAACATACTCAAACAAACAACCATCACCACTCTACCTTCTCCCTCAACCACTGAACAATTCAATTCCCCTTTAGAGATCATTCCAAAGGAAGAAACCACCTTGTTTTTACCTCTCATAGAGGAACCATCCATCCACACTTTTCATCCTTTAATTGAGGAAAAATATGAGGTTATCATTCCCTTTTCTCAACATATGGGCTTATCTTTCAAGTCCACTATGCATGGAATAAGACCAATCTATAAACCATTCTTTATACTAGTTCAAAGGTTAGAATTGGTCTCCAAATTTTACATGGATTGAGATACCTTTTGGTATCAACTGGGGCTCACTTACATTAACAAATAAGAACCTCCAACCCCATCTTTGATAGATTAACCCACCACTTCTATTGTCCAACCCACTATCATATCAACTCAACCAATCAAAACCTTGACCAACCCAACCACCCCTTAATGATCCAAAAAAACCATAACCAAAACGACCAAATCCTCTTCTATCACTTCAACCAAACCAACCAAAAACCTTGACATCTTCCCTATACAGAGCCTTAATCATCCATTTGTGAAAGTGGAGACAACCTCACCAGACCCACTAACCAAACACCAAACCAAATTAGTCAAGGATGTAAAGTCACCAAAAGGCTAGAGGGCCAGAATTATACCTCCTTCAAACTTTCCCTCTATCTTAAGGACTCATCCCTCTACTTTTATTGGGAATATGATTGTCTCAACCAAAACCTAACCACCAATTTTGGCTACACCTTGACAATTACTTTATGACACACCCATCTTCATTGAGTAATTAATAACTAAGATATCTTCCTTGAAATATTCCACCTCCAAGATATCAACCTCCTTAACTAAACCAAAATCATCAACTAAGCACACCACCTTACCCAAACCTTTATCTCCAAACTTGTTTCTAAAAATACTTCCATATCACCAATCAAAATAAGAACCTCTAAACCCTCACCACCTTTACCTGAGTTTTACTCAACTATTTTTTAAAGGTTATTACAAGATTCTTGTTTTACCTTACCTCCTATCAGGATATTTGATCCTCTAGGTCCAAAACCCATTTTGTATAATGACCACCAAGTATGTTGTTATCATAGGATACCAGGGTATGACATGGAGAACTACAAATCTCTCTAAACCATAATCCATTCATTGTATGATGAGGATGATCTATTAACAAAAGAACCTTTCATAATCTTGCTACCAATCTAATAACCAACAACCACTACCCAACACCTACCTACTCCCCCACTCTCACCTTAGAGTGATGAAGAACCAAACCAATCTCATACTCCAACTCTTCCCTCCATCTAAACTATCCACATGGTCACAAGATCACAATAGAAGGATAAGGGGAAAGTAAAAGTGTCCATTCCATGGATATATCCATCTTATACCTCCAAGACAAATCAAACCCAAAAATATTCACCTTAATCCAAACCTAATGTATCTACTTAGGTGCCTCTTAATCCAACCCCTCTAAATCCATGAGAAGAGTGGTTCTCAAACAAATTCACCAAACCCCAACAAATATGAGCCTATACGAATTAATCTCTACCTCACCTCATCATCACCAAGTAATGATAGAGGCATTGCAATCAATAGATGTCCAACCTAAAGACCCTCAACCTCTAGTGGCCTTTATTGGTGCTCTCTAAATTTCTAACTTTGTCACCTGTAAAGATTCAAAAATACCTTCTATCCATCCTGATGACCTAGATCCCCCTCTTTTCATTAGTTCCTACATCAACCAAACCCACATCAAATAGGTTATTATTGATGGGGGAGCCAACATTAATATCATCTCCTCTCATGCCTATGATCAACTCAAACTACCAAATAATGTCATGTTTGAAACCTCATACATGCTTCGATCCTTCAACAACACCATATCCACTACTATGGGAATTATTGTCCTTCATATCCATTTAGGACCTCACATACTCCCTAAGCTCTTCTATGTAGTGGAAGGTGAATTCTAGTATAACATTTTACTAGGATGACCTTAGATCCACTCCATGGGTTACATACCCTCTACCCTTCATTATTTCATCAAATTTGAAAATTAATTCAAGGTTATCACTATACAAGCTAACCCAAGTCCTTTCTCATAATGAAACATGGATTATCAACCCAACAACATCCTCTTATCTCCATCTAGCACACCCTCATTGACCAAAGAGAAGCCCTCCAACATGAAGGATGAACCCATATCTTCTTCTATTGATGAGGTATATACTAGCTCATCCATCCCTTCAAACCAAATCCCCACCATATAACACTTAGAATCCACATTCTATCATCTTTCACTGGGTGAATATCGCCTCCTCACCCTTTATGCTTTCCCTACTCCCTAAGAGTATGGGAAATATGACCATCATCATGGGTATGACCTCAATATTATAGCCACTTTTCCCTTTAGACCTTCAAACTATCAAACTCATTTCATATATGGAAGACTCAAAAAACCACTTGATGACTCTACCACCTCCTCTTTGTAGACATCTAATTCCTAACACCATTTGTGTTGAAATTGTCAATCTTACTCAAATTGCCCTCAAATGCACATTTTATGTCAAAATCCATGAAATACCTTAAATGGTTCAAACTTGTCACTTAAAAGTGTGAGTTTAGGTCAAAGTATCCCTAAATAGGGTAATGCATTTTATGGGCTAGCTAACTTTGATCAGATCATTTTGAGTCAAAATGACATTTTTTTCATTTAATGCTTTGGATCACTCTTTTCTTCTAATTCATTTGTATACATCACGTAGCTTTTATTTGGTTTTGGAAACATACTAAATGGGAATATAGCTCTAATGCATCTAACATCACCTTCTATTCCTCTCCAGTCAAATTATGATTTAGTAATATGACTTGTTGACCATTTTGATTAATTATACACCAATCTCCAAAGAATTGCACTAAACTTGATTAAACTTAAGCTAATTAATCCAATTTAAGAGCTTAAGTAAGAATTCCATAGATCTTTTTGAATGTCTCATTATTGAAAATTTATTTTGAATATTTGCATCACCTAGTGAAATCATCTATGGGGTGGCATCTATCAAGATATAAGTGCATAAAATATCAAGACTATGGGTCACCCCTGCCTATTTATTGCCTTACATGCCTCTTGAATGATTATTTATCTTGAGGATATTTATGAGTTTAATTATAAATATTAGGATTATCTATGGCCACACATCTCAATCTTGAGATGGATGATCATGGTTGATCTTGACCAGTCTTAAAAATCTATAAATAGAGAAGCCATGGACATGAATTTTAAGCTTGATTTATGAAAAGTTATTATGCAAAATTGTCTCCATAATCCTTTGTAATAGACCATTAATATTAGTTACAATCTTCACTAATAGGCTAGTTTAGTGATTTAGAATCATGAGCCTAGGTTTTATGGAGTGTTCTTAAGACATTGGAGGAGTTTGCCACCTTTGTTGATAAAGACAAGGATGTTTGATCAAGGGAGAACATGATTTTGATTCACATGGGTATGGTGAATCCATTTGGGAATATAATATGATGTTTTCTTTCTTTCATTTATTTCTTGATATCCTTTGTAATTCTCATAGGAATAGATAGGCTTAGTTAGTTTTTTATGCATTTTTCATGATTTATGGACTAATGTTTGACTAACTTGCTTTGTAATCCTCTCTACATCTTGGCACGCCTAGTGAGATAAACTTCATCCCACACATGAAGACAAAATCAAAGTAAAAATAAAAATATCTTCCAATCTACAGCCTAATCAGATCGTAGCTACTCTCAAGCCCAAACAACTAAATAATCTAATGGTCCTATCAAGAGCATCTTCAGAGGTGTTTGATCCCATCATAACCAAAATTATGTCAAATATGGAATCAACAACATTACATGTGATTGAATGTATCAATCTTCATTTTTTTCCCCATTCATTATACATTCCATTATCAGCCAACTATTTATTACCCACTTATCTCATTTATCCAACCATTATTTACCATCACTTGTAGCACTTTACTTTATCAACATTATAAGGATATTTTATATTGATGTTTGAAGGAAGTAGAATCAATGATTTGTGAAGATCACAAACACATAATTGAGATCTAGATCAGCAATGAGTTTTTAATAGAGTAGTTGTTCCAAAAGGGTGTTGGATAGTAACTTATATATCTGATCATTTTTATTGTCTCACATATTGACAAGGATGTGCACTCCATGTCAGCAAGAGTAATAACACCATTTTTCATCTACCATTCACCCATTTGCCATTTCCATGCCTCATCTCTTAAGGATAATACTATAGACCCTTTTTAGGCATTATTAAACCATTGAGATCCATGAACCATGTCATTTGAACTAAATTGACTTGAGGTCCTGTAGGACTATGTAGGTAGTGCTCAATTTTTATTGTGGTTAGCATGGTCACCCCTTTCCCATGATCTCACCATTTTGTGAGCAATTGTTAAGTTTAAATGCTCACACTATTTTACAAGCATCCTAAGCAAATGCTTTCACTATTTTGTGTGCAATCTGATGTAGTCATTGCTTGGGGGTAACTTTGTTACCATTATATCTAATTTTCTTTTGCTCATTTCATTATACCATTTATTTACTATTAACCAAGGCTTGTTTTTAGTCATCGTATTTATCCCATTTTTGATCTTGGTTCTTTTGGTTCATCATACACATTTTGCAGGGGGATTTTAATCTAGTTTCAATAGTTTTTGAATTTAGTGTTGAAGGATAGTCTATGAACATAGTGTGACATTTGATATGGAAAGTTATATTCCATCTATAATCTTATTTAGTATCACTGATTATAACTACCTATGGGAAAATTAGTATTATTTTGGTACCCCTGATTCTAACCACCTTTGGGTAAATTAGTATTATGACATTATTTCCTAATTGTAACTACTTATGGGAAAATTAGGTATAATGCCTTTTTATCATGCATTTCCACATCATCTAGTCATTACTATTATCACTTGTCTTGTCATTCACCTTTATTTGTGAACTTGTTATGACCTAGTCAATTTTTCATCACCTTTTGTGTGGATGGAATTAATATGACTTGGGATTATTTTGGGGTTATATAGGCCATGCTTGATTTATGTCAAGGTCAACTTAGTCCCTCTTATCATATTCTCTCATCGTATTACAAGCATTTTAAGTTGGTGTGGTCTCACCATTTTATGAGATGGACCATTCTGTATCTCTTAATCCTCAATCAAGTTGAGATACTTAGAAAATTACAAAAACATTCATAAAACCATTTAAAAACTCAAAAACATTTTGTGTGTTTATTTTATTGGTGTTTATTATTTGGTCTTTTGTTCTCATTTTTAGTCTTGCTTCTTTGTTTTATTTTTTCCAAGTACATCTTGATGGTCTACATGGATCTTGATTATTTATATCTTCATCTCATGTCATTAAGATATTCTTACCTTATTATTTTTTTTAAAAATTGTTCCTACTTAAGTCTTGATTGATCATATATTAATTTTATCTTAGGTTCATTTATGTTTATCTTTTTCTTTGTCTTTGTTTTTTTATTTAAATATAAATTGTTGTAACTCTAGTTTTGGTCATTAGTTTACCATTATCCTTAGTTATAGGTATTCACATTTGAATTGGCTTAGTGCAATTAGAATCTTATGTCATTCTAAGTTATCCATACTTATGAGGCCTAATTTATTTTGCTATAGCAAGCACTTTGTGCTCGGGTTTCAAAGTCTTAATGTTAACATCTGCTTTGATAAATGATTCTCAAGAATACTTTACAAAACCTAGGCTCATGATATGGAATTAAGAATATAGGTAACATGCATTTTAGAACTCAAATATATTCTTAGATGTGCATCTCTTTGCATACATTGTGAGTCTAATCGATTCTTGGTCATTTTCTCATAATTCCTCATTTCATTCTTTCCCAAACTTGGGTGAACTACATTGGCCTAAAGTTCATGTTAGAATATGAGTCCATGGAACTATGTAGGTAGTGTTCAATTTCTATTGAGGTCAACTCAACTATCTCCATTCTTATTTTCATCTCTCTCATCACTTTTTACATTCTCATATGCTTGGTTTTATATGTCCTTTTAATCCATTACACCATCACATGTACATTTACACTCACTTGCTTTAACCTATCTTTTTAGTTATATCCTTAAGTTATTTTTATTGCCAATTACCAATGTTGGGGCACAACATCTGAACCACACTCGAATCAAATCAGCTCTATAGGGGAAAAATAATAATTTATTCTTTATCAATGATCAAAATTTTCCCTACTGGGACAAAACTATTTTATCATGATCACATTTTCTCTACTGGAGTACTTCTTATTATCTTCTCTTTGGAGACCTTTTTCTAGTGGTGCTTCCCTTCTTGAAGTAGAACATTCTCTTTATTCCTCTAATTCTGAGCTCTCCAAATTAAAGCCCATGATTGAAATATTTTAGTGTGCAACTTGTCTTGAGATTGATCAATATCATAAGTATGCAATTGTACTCTCAAATTGGTTATGTTTATAGTGTGTCCTTTATATTTATGGATTATATATTTTACATTCCCCTTATCCTTGGTGCCTATTATACCTCTAATTATATTTTTATCATTGATGGTAATCACGTGTGTAAGCATTAGCTCATCTAGATGTGATCTATTCCATGAATTAATCTCTCACTTTCTCTCTATTTTCAAGAGTCCATCCTTCTCTTTCATCTTAGTATGTCCTCTTAAGGGGGCATCATGGGTATATTCCAATTTATTCT
Organism: Torreya grandis; assembly: GCA_037957365.1. Taxonomy (NCBI): domain Eukaryota; kingdom Viridiplantae; phylum Streptophyta; class Pinopsida; order Cupressales; family Taxaceae; genus Torreya; species Torreya grandis. The sequence goes on from JARHVA010002421.1 coordinate 2,443,176, forward strand.
TGACAACTATTTTCTTTCAAAAGATGTTGCTTCACTTGAATGTCTTGCTTGCCTTCTCAAATAGGGGCAAAATGTAGACATCCAATTCTTAACACTATTTATGTTGAAATTATCAATCTTACTTGAAATTTACTTAAATGCACATTTTAGGTCAGAATCCATAAAACACCCTAAATAGTTTGAACTTGTCATTTACAAGTGCCAACTTAGGTCAAAGTATCCCTAAATAGGGCAATGCATTGTATGGGCTAGCTAACTTTGATCAGATCATTTTGAGTCAAAATGAAAATTTTGCCATTTAATGCTCTAGATCACTCTTTTCTTCTAATTCATTAGTATACATCACGTACCTTTATTATTTGGTGTTGGAAACATACTAAATGGGAATACAGATCTAATTCATCTAACATCACCTTCTAGTTCCTCTCCAATCAAATTATGATTTAGTAATATGACTTTTTGACCATTTTGATTAATTATGCACCAATTTCAAAAGAATTACACTAAAATTGATTAAACTTACTTAAGTTAATTAATCCAATTTAAGAGCTTAAGTAAGAATTCCATAGATCTTCTTGAATATCTCATTATTGGAAATTGATTTTGAATATCTACATCAACTAGTGACATCATCTATGGGGTGGCATCCATCAAGCCATAAGTGCATAAAATATCAAGATTATGGGTCACCCATGACTATTTAATTCATCCCATGCCTCTTTAATGCTTATTTATCTTAATTATATTTATGAGTTTAATTCCAAATATTATTATTATTATCCATGTCCACACATCTCAATCTTGAGATGGATGGTCATGGTTGATCCTGACCAATCTCAAAAATCTATAAATAGAGAGGCCATGGACATGAATTTTAAGCATGATTTATGCAAATTTATTATGAAAAATTATCTCCAAAATCCTTTGAAATGGACCATTAAAATTAGTTACAATCTTCATTGATAGGCTAGTTTAATGATTTGGAATCATGAGCCTAGGTTTTATGGAGTGTTCTTGAGAAATTGGAGGAGTTTTCCACCTTTTTTGACAAAGACAAGGATGTTTTATCAAGGGAGAACATGATTTTGATCCACATGGGTATTGTGAATCTATTTTGGAAGGTAATATGATGTTTGCTTTCTTTCATTTGTTTCTTGATATCCTTTATAACTCCCATAGGAATAGATAGGCTTACTTAGTTTTTTATGAATTTTTCATGATTTATGGACTAATGTTTGACTAAATTAAATTACAATCATCTCTACACTCTTCACCTTTACCATTCACCTCTAACTTATCCTATTTGGACAACTTGAAATTTACTAAGACATACCTCCATAGGTGTGCTTAGAAAGGGTTTGGTCTTAGATTAAATGAGCATGGCCTATACAAGTTGATTACAATTAAGACCATAAAGCCTCATAAAAAATATGGAATTAGTTTGATTCTTCCCAACTAGAGCCACACCAAACCATCTACCACCACCATTGTTGAGGAACACATCCCTTCCTCACCAACCCTTTCTCCACCTAAGTGCACAGATGATAACATCATCCCACCTAATTTTTTTTCCTTTCATCACCATGATCAACCTTAGACCCTTGACTTATCAAAAGGAAGGGGAAACCATAACCATACCTTTGACCCATCTTAAGATGATAAGATATCACTTTCCTACCATTAACACCATTCGGTGCCAAGATGATGATTCCATCCTTACCTATCTTATTTTCTTGGATTCTTCCATCCAAAAATATCTTCCTTTATATAATTTAACCATTTTGAAGGAATCCACCATGGATAACAACTTGGGCACTCTGAACAACCCCCATATTGTCAAACATAGTCAATTAATAAATTTTGAGGAGCTTTAGGACTTCCCCTCCTTCCTTCAGGATTGCATCATAGCATTCAATTGGTCTTAAAATGACATTCTTGTCATCAAGCCCTCTATCACTACTCACAACATAGTCACTCACTGTGATGCCAAACTCGTTAGCTAGAAACTTATATGAATGCACCCTCACATAGCCCTTTTCATTAAATAAGATCTTTAACATATCCTCTCTATAAATTTCATTCAACCCATTCACTACCCATAATGGGGTCTCAAATATCATTCCTACCACCAAATACATAAGGGGACTACACATTTGTGTGGACTTGGCAACCTCAACCTTGCCTACCCAAAATATAACTTTCCTCTATTAAACATTGACCAACTAGTTTATCTTACAATTGGCAATGAAATTTTATCTCTTATAGATGGAATTTTAGGCTACAATAAAATCCTAATCATCCTTCAATATTAGCATAAAACTACCTTTATCACCCCATAGGGAACCTTCTACTATAGTGTCATGCCTTTTAGACTGAAGAATGTTGGTGTAATGTACTAATGTGTTATGACCTACATCTTCCATGACCTTATCCACAAGATAGTAGATGACTACATGGATGACCTTCTTTGTAAATTCAAATATTATAATGATCATTTGTCCATTCTTATGATTATCTTTGAGCACCTCATCCATTACAATGTTTGATCCAAATTAACCCTAAGAAATGCATTTTTGGGGTCTTTTCAGGCAAACTCCTTGGGTTTATCATCTCCCTTTAAGTAATTTAAGTTAATCTAGCCAAAATAGAAATGATCCTTAACATGCCTCCTCCCACCCACCTTAAGCAACTCCATATCCTACAAGGGAATCTCTAATCCATTCATCACTTTATCTCCCATCTCTTAGACTGATGTCAACCCTTCCACCACCTTCTAAATAAGGACATATATTTTTAGTGGAACACCAACTATCAAAAAGCCAATGATTTAGTCAAAGAGTACCCCTATCTCTACTTATCCTCACCCCTCTTAAGGATGACCAAACTTTTTACCTTTATATCTTAGCCATAAACCACTCCATAGGGGATATACTTGCTCATCAAGATGAATAATAAAGAGAGTATGCCATTTACTATGATGAGTGTTATTTAACTCTTCATTTAATCAATGCTCAATTATTGTCTTATCAACTAGGGCTAGTTTCCAAAGTTGTTTGTAGTAAGGTATAAGATGATAGATCTAGAAGTCTATTTTTGGGGTTGTTTGAAGGTCCTTTTCTAAATTTTACTAATTAAATAAATATGTTTTAAACTACTTAATTCACTCTTTTTATAAAAATGTAACTATTTAATCAAATCAATCCACTCTTTTGATTGAAAGTAAAATCACACTGCTTGCATGGAAATAGTAATTTTTAACTAGAAAAGGAATTTTGCTTCACATGTTTGTTGTAAAAGAAAACACACTTTACTTGGAAAGGAAAAGATTTTGGAATAAGAAAATGCCTTTTAAAATATGAATTTATTTTGATTTTTTTTATGAATAAATGTAAATATTAACAAGATTCTAATTACTTATAACAAATAGTTAATAGAACATAATATAAGTATCGTACATAGTTAATGGTTCTAAGGAGAGTGGGTCCTTGCTCCTCTCAGACTCAGGAACAAAAATTAATCAATGCTAGAAACTAAAGTGATAATTCATAAAATTTAAATGATTATAATCTATCTGAAACCTATAATATGCTTGTATGCATCTTTCCTCTATTATCTAATATCTTTCAGTGATGAACGTCTTACATTTTGTACTAGTATGATCAACTCAAAATAGGATACAAAGAAATAGGATTCCTTGGTCGATCCATTCATCCAAAGATAGGAAATTGGATTTCCAAGAGATCCAATTATTTTGATGAAATAGATATATTATCCTATAATAGTCCTAAGATCCAAATATATACAATTTTATCAAAATAAAATCCTATAAAATAGTAGGTGAGTATTTCCCTTATTGAATCCAGTTGGAATGGTTCTCTCTCATCTTATCTTGGCTATTAGTTTCCCCATTTGTAACTTTATTCTTATAGAATCCATAGAATTGACCCTGTAGAGTCGATAGAAATAAGCCTATGGAGTCCAAAGAAACAAGATAGTGGAGTCTAAAGAAATAATCCTATAGAGTCTATATAAATAAGCCTATAGATTCTATAGAAACAAGCTTACAGAGCCTGTAGAAACAAGCCTATAGAGTCCATAGAAACAAGCCTACAAAGTTTGTAGAAATAAGCCTGCAAAGTTTGTAGTTTTGCTAGATGGAAATAAAAATTGAACTTTCACTATACATCACCTATGTCTTCTTCTTGAGCATTCTTCACAACAAAAATCACTAAAAAATGTTATGTATTAGACATTAATGACAAAGTAAAGGTTTAGTCTTTGGTTTAATATAAACAAGACAAATATCTACTTTCCATGTAATAGTTATCTAACAATCTATGATTTACATAAGATAATATCCTTCTAGAGATGAATTGAAGGAAATAACATGTCAATATTGAGCCAGATTCTGAGATCATCATCTCCCCCAGGCTTTACCTTTTTGTAAGTCCCATTGCAAATATTTATTGGTATTCATAGCTCTAGCATCTGATTTTCACACTTTGACTCAAATCATATTCATCAAATTCATCTATTATATGCTTGTTTGAATTGCTTGTAAAACCCTAATGCTCTTGAATCATTTTTTTCCATATATTTAATTGCTCCTCTAATTGTGGAGCCCAAATCTACCATCTTGGAATAGGTATGATGAGCAAAGGGGGTCTATATTTAATGCCAATCCATTTTTATTCTCCCCCAAATTTTATTACCTCTATTAAGATTTATAATATTGAGGAATCTCTCCTCATACTCCATGTTAAGTTATTTAAAGACATGACCTCTCATCTTTTAAGAGGCAATGAAAGTTGGTCCTATCTATTTACACTTGTAGTCACCATTGAATCAAAACTCTATCTTAAAAACAAGTTAAAAGAAATATGACAATCATATAAAGCTTTTAAATAATGCATTTTAACCTCATCACTTAAACAAGCATAGTTAAAATTCTATTTGATCAATTTGGCAATAGGAAAGGTTGATCTGATACACAATCTTATAGTATTAGCATGATTTTTATAGTCCTCAAATCTACTTTTCTATGCTATTTTATTTTTGAATGTAGAATGTAATGCCCTCAGTTGAACTTATCCTACATGAAGGTTTATCATAGTTTATTGTGCTCATGGTCTCCTAAGATCAAATCATGCAAATAAAACTCATAAAGCAAATCCTGTTGATCAGGTTCAACACTATAGAAAATTTCCAAAAAGGTTTTTTAAATCTTGTAAGGAAGATGAAAAGGGATCCATAGAAGTTGCCATCTATAAAATGTTCAAATAAAAACAAACTATGTGTAGGAGAAGGATTTCTACATGCCAGAAGAGATTTCGCTAATTTGCATGCATCTTACAAATTTTCTTCTAAAATTTGGACCTTAGTTTCTAATTCTTTCTTTTCATTTCCCAAGAGTTTGTTTGAAAAAGTTACATCTTTATTTTTCTATTTAAGTATGGAATATTCTTCTTTAATTTTATGTAGTATTTGCAAGGGAGGAATACCTAGACAACTTGTTTGACAATTGTGGTCAACAAACACCTTAGGAAGAGAAGGTGTAACATCAGAAGGTGCCTTGGTAGAGTTTACCAAACTCTACAATCTTCTATTTTACTTATTTAAATTTTTTACATATATTAAAAGATATATTTGTTTACTTTGATTTTATTTTATTATTTCTTCTAATCTGTGAACTTTTATTGCATGATTGATAGATATTGTGTCTAATTACTACACCAATAATGAGCTGAGATTATCCTTGTTCTATAATTGACTAATCAAGTCAGTAATGTTAGTTGTTTAATTTTGATTTAGAGCTTGAGCTTGAGAAAGCTACAAGGTTAACTTCATAATAGAATCATTTAGATTAGATGACTCACCTTTCTCACTTGTGCATATATATTTTCCCTTTATTTATTGTAGTTTCAACAAGACCAGGTGGTGGTTCCACCATACTTGATTCCATTGTCATGTTTGGCACTTCTTCTAAAATTAGCTCCTCCATTATGATTGGACAGTTCTTTTTGAAAGGAATTTATTCAACATTTATAGTTGTAGGTATATTTTAATGTATGGTAATGAGATACCATTTTAAGACTATCCAAAATATCTACAGCCTCTTGTTCATCTTCATCTATTAGAATTAGCCTTCTCCTTCTTTTGGTCACTCTCTAAGCTATACTTAGTTGGCCTTCCTTCTCAACCATCAAACCCTTGGTCTTCTCAAGTTCTGTAGTAACCTTTCATCTCAAAATTTTTCTTCCTAACAAGGAAATTGGTTGTACTATAGATTCATGAGGTTCTTGTGGGGACCTTGAAAATTCAAGGATTTGAGACCTTGTGATTCATATTGAAGAAGAAGAAGGGATTTATATGGAGACTACAGTCTGAGATTTCTTCTTTGGATTTGTTTTTACAACTAATGTAGTAGGTGGAGATGAATGTTCCTATGGTAAACTTGAGGTCTCTTGTGTAGTTAGATTTGGAATTTGTTATCCTATACTATTCTAAATTCCTCCCATACCTCTTGTCCTTGCTGAAGGAAGTGATGTTGGATAATTAGATGAATCAAGCCATGGTGCCTAAGAGTAGCATTAAGAGTTGTAGTCTTAAATTTAAGGGCACGATTTAAGAAGGATGGGAGGTTAATCTTGTACCAAGGGTTTTATCTCCCATGCTTAAGGTGTATTAACATTTTCATGGCATCTCCTCCTAGAATACTATGTTTCCCCTCACAAATGATATTCTTGAGTACCTACTTGGCTACAAATTTCTAGGGTTTAGGAAGTGAATTTATACTAATCCCTTTTTATTTTCCCTTAGAATCTATTAGACATGAAGTCCCAGTCTACTCATTACCATTAAACTGACTAATTAAATCACTTAATGAAATTTTACCTATCGCTCTCATTCCTTCATCTAGAACTTGTATGATTTGACTTATAATCTAAGTTGACATAGAAATAATAATGCCTTTAATAACTAAAAACTTAGGGATGATATTAATGATGAATTCTCTTACCATTATTTCATCGAAACCTTGGAAAATTTTAATGAAACGTAGCCAGCCATTGGCTCTAAACACTACCATAGAAGCTTTATCTTTGTGAAATTTTTCTACATTCTTTAGCTCTAATCTCATTTTATATCCCATTTCTATGTATATTTATAGACAATTCTATTCCTTTAACTCTGATTGGGGTTTAGACTAGTATTTTATTGAAATCGGTAGGCAACAGTCACTGAGGATTTGTAGGCAACAATCATGGATGATTGGTAGAATAGATTCTATTGAAGTCTATAGAAATTAAATGGTTCATATGAAACTTCATAGCTGCATGGGTTCATAGTTTGATATGATGACTTGATACAATTAAGTGCCACACATTTCTATAGAGTGTGCTAGTTGTTCTGTCGATTATTATAAATTGAATGAAATGATGATGTGGCACTTTGATGGTGATGATGTATCACTTCATTTAAAGAAACCCTTTTTATGACATCCCATCATTATCATTATTAATGATGCACTTGATTGTACTAAAGCTACACACTTATCCATACACCTTTGGTGGCTTATTTACATGCTTCTTCATTATGGTATGTGTCATGTTATTCCATTTTAGAAGGTTCAAGTTGGGGTCATCTCCATAGAATAAGTCTTAATTAAATCAAAGATAATTAGTTAACTAAACATAGATAGATAGAATATATGTCTCACTCACTTTGACCTTAGACTCATCCTTTGCTCACCATTTGTCATGCACAAATAATTTTGCATGGATTAGTCAATAGGTGTTGAAAGAATAATTGTTATTGCATGGAGAAGATCAATCATAGTGATATTATGAGATTCTCTTTTTTCTTTTTTTTTTCATATATATTATCTTTTCCCTTTGGCAAGCCATTGCTGGTTTTCTAGCCAAAGCCCATTTTACAATGCATAGCCAGCTAGCAAGCTAGTTTTTTGGGCATGCATTGTCAATAGTGTCTCTGGAAGGATTTTCACTATTGATATATATTTTTTATTTGTTATTTTTTTTATTTTTTTTATTTTTTATTTTTTTATTTTTATTTTATATTTTATATTGTATATTTTATATTTTATATTTTATATTTTATATTTTATATTTTATATTTTATATTTTATATTTTATATTTTATATTTTTTATTTTTTATTTTTTATTTTTTATTTTTTATTTTTTATTTTATATTTTATATTTTATATTTTATATTTTATATTTTATATTTTATATTTTATATTTTATATTTTTTATTTTTTATTTTTTATTTTATATTTTTTATTTATATATATGCAAGATCATCAAGGAGTATGTTCTCAGGAAGAAGTAAAGCCCTCTAGAATATCTAATTGATTTGAAGCAATTTCTCTAGAAGAAGTAGAGTATTCCAAAAAGGCTACTTGATCTTTTATCTTTTGAACAAATTATTCTTTATTGAAAGGTTTATGATAAAGCTTCAATCTATGTCCATTGACTAATAGAGCTCTTCTGCTATCATCAATAGGTATTAGCTTAACATAACCATTTTCAAAGACCTCCTCAATCTAATAAGGTTCTAACTACCTTGTTTGTAGTTTTCCTTTAAACTATTGAAATTTGGAATCAAACAATAGAGCCCAATCTCCTTTCTAAAACTTTCATTTCTTGATTTGTGAATCATGCCAAACTTTTCTTGGATGTTGTACCAATTTAGTTCTTTGTAGTGCTTCCATTCTCATCTCATCAAGTTGATTAAGCTGTAAGAGTCTTTCTTTCTATATTTATTCCAATTCAATCCCTACTTCTACATCTATTGTCAAAGTTTGTAATTCAAATTCAACAAAGAATAAGGGATTCTTACCATAAACCAATTCATAAGATGAAAATCTAGTTATTATTTTCCAAGTAGTATTATAGGCCCAAACAGCTTTTGGTACCTTATCTTCCCAATCCTTTTTTCTAGAAATAACAACCTTGGTTAAAATGGTTTCCAATTCTCTGTTGGTGACTTCAACTTGTCTATTAGCCTATGGATGGTATGGAGATGTTTTTCTATGTTGAGTTTGATATACTTGCATGAAGTGCTTTATCATGTTTGACATGAACTGTGGTCCTTGATCTGAGACTATCTACCTTGGAGCATGAAATCTTTGCATGATTTTGAAATATAATAAATCAGTTACCATCTCTTCTCTTGCATGAGTTAATACTTCCACTTCCACTCACTTGGTCACATAGTTTGTACACACTAGGAAATATTCTTTTCCTCTAGAAGGAGGATCCACAAGACCTATGAAATCAATTGTCCATTTCTTAAATGGTTCTAAAACTAATTGAGGATGAGGGTGTAGAGGCATTTATATTGAAAGGGTAGGCTGTCCAATTCTATGACAAACATCAAAGTGTTTGACATATCTTTTTATTTGTAGATGAAGGTGAGGCCAATAGTATCTTTCTCCTAAAATTTTGTGTGTGGTTCTTTGAGTTGAGTAATGACCTCCTCCTGGTTCATCATGACAAGCTCTAATGATATCATAAGCTTAAACATTTTTTACACACCTATGAAACAACATGGTCAGGTCCAAGTTTAAATAACATTCCATTAATCCATTTAAAAGAAAAAATTTCTTTGATTAAACATTTCTTTTCTTTTTGTGAAAATTTCAAAGGAAACTTCCATATGGTGAAGTAATTGGTTATATCAACAAACCACAAAGAGTTTGCTGAAATAGAAAATAGTTCTTCATTTGGAAATTCATCTTCTACTAGTTCTTCTTCACTTGTAGTGTTCATTCTTGACAAGAAATCAAAAGCCACATTAGACTTCCCTGGTTTATCTATAATAGTAACATCAAATTTTTGTAAGATCAATAACCATCTAATAATCCTACTTCCCACAATTGGTTTGTTAGTGAGATATCTAATAGTTGAATGGTTTTTATAGATAAATATATTGTGGCCTATTATGTAGTGTCTAAATTTTTTAATTGCATAAACTATAGCTAGGAATTCCCTCTCAGTTGTGGTGTAATTTCTTTCATTAGTGTCATGTTTTTTTTAATATGCTATATAGCATACATGTTACCTTGTTTATCCTTTTATTTAAGGACTACTCCTACTATTGTATTAAAAGCATCAGTGTATATATGGAATGGCTAAGTCTAATCTAGTCCTCTCAATACTAGAGTAGTAATGAGTTTAGCTTTGATGGTCTCAAAGACCTGCTAGTAACTATCACTCCATTTAAATGTAGTATCTTTTATAAGCAAGGAAAACATAGGGGTAGCTATTTGCCTAAAACTATATATGAAGCATCTGTAGTAACTATCATGTCCCAAAAAATTCTTAATTTTAGTTTGTGTTTGTGGGATGGGTAAATTAGAGATTATTTCAACCTTCTTTGGATCTACTTGAATGCCTTTTATAAAAATATGGTGTCTAATCACTATTCCTTCATCCATCATCAACAAACATTTCACATGGCTCAAAGATAATTGATGTTCTTCACATCTGATCAATCTTCTTTCCAAGTTGGTAATAGCCTCTTCATAAGTTCTACCATGAATGGTGAAATCATCCATATATACTTCAACACAATCATTTGTAAGGTCAGAGAATATTACTAGAACTACTCTTTGGAAGGTGGCTGGAGCATTACAGAATCCAAATGGGAGTACTCAATAACCAAAAGTTCCCCAAGGGTAGGTAAATACAATTTTATCTTGATCTTCAGCTACTACCATTATCTGGTTATACTCGCTAAACCTGTCCAATAAACAAAAATATCTTTTTCTTGCCAAGTTATCAATAACTTGATAAATGAAAGGTAGAGGAAAATAATATCTTAGTGTTGCTTTTTTTAGTTCTCTATAATCTACACATACCCTTAATTTTTCATTTTTCTTAGGCATAATTACTTGAGGTGAAACCCATTGGCTGTCTGAGATGGAGTAAATAAACTTGACTTCTATCAATTTTTAAATCTCTATTTTGATTATTTCCTTTAATGTTGGGTTTATTCTTCTTTGTGGTTATCTAATTAGTTTGATAGATTCCATATAAATGTGATGAGTGCAAATGCTAGGGTGAATTCCCTTCATATCGGTATAATATAAAACAAAAGCCTTGGTATGTCTTTCCAATACTTCAAAGAGTTGATCTTCCTCTTCATTTGTTAACCAACTATTGATGTTCAAAATCTTTCCAAGTAATACCATGATTGGTTTTGTGCTTGGGAAGTTGGATTCTATTTGCTTGAATTAACTAATCAATGAGTTTAGAGGACATGGATGAGGAAGTAGCTTATGAAATATGGTTACATTATCAACAAACTCTTTTCCAAGAGGAATCAGTGTTGCTAAAGAACAATTAAATGCATCTAAGAAATGAGTTTGTTGTTATTCTGCCAATTTCCGCACACATTCCTGAATAAATATATGATCATAAGATGAGGAAACACTGGAAAAAGTAGAAGTGAAGGTTTCATAATATTCTATTCTATCTAAGAATCCTAAACTAAGGTAGTCCATAGTTTCTAGACTGGTAGAGTCTATAGCTTTCAGATTGGTAGAGTCCATAGATTTTGGGTATATGTCTCCATTCAATTCTTCCAAGTGTTTTTTTACTATGATCATAGCTAATGAGGAAATATTTTTTGATGTGTTGTCTGATTCATCAACCCAAATTTCTTATATGTGATTTTTTGATGGTTTTGTAGGAGGATACAAAGAGATGCATTTGGATTTGAACCCATTAGAAATGGCCATGTCTCCTAACCTACAATCAATTAATGTTACTATAGTATCCAACCATGGTCTACCTAGGATTATGGGATATCCTAGATTCTTTGTTTTAGGTTACAAGACCATGAAATCTACTAGATATTCCCAAGACTCTATTAGTACTTCAACATTTTATATAGTCCCTTCTGGTTTAGTTACAGATTGGTCCACCATTTGAAGAATGGTAGTTGTGGGTTGCATTCTCATAAGAGATAACATATGGAGAGTTTAGTTGTCATAACATTAATTTTTGCTCCTAGATCTACCAAGATGTTAGCAATTTATTTACCTCTAATTGTGACTGTGATTAATGGCCTTCTTCGATCTACATATTTTGAAACTAATAGTTTTCCTTCTAATAAATCAATAACTTTTCCATCAACATGAATAGTTCCTAGATATTTTTCTTTCCTCTTAGGTGTCTTGATACAAATATTTTTAATGATCTTGTACAATTAAAGTATATCCCTAATAACTTGTAGTAGGGGTGCCTCAATATTGATATTTTGTAACTCATGGACCAAGTTTGATTTTGGTTTAATATCCATTTCTTTTAATCTTTTAGGAAAAGGAACTATTGGTGTAGTAGTGTTTTCTTTGTTGGCTTCAAGGCTCATTTTGATTTTAGCTTTTCTAGTGTTTAATTCAGATGATTCTATTTTTTTCATTGGGTATCTCAGAAATGAGAACTGGAGGTTTTTGTATAGTTTTCCCTAATCTTAAATGTATTTCTTAATAATTAGTATCTCCAAAATTCATTGTCTCTTCCTATTCATTAACATAAATAGGTGTTCACTTTGTATTTCTTAATCACTTCAGACACAAAGTAAGAATCTCCTTTCCTTTCTATTTGCACTTCTCTTTGCTCCAAAGTTTGTTCGCTCACAAAAAAAAGGAGTCTCATCCTATATTGCATGAGGGATTAATTCTAATAATTGAAGGTCACTGCAAAAAAAAGGCCATTGTACTGAATCCTTATTTGGATAAAAAAGACTCACAGAGAAACAAGAATGAAATAGTAAAGGGGAAAGAAAAAGCTAAATCCAAAACCCCCAGCTTTAAAAATTAGAATGTTGATGAGGAAACAGAATGGGAAAGCACTAAAAGTTTTGAGGAGGAGAGTATGGAGGAAGAGGGAGGAACAAAAAGTAGGCAATCAAGCTCCAGTGAGGAAGATGAAGTTAAAGGCAAGAATGAGAAAGAAGGGGTCACTATAGAGGAAAAAACTAAAAACAATAACTATGATCTTGAGGAAAACCAGCAAGTGCTTGGGGAAACTGATAAAGATTTGGATGTTCTACTTGAGAACACTGCTTCAAAAACTGAAAAGGAACATCTAGTTCAGGATGCCAATCAAGTAATGGAAATGGGAGCTCAAGTTAAGTATGATTGTAACCAGAATGAAAGCCCTATTGAAACTAAGGAACAAAAATGAATGAAAATGTAGGATCATATGGAGGAAGATGAAAATACTCCTAAAGAGAACACAGAAGATTTGAGTGATAAAAGGTAGAATGATGGGAGGCATCCCCCTATGAGCTTGGCCAATTGTAAAGTAGATGTTATCCTTTAATTTGACTCATGGATGTAGAAGGAGATAATGGGCCTCAAAATGAAAATGGAAATAATGGAATGTAACTAGGAAGTAGTTCGAAATAAAATCAATAACATGGAAAAGTAGATAAGGGATATCCCTATCAAACTCAAAGGCTATGAGAATAATCTAAGGGAACTCATTAAGGAAAGCAAAAAGAATATGGAGGAGGTAACCTCTAGCATATGTGTAGCTACTGTAAACATTGGAAAATGAGCAAATGAGGAAATCAAATCCTTGGAGGGGCCTAGCAAGAGAACAAGACAGAGCTCAAGAAAGAAAGCAATAAAAGAGGTTGTGACGTTGGCGGCTATAGCCATATAGGACACTGCTGTGAAAGGTAATGAAGTAGTGAAGATGATTTTGGAACTAGATGAATAGGTCCATTGAGTTCCTACTGTCCTGGTTATTTTTGTTGGATGTAATATCTAGTTCCATTTTTTAGTTTTTGTTGTCTTATCACAATGGAGTTTTTAGGTCTCTGTAAAACCTGGGGTTAGTCTTTTGTTTTTCTAGTATGGTGGTTTCAGGTCCATGTAAAACCTATTTTTGATACTTCTTTGAAGTAGATTTTAGGTTTTACCTGTGGGCGTATTTGTTTTATCCTTCTCCCTTTGTTTTAGGATTTTGGGGTCCCTTAAAAACCTATTTTTACCTTAATTTAAAACATAAATAGGTGTTGGTTGTTTTTTTTGGATTTGTTATTAGTTATGTAGGCATTTAGGGTTGATTGATTTGTCCTTATTGCTAAATAATTGGGAGTGTCATTATAGTTTTCTATTGAAGTGGTATTGTTGGTTGGGTGAATTGTTGTTGTGGGTTTCACTACCGATTCCATTGTTGATGTGGCTGTGGCATCCATTATTGCTATGGTACCCATTTTTTCTGTAGTTGTGGCACCATCCATGGGGGTGTTTACATCCAATCTTGTCCTATATATGGATTTTAGATTGATTGAATTTGGGGTTGATTCTAGAAAGGTGAAGGAACTAAAACATTTGATGGTGCCATCCATGGATTAACTGGGTTTCTTGCATTAAACTATCCCTGAGCCTAGTTTTATGGGGTGAAGTTTTGTCTCTAGATATAATTTACTTATTCAGTGGACTGGATTTGTGTTTTCATTTGATTCTTTAAGATAAGTAGAAGGGTTTAATGTTTGGTATCATGATCTATTGTATCACAAATCCCACATGATGAAACATTAGTTTTATCTAGGGGTAGTCTCTGAGGGCATGTTTTTGTCTACACTTAGGACAGTAAATTGGTAATGGATCTATTGCATTTGCCTTAGCTTGAAGGCTATCTAAAGTATTGTTTAGTGTAACCAGGATATCTATTTTTAGATTAGAAAATTATTCCATTAGCTTACCCAATTCATTAGATTTCCCAAACCTTCCTTTCCTAGTTCCAAGTTTTGTTTGAGAGTAGTTGGTACAAAGCTTAGAAATCTAATCGAAAGCCAACTTATTTATATCTCTACCTCCCATCATATTTAATGCATCTCTAGTATCTTCATCCAACCCTTTTAAGAATACCAATTTTTGAACTTCTTCAGTGAGTGGATAATTGCTTCTTTTATGAGTGAACATGAATCTATCCAGATAATCTTCTAAAGATTCATCCTCATTCTGTTTGATTTTAAAGAAACCCTCTTTTTTTTCTCACACTCAGTAGTAATCTTGGTACTTATTCAATAATTCTATCTCCATGTCATCCCATGTTATAATAGAATCACCGGGTAAACCTATGAACCATCTGATAGCTACATCTTTAAGTATAGAGGGAAATAGTTTTAATTTTTGGCTATCTATTGTGTAATCATAGGTTTGATATAACACCTTGAAATCAAATAAGAATTAATCAAAATATTGTGTAGATCTTCTCTAGAAATTTGGTAGATTGGTAAGTTAAATATTTTTCATGGGGGTTTGATCATTCGGATATGAAACAATAAGAAAGGAAAAAGTCCTTCCTAGTTGTGCAAGTTGTTGATTTTTTTGGAGTCATATTTTCTTCTTCTAATGATGTTTCAAATCTTGGATGATCTTCCCACTAATATTTGTGGTATTAGTTATGGGTTGTTCAAAATTCTCAAAATTTTATTTAGCTATGGATTTTTGAAATGCTTCTTCTAAGTCCTTGGCAATTTCTAAATAATGCCTTCCTATAAGAGATTGATCCTGAGGAATTTGTCCTATGGGGCTTGCTTGTGGCAATGGCCTGGTTTCTATCCAAGTTTCTAAATATTCTTGCAGATAGGTTTCACTCGTAGCTTCTAGTTCACTACTCAGAGATGTTGAAGGAGTTTAAACTTGTGTTATTGGTGGTAATTTTGGGATGAATAATCCTTTAGAGTCTATAGGATAGTACGTCAATTTATTGAATTTTTAAGAGTTTTAATTTTTTTTCTATTTTTCACTCTAGACCAATAATTATTACCTTACTAACACCTTATTTCCCTAAAAACGGTGCCAAAAATGATGAGTGTCATTTAACTCTTCATTTAATCAATGTTTAATTAATGTCTTATCAACCAGAGATGGTGTCCAAAGTTATCTGTAGTAAGGTATAAAATGGTAGATCTAGAAGTTTGTTTGTGGGGATGTTTGATGGTCCTATTCTAACTTTTAATAATGAAAGAAATGTGTCTTAAACTACTTAATTCACTCTTTTGCTGAAAATGTAACTATTTAATCAAATAAATACACTCTTTTTCTTGAAATTAAAATCACACTACTTGCATGGAAATGGAAATGTTTAACTAGAAAAGAAATTTTGCTTCACACGTTTGTTGTAAAAGAAAACACACTTTGCTTGGAAAGGAAAATATTTTGGAATAAGAAAATGCCTTTTCAACTATGAATTTATTTTGATGTTTTTATGAATAAATGCAAATATTAACAAGATTATAATTAGTTATAACAATGAGTTAATAGAACATAATATAAGTACCATACACAGTTCTTGATTCCAAGGAGAGTGGGCCCTTTCTCCTCCCAAACTTAGGAACAAGAATTAATCAATGCTAGAAACTAAAGTGATAATTCATAAAACTAAAATGATTATAATCTATCTAAAACCTATAATATTCTTGTATGTATTTTTCCTCTATTATTTGCTCTCTATTATCTAATATCTTTCAATGATGAAAGTCTTACATTTTATACTAATAAAATCAACTCAAAATAGGATGCAAAGAAATAGGATTCCTTAGTCGATCCATTCATCCAAAAATTAGAGATTGGATTTCCAAGAGATATAATAATTTTGATGAGATAGATATACTATCCTATAATAGTCCTAAGATCCAAATATATATAACTTTATCAAAAGCAAATCTTACAAAATAGTAGGTGGGTATTTTCCTTATTTGATTCTAGCTAGAATGATTCTATGTCATCTTATCTTGGCTAACATCTTCCCCATTTGTATCTTTGTCCTTACAGAATCCATGAAATTGACCTTGCAGAGTCGGTAGGAATAATCCTATGAAGTCCATAGAAACAAGCCTGTAGAGTCTATAGAAACAAGCCTGTAGAGTTCGTAGAAACAAGGCTATAGAGTCCATAGAAATAAGCCTAAAAATTTCATATAAACAAGCCTACAAAGTCTGTAGTTCTACTGGATGGAGATCAAAATTGAGCTTTCATTATACATCACCTGTGTCTTCTTTTTAAACATTCTTCACAAAAAAAATCACTAAAACATGTTATGTATTAGACATTAATGACAAATTCAAGGTTTAGTCTTTGGTTTAATATAAACAAGACAAATATCTACTTTCCATGTAATAGCTATCTAACAATCTATGATTTTCATAAGATAATATCCTTTGAGAAATGAATTGAGGGAAATAACATGTTAATAATGAGCCATATCCTGAGCTCATCATACCACATTAGTTACATGCTTGTAGAATATGAGAATTAGTACACTCATACTAATAAACTTTGCTTAGCTTTGGTCTTCATGGCCACCAAACTTCACCATTTCCTTGTTAACCACAAAACCTATGTCATAACCAATACTAACCCACTCAAATACATGCACTCCAAGCCATATCAAAACCAACATATGGCCAAGTGGATCATGTTTTAAGCTGACTTTGACCTTAAGTTTCTTTATTAGAGGTCAATTAAAGGGTGAGTCGTTACCGACCAATTGACCAAATCACCATTAGCAGACAACCAACCTCCTCCTCTTGAATTCCCTAATGAATCCATTGTGACCCTATCTCAAGTAGACTTAACCTATCAAGTGACCATGTTATTTAAAGGATCAAAGTGTCAATATAGTGGGGGAGATGGTATCATATTTCTTCCCCTTGATGGATAACCTCTTCCTTTGTCCTTCAAGCTTGATTTTGAATGTACTAATAATATGGCTAAGTATAACGCTCCAGTAATAGGTCTTTAAACTATGTTATCCTTGGGAGTCAAAACAATAAACATCTTTGGTGACTCCTAACTTGTGGTCAATCAAATAAATGGCTCTTATCAATGAAATACTGATGTTTTTTAATACTACAAATAGTTAGTTGATGAACTCCTAACATTATTTGAGCATTACTATACCCAATCCACCCTAAAATATACTAATAAGTTTGCTAACACCATGACTTACCTCACCTCTTAGATCCCATCTGCACCCTCTAAATCTAAGCTATAATTATCCATATACTTACCCAAATTTCCTATATTAAACCAAATTCTCCCATCATATTCACTGTGAAAGAGAGCCAACCTGACCTTTGGTAACAACAGACCTTTGATAATCTTAACCTTGCCATCATTCCTTATAGTCTTTTTAGGAATTCTCAAAGAGAATTTATCTAGAGTACCTCATGTTATACCATTATGGGGGAAATTATTTAAAAATGTGGCTTTGATGGTCTCCTCTTTTGTTACTTATGCAATCATGAAGCCTCTCATGCTATCAAAGAAACATGTGATGGGATCTATGGGGGACACTTTAGAAGCCTTGCCATAGCTAAATGCATCCTTCACCTTGGCTATTACTAAACTAACCTCAACTAAAACTATTTTGATTATGTGAAAAATTGTTTTAAGTGTCAACAACATGCCAATTTACATCAATCACCTAGCCATAGTCTTCACATCTCCATTGATTTTTGGCCCTTCTCACAATGGGGTCTAGATCTTATTAGTGAAATTAACCCCCATTCTTTGTAGGAACACCATTATATCATCATCATGACCAAGTATTTTACTAAATGGGTAGAGGCTATTCCTTTTGTCTCTAATAAAGTGAAAAATATTGTCAATTTTATCAACCATCACATCATCTATTATTTCAGTGTTCCTCACAAAATTATCATCGATAATGGTAAATATTTTAAAAATAAATAATTCTATGGCCTTTATGATACATTCAGTATTAGGTTGAGTTTTTCCTCACCCTATCACCCTCAAGAAAATGGAACAGTAGAGGCTTCTAATGATAATCTTAACAACATGCTCACTAAAATGGTTAATGCATCTAGGTAGGATTGGCATTTGCAATCCCCTTTACCTTATAGGCATATCATACTAGCATCTACAACCCTATGGTTGCTACCCCATTCTCTCTTATTTTTGGAGCATAGGCTATTTTACCTCTTAAATTCCAAATTCCTTCTCTTTGTATATCTTTTCAAGATCTCATTTTTTAAGATAATTATCATCAACACTATTTAGCCTAGCTTGAGATACTTGACGAGTATTATTTAGCCACCCTAGCCCATATTCATGTATATCAAGATCATTTTAAATGTACCTATAATAAACACCTTAAAGTGCAAGAATTTAACATTAGAGACCTCATTCTAAAGTAAAATCAACATGTCACGAATATGGAGAAAAGCAAGCATGGCAAGTTTGCTTTCAATTGGCTTAGACCTTATATCATATCCCAAAAGAATAGATTAGGAGCTTATCAGTTATCCTATCTTGAGGGAAACCTAAAAATTTATTCCCTCAATGCTTCGTATATTCATCCTTTCTTTCATTAAGGAGGATTAAGATTACATTTTGTTTAACTTAAGATCATCCCTTACTTTCAAACCACATTCATCTTCCTATTTCAGGGGCAACCAATTGAAATCGAATCATGTGATTAGCTATCACAATGATGGCCTCATCTTCAACAGTGGGTACCATGGCTCTACCCATGTCATGATTCTCATGGTAATTTCTACCCCTCTTTATTAGATGGATTCCCATGGTCATCAACACCTAAACCTCTTTACACCTAATCAACCATCTTGTGGTTTTAGGTTTTGCCTTCATAAAAGTGAGCTCATTAGCCTATATAATCAAGTCTATGTCAAACACAAACCACACTAAGAAAAAATAAAAATAAAAATCAATCATGGTTTATCCCTAACATTGGCAGATTGATCCCTTGAAGGATAGCTATTGAAAATATGTCAAAATTTCTCAAAGTAAGGTGGACTACTTCATTGAAGTAAATCTATCAAAGGCATTAAGAAAAATATGCAAACTTACACCACTCCCTTAAAGGATGCTTGAGTAAAGTATTTATCAAAGTAAGCAATTTCTTGGAAGCTTCCCAAGCTTCCCCAGCCCTCCAAGTAACACCAAAATATGCAAAAGACCCATTATCAATAAAAATCTAAAACAAAAGAATTTTGAAAGTTTTAATCAGCTCTCATCAACAATAAATATAAAAGGTGCAATCAACTCTCATGAGTAGATTTAATACATCGATCAGTCTATAGTTTATTTAACA
This sequence comes from Torreya grandis, assembly GCA_037957365.1. Taxonomy (NCBI): domain Eukaryota; kingdom Viridiplantae; phylum Streptophyta; class Pinopsida; order Cupressales; family Taxaceae; genus Torreya; species Torreya grandis. The sequence goes on from JARHVA010002421.1 coordinate 2,463,303, forward strand.
TAGACTTATTTATAGTAACTCTTTGGTAACCTCCAAAAGAGACATGCTAGTCTCATAAGAAGGTTCCATTTTTCATCCATCTCCCCTTCATACCCTATATAACAAGGGATTTTGATCGCAATTGACATTATGTGATCAAGACACCTTTTTAACCAAAAAATGAATGCCAATGAAAAAAATTCAAAGGGCTTATGTTCCTTAAGCCAATCCAACATTGGTCTTGTTATATACTTTGCTAAATAATAAGCATCATGCCCTCTTCCTATCATGTCAGGACTAGTTGATATATTCACTAAGATGTTTTTCTCTTGATAATATTCTCTTTCTCAAATATAGTGTTGTTATTTAACTCAATTTATGTGTTTTACCTTAAGTAACAATAACTATAATCATAACCACAATAGATCAACATGTATCATGAACAAAAACATACATCATTAACATATTCATCATCATGTCAAAATAAAGCATCTATGAACAATAAAGTAATAAACCATTTCTACCACATGTCTAAATATAAATGAGGAAGCATGTACTCATTCAATTTTAACATGAAGACCATTACCACGTCCATATCATATAAACATAAAAATAAGATACATCTCATCACATTCCTAGCTAGGCTAGTCTACATCAATACCCATATCCATAATACATCCATAATACATATAACATCATCAATGATAAATATAAACATCACATCATTACCATCAAAGCATAACATAAATAATGAAAAATAAACAATGATCATATCTATAATTCATGATTCAAAGAATCATAATTTCTACACTAACATATATATCTCTCTCAAAATGTACATCTCACTGCATCGACTCATAATTAGGTATCAAAATGATATACAACAAAATATAATATCATAATCCATGTCATATCTATGCCCCTGGGGCACCACTATCTACTGGAACACCACTACCTCTTATTGCCTATCCACCTACAGAAGTATCCCACTAACCTGGTGTTGCCACACTTGTACCATCTACCAAACTAACTCTATACTCACCCCATCAGGGCTCATCAAGATAACACTTCAGGACTATATCCTTATAGTATCATAAATCCTCCATTGTAGCTAGGTATCATGCCATGGGGATGGTGCTCAGTGGTCTTAAAGGTGTTTTCACTCCTCCTCTAACCTATCTCAAGGAGTCTCTCTCTTGGGTAACTAAGGCTAGTGAATCTCTAGCCTAGTCACTCTCACTTGTAAGTGTAGCTACTTGACCTTATAAAGCTACTAGTTGACCATGTAATGTTGCAAACTATGCCTATGTAGTAGTTAGTGCTATTCTTGCTTGTGCATCTAGGGTAACCCCTTGAACCTATGCTTGCTAACCTCTACCAAATGGGTTAACACCCATTGGTAGCCTACCACTATCATCCCCACCAAATATGATATTGTGTAAAGAGCTTGGTACCATGTAGGGTAACCATCTAGAAAACCTACATCATCTATCATTAGACATATTGGTAGTTCCTCATGATATAATAAGGTTTATACTAGATGTTTCTCAAGTAGTAAGATCTCTACATCCTCCCACTAATATCTAAGAAATGGGCTTGAGATACCATGTACCAAGCCAAACTATCTCCACAACATATCAAATGGAATGAGCTCTACCTCCCCATTCCTCTTGTCAAAGATCCACCTATAACTTTATAAGGATAAGGTGTGTCTCCTATATCCAACCCACTCTAGAAACATGTCATAAGGTCTCTAGATATCATTACCAAAAACTAAGGCATCTAGTGCATCTTTGAACCAATTAGTATCATGCACCCCTCCTACACCTATGATGGAAAATTCAACTCTCTATCTCATAAAATTGACTAAGGTATATATTTGAGCATACCCTACCCACAATAACCCCATCAACCTCAAAAATTAAATGTGCTCATAGGCCTAGTATTTTAGAACCAAATCCACATTAATGCCATACCTCATGTGAGCTCTAAAGCCCCACAACTCTATATATATCTACACAAGTAGCATAGGCACCCAACCAAACACTATGATACCTAGTAGCATCTTGACAAATACCCCCAAAATCAAGTAAAAGAACCTCCCACTACTCAGGTTAGGAATAATGAAACATGAGACTAACATCATCATCATGGTCATCAACCTCCTATCATCTTTCACCCTCTGATACAACATAGTGTAGCTAAAGCTACCAACATGCTACCTCACTCAATCATGATCATCTTCATATAGTATCTCCAAGAGCTCATCTCTCTCCTCTTGCACTATGTGATAAGCTGGGTTACCCCATATGGGTAACCAAGTGATCTTATGAACATCTTTTGGTAAGATCATTATCTTACTAGTGGTAGTGAAGATGATCATGGTTGGATCTCATCTCTCAATGAGGGCCATAATCATCATCATATTATGAGACACATTTTGATAATTCCTCATCACTCTAAGGCCCACCTCCTCCATATAATCCCAATCTATAGCAGTCATACCCTACTAGATCTCTATAAAGATGTGTGGCAACTGATCATGCATATAAATATGATTTTTTGATTGCAAACATTTGATAGTAAATAAGTAAGTTCCCTATACTATTTTTCCCATGAACTTAGCCTCTTAAACCTATCTTATCTACCCTTAATGCTTAAACCTTGTCCTATTATCATATACCCTAAACATCAACTATTTACCCCTTACCCCTTATCAAGAAATTATAACCACTCTCTTGACCTCTACCATCAATGAAACCTTAAAAGATACTACCTAAGGTTTTACACTTGACACCCCATTTACCAAACTTTATAACATTCAAACCTACAAATATTTTTATTAAAAAACTTAGCCACTTGGTTGACTATCAATGGTCACTATGACCACCAATGGTCTGGTTACCCTTTTACTAATGATCATCGACCATTGATGGTTAAGATGACCATTGATAATCACTATGTATGATCATTTACAAAAATCCTCAAAACCCTACCCACAAAAAAACTTCCCTACACACCCAAATTTGACCACCCACTACTCTAACTTTATCCTTGACCCTACCCCCACCTACTTACCCTCTCAATTTCAATTTTTACCCACTTATTTCAACTAGACAAAATCAAAATCCTATAACTAGGTCAAACTATATATACCCTCCCACAACAATAATCCATCAAGCATATACCCAATTCAAATGTAATACAAATCACATCTAAACTACTAATTTGAGGATTCTCCCAACCTCATTCTTTGAACATCATCAAAGAAGAATCCAAGGACCCATTTCACATCCTCATTTACATCTACTTTCACCTTCCATCCTCTTTAGTCCACTTGATCAATACAATTCAATAACTCCACTACTCACCCACTCACCAATCACCATCATCACCTTCTCCTAATATGAAAACCCACTAAAGCTCAATAGTTCAACTATTCAAATGAGTCCAAAATGACTCACTTTTTTATTTTGACCTCTAAACTTTTAGGGTTTGAACCTTGACCATTGATGGTTAGGGTGACTACCGACAGTCACCCCTTAGACCCATGACCATTAATGGTCAAGAGCTTAACTTTTGGATTTTTCCTCTTCTCCCACAACATTTTAGCACACCTCACCTTATACCCACCCATAGAGACTACCTTATCTACCCACCTCAACAACCACCTTGTTACCTCACCATTAGTACAATTTATCCTAATTAGTGTACATTTCATGACAACTTTCACTTGGTTCTTTTGACCACTATGACAAAAATTACCATGTTGACCAAATTTTTGAACTCACATTACCTTCTGTATGCCTAACTAATTGGTTTCTTCATAGGAGTAATTATTAACTTAGGTACCTATGACTTCACCTAACTAATTCATGTTTTTTCTAAGAGCACTTCCTACCTTGAATACCCATGGAAACACTCACCTTGACAAGAAGACTTGCATTTATGAGTGAACCTAGTAGCCACACCTAAATGTAGTCATGTGATCCACTTGTCACTTGTCCTTATAGCATTGACCTTTATTTTTCCCAACTATGTCAACCTATTCAATACATGATCTTGGTTATTAGACTTTTGTCACACTTTGTATGCATATTTTCACTTCAATGCCCAACCTATCACCCACCTTCATGATGACCACCTTCATCATCACCTTCACCACTTATCAAACCTACACCTAATTTAATTTTATGTCATCAATTCTTATTTTGAGGGGGAACACATCCTCCCATGCTAAGGGAAACTAAGCCTTTGACCAATAATCCATTTTTGTATTATAACTTGTTGATATAAACTTCATAACCAAAAAGGGAAAAATATAAACACTATAAATACACACATGATGATTTTGAATGTCATAATTCCCCTAGACCACCTCAAGACCTCCTTAGGCTCAACCTATACCATTTAACCCTAGACCTATCTAATTGTAGTTAGTTTGACCTACTAGCTAAACCTACCTGTTAACCTAGCTTTACCTTGGCCCTCAACCATCTATGGTCACCCTAATCATCGATGGTCACCCTGACCACCAATGGTCAGGGTCCACTATCTAAACTAGCTTAATTGATCCTTCACCTTGACTTAATTTTTTATAATTATCTCATCTAATTTGTGTTTTAGCCAATGCATACATGGGTTATATTTAGATAGTAAGTTTGACCCCTTTTTAACATCTTATTATACCTCTCCTTCCTTACCTATAAGAATAGAGGTGTATGAGGTGAAAAGGGATCCATCCATGACTTTAATATCTTTTACATCTATAATTTATTTATAGGTCATATTTTCCAATAATATAGTGATCCAACCATCACAATATAGAGCTGACTTATTGCCACCCCTTGATCAATAACCAAGTACCATTACTCTTCTGGAATCATGCCAAACTCTACCCATGAGCCAACTACCTCAACCATTCATATGATCAACCTTCTATAAGCTAAGTATTTGCTTTCCATTATTCAATTAATTTATTTATATTTCATTATTAGCCTAGTGTAAAACCAACCTCTAGGAATTTCCTTCTGGAAACCCATCAATCTAAATTTTATCAACCCAAACCCAACACATAGTAACTATTGATGATCATCTTAACTACCAATGGTTTGTCCAACTGTTGATGCTCACCTCAACCACTGATGATCACTATGGAAATAAATAATATCATGATATTTTCACCCACTTACCCTCAACCAAATCCAACTTTATTTTCATCTACCTATTCATATACCCCTAACCTATTTTTTGAACTATACTCAAACTATTTAGCATTAGTATTGACCTGCTTATTATTATATTAGTGATTTTAGTATATTTATTTATCAAGCATTTATTGTATTCAATTTTATTACCTTTTGATTATTGATGTAAGAACTTTATCTTCTTTTTTTAAACTTAATTGTTTAAAACATGTAGATTGACAGCCCCTAAAGAAGCTCTTGCTTCTGGGATCTAGCTAGTGCTAGGCAATCCACCCAACTATCTATCTAGCTAGCCATTTATTTTAGTGTTGTCTTATTTTTAGGTCATTCCTCCCAATCCAAGGAGGATTTATCTATAATCACCTAATTCAATGTGTGCAAAATGAATTTTTTTCAACCATACCCATATCTAGTTTATTTTTCTTTCTTTCTCAAAATACAAGCTAAAATTCACTGAAATAGAGTCCTCCTCAGAAGAGGATCCCCCTAAGGGCACCTTCCTCCCTTTCAATGTTTTACCATGTTTAGCCAACAATATTATAATCCATTTATGTATAATGGGGTTAGACTCATTAATTTGATGGGTGAGGATAATGCATTCTAATGACTTTAATAGGTAGAATGGTAGGCTAATATTATAACCCTAGAAATGGTTTAATAATAGAAAGTGTTGGGATAAAACTAAGTTATACATACCCTCTATATTTGGGCATCACATCATCTATATTCATACCTTTGGCCATTACCATGGGAGATCATCTTGAGGAAACCCTTGTCTATTTTTATGAACTCATTCATGCAAAAGAAGTGTTGGAGGAGTTCTTAATTTTTAGTCTAGTCTTTGGAAGCCTTAACCCCTTTGCACATCATTCTTGTGGACTTGCCTATGAATTCCTCCGTGAATATAAAGTTAATTACCTACATCACCACCATACACTTATTCCATCTAGTGATGAAGTCCCTAGAAACCTTCACATCATGCTCTTTAATCCATAACATTAGTTTTGTGAGTCCCCCTACTATAAATTTTTCCAAACTTTATTTTATCCATGCACCTCAGAACATGAGGTAGGATCTAATCACTTTCTATCACCCCAATTAGCATTGTGTCAATGGACTTAGGATAGATGATTAAGAGGTTCTAGAATAGACTAGTTTGAGTAATTTGAAATAGGCTTGGGAGACATATTGCCTTCATCCTTAATCATTAAATCTGCCTCACTCTTTAATAATGGTAGTTCATAATTTTTAAAACCCATCTCATGAAGAGATATGTTCACACATTTGTTAGATTGATATCCCACCCAGCCTATTGTACTTTCATTTTGTATAGCCAATTAGACACTATTAGGGATGTGGTCTCCTTCGTGCCAACTAATTAAAAGGTGGAGGTCTAATATTATGTTATTAAGTAGATCTACCCCCCTATTGCCTTCATAATATGTATGCATAATTTGGACTTGTGCCATGACAATAAAACATTGCTTGGCATCATCCATGATACCTTTTATTGTGTGGGATAGGGTTCTTTTACCATCTAAAGAATTTACAATGTTTAAAGAGTCACCATCCATGATGATTCTTTCTAATTTAAGTCTAGAGGCAAGTTGGATACCCTAATAAGCTACCTTAGCTTTAGCAAGATGGTTTGTTTGAGTTCCCAAAGGCCTCGTATATGAAATAATAATCTTTCCTTTTGAATTCTTTATGACACCTCCCCTACCTAAAAGTCCTAGTTTTCCTTTATAAGAACCATCAAAGTTCAATTCATCCCAAACTTTAGGTGGAGACTTTCATTTTGTATGTTTGTTGATAAGTTCCTTGGAGGGGAATTTAGTTTATGAACTACTTCCCATTTGTTGAAGATCATTTATATTGAAGTAGGTCTAAGGTTTTTTTCCATGGGAGAAAAATGTTTCCAATTTTTGATGATAGCCTGATAGAGATGGAGAAAGGCCCCTTTAGGCCGGTGCCTTTTGTTTGAGAAAAAGGCTATCATTGTAGGCTTTCCACACACACCAAAAATAGTGTGGAAGAGATAAGTACCACATGAAGTTTAGGGATGGGAGATTATAGGGTGGTTTCCATTACTTTATGAGATCAAGCACATTGTTCAGTTTTACCCAAACTAGGTTGAATTTATTCATCAACTAGTTAAATAATATCAAATTTTAGGGGTGGTTTAGAAATAGGTGGTAGATCAAGTCTTCCACATTTCTACATAATGGGTATCTATTAGGGACTATCAATCCTCTTTTATCTAGGTTTTCCACTATTAGGATTTTATCTTAAGCCTCTAGCCAAAAGAAGAAGTTAACTTTAAAAGTCAGATGATTTATCCAAAGGTATATATAAAAGTTCCATTCACTTACTAGGTTAAGATCAATGGCATATCTTAAGGACATCAAGTACATACCACTCTCTTCTATAACCCATATAAAATGATCCTCCTTTAGGAATGTAAGAATGTGGATCTAATTGATAGAGGAATTAAGAGTCTATATTGCCTGTACTTCTTCAATTATGTGCCCTTTAGTGGGGATTAGTTTTCATCTTTTTGATCCTTATATCACCACCTAGTATTCTTTTACTTTTAATCCCCATCTTTGCTTGAAGTTCCTATAGAAGTTATCCCTAGTTTGTTGTGAGGATACAGGGTAGAGAACAACCAGGCATCTTCCTAGAAAATAATTTTCTCTTGATTTACAATTATACATTTGATGCCTTTCATTAGAAGGTCCTTATATTTGGTGATGTCCTTATAAAATGTGGATCCATCCTCATGACCCCCTTCCCACAAAATGTCTTCTACTTTTGAACCTTCAAAGTATTTATATTTAACTATTATTTCTTATTTTCTATCTTCCTTTATGAGTCTCTAACCTATTTTTACCAGTAGGGCTCTATTCATAGATTTTATACTTCTAAGACCTAGTCCTCCATTAGCTTTAGGAAGATAGGATTTTTCCTAGGATATGAGGTTGTACCTAAATATATCTTTAGTACCCCTTAATAAGAAGTTGTTTAAGATTTGTTCAATTTTAGTAGCCACCTTGGAGAGTATTATAAAAAAATACATTTGGTAAATGAGAATGCTCTAGATCAAGGCTTTGAGCAACTATTACTTCCCTACCTATGTCAGATGGTGTCCTTTATACCCTACAAGCTTCCTTTATATTCAATCAATGAGGGGGTTCTAAAGATCATAATCCATTTTTCATTAAAAAAGAGGAATTCCCAAATGACTTGTGGGAATTTCTCCCACCTAGCATTCCAATGTTGTAGAAATTATTTTTTGTTGAATGAGAGGAGTGTTAATGAAAAATAAAGAACTCTTTTGGAAATTGATGCAATGATTTTAAAAAGATTCATAATTTTTTAGGAAAATTTTTAGGCATTTAGATTACTCCATGGAGGATTCCCCAAGGATAATGGTATTATATAAAAACTTTTAATGCATGACAAGATTTGTGTTAAGTGCCACTAAAATTCTTTTTATCAATCTGTAATTATAGGCTTTTAGAATACTCCTCCCCAACATTTCTTATACAATGATGAAGAGGTATGGAAAGAGGGGGACTCCATACCTTAATCTTATGTAAGTAGGAAAGAATCATTTTGGAATTAAATTTATGATAATAGAAAATTTAGGAGTGGTTATGCAATTCTAGATGATCTTCTTGGTGTCTTGATTAAATCTCAACATTTATAGAATCAACATAAGGAAGTGCCAAGAGAATCGATCATAATATTTCATCATGTCTAGCTTAAGGAACATTCCCTACCTTGAGGATATATAATTGGAGTGAATGGCTTCATGACCTAGGATGATACCATCTTTTATTTATCTGTCAGCCATAAAGGTTCCTTGTTTCTCCCTAATGACCTTATCTAAGAGATGTTGCATTCACTTTACCAAGATTCAGGAGAAGATTGTTTACATGCTATTGTAAAGGCTGATAGGGTGGAAGTATTGTACATTTTTATACACCCTATTTTTTAGGGATCAACACTAAAAAGTGTTATTAATATCTCTAAAGATGGTTTTAGATTGGAACAATTCTCTAGAATCCACCTCAACCTCTTAATGAATAATGTCCCAAAATTTTTGGAAGAAAAATGGGGAGACCTATCATGTCCTACAGAATTAAATCCTTCCATCATGAAGACCACACTTTTTATCTCCTCTTCATAAGGTACTTTACTAAGGAAGATATTTTTAGTGTTAAAGATGACTTTATCAAAGTTATTCAATGTGGTAGCCAATAGTTGTTCATCTAGTTGACCTTATTTTATGATGAGGTTTTTAAAAAAATTAATTGTATGGTGAGATATCTCCTCCTCATCTCTAATAATAAACCCATTTTCCATTTTCAATTGGGATATTTTGTTAATGTTTATATATCTTGTTTATGAATGATGGAAAAACTTGGTATTCCTATCCCCCTCCTTCAACCAAGTGCACCTAGAATTTATCTCCAATAAGATTCCTTTCTTTCTTAAAGGTTATGGAATGGACACAAAAATTATTTTTCCATGTGGTGAGTTTATTCATTGTTACAATCCATTGCACAGAGGTTTTCAATGGCTGATAGTTCTGCCTCTAGTGCCCTTTTTATAAGAAGATGTCATCAAAAACTTCTTTATTCCAAATCTTCATCTTCATTTTGAGGAATCTATTTTTTAGTATAAATAAACATATTATAACCCAAAAGTGGTTCTTTCTACCATTCCCTTAAGGATTTTTTAAGATTAGTATGATGGAGTCACATGATTTTGAATCTGAAAGGATTGCATTTAGGTTTCAAAATTTTATCTCCTTAAAAGATCAAGAGGTTATGATCATACCTAATTTTGGGGAGGGGAGAGAGCCTACTGGAGAAGTGGATATCCCAATTTAAAGAAATTATAAATCTATCAAGTCAAACCTAGATTAAATTTTCACTCATTCTTTTGTTAGACCACGTGAATGGGTTACCATTTAGGTCCACATATACTATTCCTACATTTGTAATGAAATAATTAAAATCCATCATGATTTTAATGAAATATTTATGCCCCCATTTTTTATCTCTTAGAATAAGGTGGTATTGAAGTCCCCAAAATTAATCCAATTCTAACTATCATAGGTCCTTCGAAAGGTCAGTAGGTTTTCCCATATATTATTTCTAGTGGATTTCTCATTTGGAGCATAGACATTGGATAGGATCCATATCTAATTTATATATAAATTCATAAAAGTGATATAAATATGTTCATTTATCTTACATAAAATATCTCCTCCAAGGTTCTATGGGTTCTAAATGACCGCCTGGCCCTTAGAGGCACCTTTAGAGTCTAAAGCTAAAACATAGGCATTTATCCAAATTTTCATAACACAAGATCTTAGAATAGATTCAGACATTTTGGTGTCTTAGATGATAAGAATAAAAGGGTCAACTATTTTAATAATATTATAGAGGGTCTTTTATTTTTTGGGGTTATTTAAAACCCTAACATTCTAAGAAAGGATTTTTATTTCTTATCCCACTGGATTTTAAGGGTTTGATAAAAAAACCTTAGTAATCTCTTTAGCCATTTATAAATTCTTTGTGACCATTCTAGGTGACCTACCCACTAGTTTTGGGGCAACTCCAATGTTATGTTTTTTACCCCCATTTTTAATTTTGGAGTTTGTGGTAAATCCTTCATCTAGGGACAAATCTTGAGGAGGAAATTTGGTCTTAGAACATTGTCCCCAATATTGTTTGGGTTCTAAGGACTTTAGAAGGGGAGATAATAGGGTATCATTAGGAGGGGGAAATTAACATAGTCCAAGCTAGAAAAGAGGGGGATTTTCTAAAATAGAGCTTGAGCTAACTAAGAGGTTGGGGTAGGCTTAGGTGAGAGAGGAAAACTTAAAGGGTGAGAAGGAGGGGGAGGAGGGGAGGGGATAAGGGATTGAAGGTGAGAAAATTGGGGTGCCTAAGGTAAAATAAGGGTGTATAAGGATCCATGATGGGTTTGGGAGGGGAGAGATGAGGTCAAATGGTAGGGGCCAGGTTTGAGTCATGCAAAGAAGGGGTGATGCACTTAAGAGGGGTGACAAAAGCTAAGTGAGAGGACATAGGGAGAAGGAAGGGGGGATGGGGTAAATCTAAGGGAAAGAGAGGTAAGGGGAAGGGGTAGGTGGTTTAGGGAGAGTCACCCTAGGGGGACCTTCTCACTCAGGGTCATTGAGTTAGCAAATAAATCAAGAAGAGTGAATGAGTTATTACAAGGAATACATTTCAATCCATCAGATAATGAAACACTTGGAGAAGCTCTAAGAGAACCAATTTTGAGAGGTTTGTTCCTTCCTTTATGTTACCTTCTTATACTTCATATGCATGGGGTGGTAGTGTCTTGACATTTCTTGGGATAGTCCCTCAGCATATGGCTTAAAATGTTACAACACAGGTAGATGATTGCATTATTCTCATACACGATGATCTGAATCTTTGGTAGCTTATTTTTAAAATATACTTCATCATGGCTTTATTTTTCCATTTCCATCCTTTTTTAACTTTATAGAAACATTTTTTATTGTGACCTTTACTCTATTGGATTTTATCTTTTTTTGCTTGAGATTTACCTAATTTTTTTACCTGTCATACATTTTACTTTTTCACCTTTGGACACTTCTTGGTTTTTCATTTTTTTAGTTTCATGGTAATATCATGGGGAATATAACTAGTCCACACTAATAGACTCCCATCCTCCATAACAATACCTTAGGGTTTTCTCTCACTCTATATTTATCTCTTTGAGCACCTCTTGGTTCTGATATCTTGTCATCTTACTATATTTTGCCTCTGAGATCCCCTATCACCCTTTCATCCCTTAGTTTTGACATCTATAATATTATTATCCTTTATTTTTTCATATATTTACCCTAATTATTTTTTCACTTCTTGGATTTTAATTTTATGAGTTGTGTGGTTAGACCTTAGGGAAAACAATTAAGCCCTCCTCACAATTTTTCATCTTAGTACAACCATTTTTATCCTGAACCTAAACCCAACTATGGCTAGGTGTTTTCTTATAAAGATAAGGAAATAGTTGAGAGTGGTGTTTTGTCACTTAGAGCCAATTTTATTATCTTTAGGAAAAAATATTTTAGTTTATCTACATGTTTCTCATCTATGCTTTAACCTCACTTATGATAAAGCTCAAATCTAATTGTCATTTTATCATTTCCATTCATATATTTTTTATGATTGGGAAATCCTAATCAATTTCATGTTCATATCAATTTATCTCTTTTTTCCACCTCCTTTTGGGCACACCAAGGTCATTTTCAAGATTGTATTATTTTATAAGGTGCATTTCTATGAGTAACTAAGATTTTTGGTCTCTAAGTTATCTAATTTAGCAGTTAGGTGTAAGCTATATTATGTAAGTCATTTTTATAACCCATTATTAGTCTTATAAATCTGTAAGGAGGAAGTGAATAGAAAAATATATATAAATTAGAATCCAAAATATCATCTAATCAAAATCAAAAGGTAATTTCAAAATGTAAAATATATTTCAAAATTAAAATCATACTAAAATATGTGATCATATCATTTGGCATGTCCCCTATCCTATTTGAATATCAAAATCCATAGTTGGCCTAATAATAGAGCTAAAGTTCATTATGGTGTGGTAATGGACACACACACACACACACACACACACACACACACACACACACACACACACACACACACACACACACACACACACACACACACACAAAGCCTCTCACCCTAGTATGTTTGTATATATGTAGATATAGCATCACATATTTTCTTTTCTCACACAAGTAGACAATCATTTCATTATACTGATAAATTTATAAGGTGTCTTAAGAAAATAGTAACACATTTTGGGAAGGTAGGATTTAATTTTTTACCATGCATTAGCCTTCATGGGATGATCTTTATAATTCACTAGTCAGCCCAAGATCATGATTTCGAGGTCTAGTTCTCTAGGTTCATCAAGGTCAAAAGATTTTATATTTTTCAAGATGATTAGAGTGTATTTTTTCTAATAAATAATGTGTTTCCACCTTGGTGGCTCCCTCTTTTCCCTCTTTTTTCATTTTTACCCTTGAAAAGAAGTTTTTTTTATAAATCTTTCCCATCTTCTATATATATCTTATTCTTCATATATTCTAGATATGTCATCATTTTAAGAGGTGTTAGTGCTAGAAGGTTCCCATTTGAGTTTGGAACATTTGTATATAATATGCAACTTTTAGTTTTTATGAGATAATATCTTGGTCATTGCATTATTTTTCTAAGATTTCTCTTAGTTAGGTTTATGCCCTTGATATTGTATTCCAACTTTTACAAGTTGTTTGGACTTATTTTAGTCCTCCTTTTATGGTTATCCAACCCCATTTATGACTTTATGCTTAATTATATTTTGTATCATATATTGTTCCTTTGGACATCTAGAACTAGTTTATCCATCACTTAATGGCTTTCCATATTTTCTTCCTTTTTACCATATTTTTTGAGAGCTCTATATATTTATGTTTTAAACTCCCTTTTATATGTTCACATTGATTTTATCTATTTTTATCTTTTCATCTTTAGGGTTTCTAAATTTTAGTATTTTCACCCACCATAATCAATACTAAGGTATTTATAAGAAATATTGGTGGAAAGGTAAGTGTTGATATATATGTGTTACTTTTAGTTTAATTATTTCATTTATTTACATCATTTATTTTATATTTTATGTTTTTATGATAATTTACTAGAGAAACATATTAAATTACACTATTTTGACATGTGATAAACTTTGTGTAGGGCATATAGATATACATAATTTTTTAATCACTAATAGTTTTTTAAGGACCCATTGGTGCATCTTTCTTACTTAGTGTACATCTTAATGAGAACATCTGGATCAGTCTGGGATACTTCATGGTAATTTACATGATATTATTTTATTATGATCACCTACCATGCCTATTTTCACTCATTATATTTCTATATGATCATTCTGATCTCCTCTAATGATATTTTCTTTTCATTTCACCTCTTCTACCTAGTTTCAAGCATTTTTCCAACTAATTAGATGAATATCAAGTTATTTTTTTAGCCTTTATGTTTACAAATATATTATAAATGGATAATGTAATTTATATTATCACTTATTTTCATTTCCAAATATATCAACCCTACTTGATATAGTTGTTTTCATTCCTATACTAACTTGACATGGTTGATGGAGTACTATTTTATGTCTAGATCATTTAACTATATCAATCTAGATCAATTCCATCAACATATATTTTAGGTCACTTTTATGAGTTAGATTCATATATATAGGATTATTATTTCTCATTTTTATAATAAACACATATTATCATTTCTTTATTGTGATAAGCACCTTCCTTTATTAAAAGAATATGAACCAAAGTATAAGAGCTTATTATTTTAGAAGTAGTTCAAGGTCTTTGAAGTTTAATATAATAAATTTGAACCAAATATGAAACCCTTATAATTTGAGGTAAAAAATTAAGGATACATAGGTCTTTTTCTTTCTCATTTTATTCTTCACATACATCTCTTATAGTTTGCCACTTGATCCAAGTGGGATATTGATGCACCTATAAGTAAACCCAAATTAACTATCCATATATTTAAAATCTTTATTTAGTTTGGTTTAAATGAATATAATAGAGTATTATGAAATTTTTCTCTTATCCATTTTTATTTTAACTTATGTTATCTTTTCATACTAATATATCCTTATTTAGATACCTCTTGTCTACTATCTGATAGAATGTCTATATATTTAGATTACATTTTATCCATCCTATATTTTGGTTCCCATAGTTCATTAGTTCCTTGAATATGGTTTATTTATTATATCTTTGACACCCCTCTTCTAAATAGCTCTTAATTTAAACCGTTACCCCATTTTACAACATAGCCAATTTTATGTAGTTTTTTACTAGCATGGCTAGTTTTCACAACATAGCCAAAAATATACTAGTGCCTTATATTATATTTGACAATCCTAAAATTAGAGGTATTTTCTCCTTTTAAAATTACCTTTAGGGTGTGCACAAAACACACATAAAAAAATAAGGTAAAATCTGGCACTAGAAGGAAGGTCTAACTAACCACATCATAGTATACCTAGAGACCACAACCCTTAAACTATTATTCAAGCCTAGAAAAAACCATAGTCCCATAAAAATATTACTAGGTATAGGTTATACTCATTTTTATTATTATTATTTTCCAAAAAAATCATAGGAGACCTATATTTATCATGTGGAGTCCAAGGGTCTCCATAGTTAAGCCTAGTTCACTAATGTATAATATTATCAACAACTCTAGGAAAATAGCTTGGGTATATAGATTAGCCATTAAATTTTTTGGAGATCATCATGAATTACCTTAAAATCCAAAAATATACCTCCCATGATTCACACCCAATGGGGGAATTACTATAAAATAACATATAACATCCTATAAGACTTCCCTGAGACTTCTAAATGTTGAGCATGAAGATGTAGCTTGTAAGATATTTGTGTTTACCCTATAAGATGTTGTATATAGATGGTTCTTTTATTTTCTTGATAAATCCATCACTAGATGGAACTAGTTTAGAAATAAAATCTTATCCTACTTCAAAGAAGATATTAACCCAAGTATCTTATACCAATAACTTGTTAGTATGAAAAGGAAACCCATTGAGCTGATTATAGACTTTAAAGAAATGTTTAAAAATATGTCTACTCAAATAAATTTCTATACATACCCTATGCTAAGACAGCCCTTGAAATGTAAAAAAATATATTATACCCTTGGGAAATTATCTTCTTATAAATGGATAATATCATAGTAGCCTTTCCACTTGCATATACTAAAGTTATTAAGAGTTGAACAAATATTTAATCAACAAGGTATATTTTTTTGGCAAACCCAAATGTTGTCCAAAATTTAAAACCTTGAATCTAATTTTTAATGTCAACTAAAATGTTTAAATATAAAATTTTATACTGATGGTCATTCAAGTACCTCTAATACAGGCATTACCTAATAAACACTTGAGTTTCCTTGATATAACCAATGGTCAAATGGCCACATGGGTTCATGTGTTCACAAGAATAGAACATACTAAATTATTCACTCAACTTCTTGAGGTCTAGCTAAGACAACCAACATAATGTATTGATGATGGGTGGAACTAAGGATTGGGATGATTTTTTGGTGGAACAAGATTTAAAATGATGAGAGGAAATGGATTATCATGATGGAAAAAAAAATAGTTTTGATGCATAAATTTAATCATTAAGATCATCCAACTAAGTGGAAATAGAACTCCAAGGTTCCTTAGTATTGGTCATGATGATGAGGTGAAACTCTTGGTCAATGTTGGGAAAATCAAAGGGGTAATGGTTTGGTTTAATGACTCATGGAATATGGTTGAATTTTTAAATATTATTATTCATTTTCAATTTCACACAAAATTTGAATGATATATGAAGAGGCTAGACCCAAGGAGAAGAAAGGGGAATGAAGGTGACTAGTTGAGAATGACAATTTATTGATAGCTTGATTTTATGGGAGGATGATTATGGGGGGATATAATATATAATAATGATATTATACATAATTTATAGAGTCTAAAATTATGTTTGTAATCAACATGGAATGGAAAACCTATCTATTGAGCTTTTTGCTAATGTTGGATTGGATATTGGTGTCAGGGCCTAGGGTTTTAACTCTAGGAAAAATACCCACTCTATGGAGATAGGGATTCTTTATGAGAGTAATAAAGATAAAATGTGATGATATGTATAATTATATTATATTTTTTTGATGTAATGTTTTGGTAGACCTTACTATTCTATGACAATCAAGATTTTAGAATGCTTGTGCTCATTTTGGACAAGTCTTTGATTATTGATTTATTTTTAGTTTTTGAAATGTTTTGACTAAAATGAAACATAAATAATTATCTAAATAAAAATAATGAGATAAAATTACAATAAATATATATCAATTAATTAAATAATTATTATTTTTTATTTTTTTTATTTAATTTTCATTGCATGCAATATTAGAAAGCAAAATCTATGCTAACAATGAAAATGTTGATTTTTAGCTTTTCTAGGTGCAAACTAAATGAAATAATTTTAGTATTTTAAGATTATATATGAATTAATATACTATTAAAAATATATTTCATAACATTAAATTTAAGTAAAAAAATGACATATATATCATAAGCGGCAATGCTACTAAGTTTCTAAATATTCTTTTGCATATGCAAGCTAGAACTACTTTTTAGGGTTTTTAGATGAGTTCACATTAAGTGTGAATTATTTGTATCAAATTAAAATGAATAAATAATTTATTATTTTTTTATTTAATAAAATAAAAAATCATTTTTAAATTATATAATTAAGGAACATCAATATCAAGATAATCATTTTTTCTATCCTAGGTTTGGCTTGAGTTTTTTATTTGCCAGTGTGCTTGTTTGTGCATGAACAAAAGATTGTTCCAAATTTAAAATTGATAATTATTTAAGATTAAAGTGTTTATTTTTTAATTTTATAATACCTTTTTATGGTTGAATACATATGTATATGCTTTGAAATAACTTATTGAATGCTTCAAAACAATAAGGAAACTAACTAATATTTTTTTGATGTAAAGACAAGAAGAGAGAATAATTCATTTTCCTATCTATTTTAATTTTAAAAATATAGATATAATATAATGACATAAATTATGTTAAAATTATCTAATATAATTAATAAATAAATAATATTAAAACTATAAACCCCCAAACTGGTTAAAATGTGGATCAACTAGAATTAGGAGATGTATTTGTGATATGATCCTTAGCATGCTAGCTTCTCCACCCAAAATAATGTTTGAATGAAATATATGGCCAAAGAGAATTATAAAATAAAAATATTAAAGGAATAATATAATAGAAACACAAATCTAAACAAAAGATATATTAACTATGGTTAGCTAGTGCACTGATTTATAATATATGGTTGTGAATTCAATGACTTTCCATGCTTGAAATTATGTAGTCTAACACAAAAATGATTAAATATATATATAAAAATAAATTTAAAGTAGGTTGTGGAAATTTAAATATTAAATTTCAATCTCTAATGAAAAATTTTTGATCCAAAATTAATCTAAAATTGAGATACTTGTAGAAGAAGCATGGATCTTGAAAGGGGGAGTTTAACTATTAGTTAACTAAAAGTTAAACTTAGGAAGAAAGGGGAGTGATAAAAATAAGAGTATAAATAAAATAGATAGTAATGAGGTATAATAAAGATGGATATAATAATAAAAATGATAATTAGCATGAAGAACACATGAAATCTTGAGTTTTGGAAGTTAGATTTGAAACACGAACCAAAGGTAATGGAGCCACCCCTATTTATAGGGTTGGTTACACAACTGTCAATATTCATGACACAATCATAATTCATGATAATATAGCCTAAAAAAACTAATACATAACTACCTTATTATTTATAGTTCTATCATAATTTTTTGCAAAACCATCATAATGGTTCTATCACCTTAGTGGTGGTTCCAAAATGGATTGCAAACATTCCATTACAAAGAGGGTAAATTTCACCCTCTATGGAGGGTTTTTTAAATTTTTTTAAAGAGGATAAAAATTTCAAACAAAAATGGGGTTTTAGAGGTTAAAGATAGATATAGGGAGGGAAAAGGACTATAATGTTACAGAGAACCTGCATTGAGCATAAGGTAGGATATCACTGCATTATCATTGGATATCATACTAGAAATATTATGCTATGAAAATTTTGCATGCATACATATTTACGCCTTAGTATGGAAAATTATCATGAATTAATGAGGGTGTGTTCCCAAAAATTGGTGTGAATAATGGAACTAGAGAGTTAGAAATACTTACCTTACTTACCTTGGTGATATAATGAATCTAGATAAGACTTTATGCAACTTTTAGATAAAACATGGGAATCAGGTGAAATTTAACAAAAAAAAGTGATAAATGCACTACGTAATAAAATAATGGACAATATTACTTAAAATTAATGTAATTAATATCATACTACCTACATCATCCCATTAGAGGACTGAATTCAGTGCCAAGCCATCATGATCCTAAAAAATTGTAAAATGTGCTATAGAGGATGGAAAGCCATTAAATTATTATTTTTATAGAAATTTATCATTGAAATGACTTTTTAAACATTAAAATGTTCAATATTAATACAATTTTTCAAAAATAGAAAAAACATTAAATCAAAATAGCTAATTTGGGGGCTTACATATTCAAAAACTTGCCAAAATGGATTCAATTGTGAAAATTAACTTTGTGAGATTTTGGGCTCTAGATTGATTGTGATGGTTTTGAGTGAGAAAGTAGTAAATAATTTAGAATACAATAGGAATAGTGAATATAATAGTAGTAGGTGGAGTAGGGTAGGGATAGGTAAGTTTTATTAATTTTTCTCTCTTTTTCCCTAGTTTTATAAATTTGATTAAAACTCACTAAAAATATGGTCAAATATGAAAATTTTAATTTCAAAATGTTAATGGGATGGTGTATAATAATAAATTGTTAATATTTTAGTGTTTTAGGTTTATTTTTGTGGTATTTTGGGGGATTTAGACTTAGACATAGCTGACATATGGAACCATTAGTCTATGCAGACTGATGGTTATCTAATCACCACAATGGTGTTAAAACAACCATTTTTATAGTCATGTTGGTGATGAAACTATGATTAAGTGGTGGCTTCATAAATAATTATTATGGTTCCATAAAATGGAAATGAAAACGCCATTTAATATTGTTTGGATCCTAGCAAAATGAGAAAGGGGTTGAATTAGAGTCTCTTCTTATTATAGGGGACCTATATTTGTTGGAGAAAAGATTTGGAGTAGGAATGGATCCATCACTCCATGAAATTATTTATGGTTGAGGAGATGGATATTTTGGATCAGGTTATTATATAGGTGGGAATTTTTCCCACCTCATGAAATATACTGTATGACCTTTTTATTTACTATAAAACTGACCAAAACACTTTCATGTTCCCTCAAGCCCCATGAGAATGAACTATCACTCTTGTTGACAAGTATAATATTATAGGTCTAGAGATAACAAGTTAGTTAGTGGCCATAAGGGAGGACATGAGAATGGTTGAGGCAATGTGTTGGGCTAGACATTTTGGTGATGTTGTCACACCTAATGTGGGTGAGAATTATAGAGTGCAGATTTTTAGGATTGGAGGATTAGTGATCCTAAATCTACTGAAAGTGATCATTCATATCCTTCCCTTTTGACTAGTGGGTCACAAGGGTACCGATATGATACTATATAGTTGGTCCTCAATCATATACCAAATTAAATAAATGGGAGATCAATTTTTATGGGATGAAGAGATATTATCATATACCTATAAAGACTTGTACCATTTGGTTAGATTAAGATCACTTTCTATTAGACATCCCAAGCTTCTCATGAGCTAGGTATATGAGTGGATGATCCCCTACTAAAATGGAATCACCATTTATGATAAAAATGACATTAAGACCTAGATATGGATAGATGTAACACTATTTTATTATTTTTTTAGAAGTATTTAGGACCTTGATAGTGGTCAACTTCATATCAGTACCCTACCAAGGCATGGTTGAACAATGGGATGGGGAAGCCATTTACCTCATGATAGCATCTAGGGCCACCTAGGCATGAGATATAATAATAAAATTTGAGGTGAACCCAATGTAAAATGTATCTCAACAATTCAACATTCCCTACATTGTAAACCTTCACATACTAGTAGTGGTGTATAGAGGCATGCAAGAGGCATAAATAGGTAGATTAAGGAAGCTAAAATGGCACCCACTTGTAGGAGGGGTGCCCATCATGAAAATAGTTATTCTGAGAGTTTTAAAAGGTGGATAAGATCTGATAGGATAATAACATATGGCTCCCCCACCCTTGTAATAGGACCCTACCTAGTATGATCTTATATAATAGTAATAGTAGGTAGTTGTATATGGAAAAGGTCAAGAGTATATTGAGTTGGATGGGGAATTTGATGTTTATGAGTATGAGGATATTAAATATGACTCTAACCTATATTTTCATGAGGATGAGATAGGTAAATTATTAATTAATTCATTTCAAATTATTACTTATATTTAACTTTTTTCTTGATTACTTACCTAATTTACTACATTGGTTTTTATATGACTAGATCTGGCATTGATTGTTATACCTTATTATGTGTCAACCAAATTATATACCATGATTAGGGACACCCTAATCAAATTTTTTATTGGAAAACTAATATGACTAGATATAAGTCATTAGTAGATACTTGATTGCCTATCAAAATAGGTTGACACATTGATGTCTTCGTACCAACCTACAATGTATTTATGAAGTTGACTATTTTGATAGTGGAGAAAAATGATCTAGAGGCTATATCTAAGACATAAGATATTCAAGTGGACACATTTATATATAAATGAGGTCAATATTCTTATAGCTAATAGATATGAGATATGGCATTGTAAGAAGGCACTAGTAGGAGGCAAGATAGGATCCCTCAAACTAAAGAGATAGTTTCTTAGGGTGGTTCTAGAGGAAAAGACATGGGATTCACAATCCTCATCATTATAATACATCAAGACCATCCTAGAGTAGGATGGGATATTAAGCTATTATATATATATATATATATATTAATACAAGTTTAGACATATTGTATGCCTATTTTTTATTTTTTGATGTCTTGAGACACATTAGCCCTCTAAAGGGGTGATTATACTAGATAATATTGTTGTAAAAACTTGATAGTTGTGTGTGTGTGTGTGTGGATAAATTTTGGTTTACCTCTCATTGACTTGAAATTATGTATTATGGGCTTAAACATCCTTGTTGCTTTTTAGTTTGTCACTTTAGATGACTAAGCATGTGATGATATACTTTGAATTTATATGTTTTTTATAAAATTCTATGGAAAATGATTATATATGTGAGAAAAAAATGTAATAAATGATTTAATGTGATGAACATGTATGAATTTATTAATGCACTAACATATGTTTTTATAGGTGATGACCCAGTTACTTTGCTACACATAATACATGACTTCCAATTTGTAGAAGGGGAATGAAAAGGGAAATAGGATAAATGTGAGATGATTGAATATGAAAACCATGAATTAAAATTTCACAAGAAAAAAAGAATATTACCTAATTATTATGAACAAAATGAGAAATATACTTCTTGTTATACTTAAAAATACTAAATTTGTTGACTTCATATAGAGATAACAAGCCCTGAAAAAATTGGTAAGTTAGATAAATCTACCGTTTTAAGCATAGGTATTTACATAGGATTTCTAAATAATTTTTTTATTTGCACACATTTTTATTTAATATTTATTTTAATTTTAATTTTTAATTTTATTTATGACCCCTTAAACTTAGTCTCACATGACTAAGAATATACATGGGTTCATTACCAAACGCTATATGTAGGTGACTAAAGGGCACCTCTCCCTAATGCTAAACCCACAAAATAGTAATATGTAAGGGATTACAACTAAATGTTAATGAGGGAGAGAGATATGGAAATTAATTTTGATGTTCCATAAGATTTTTATAAGACTATAATCATATTTTTAAGGCCTTTACCCCAAAATATTAGCCCCATGTAACTAGTAAGATGCAAGGGCTCATCACTAAATACCAAGATAGGTGAGTAAAGTTAACTATTTTTTAGAATGTTAATGTTATACTTTATAAGGTGCCATAAGATGAGACTTTATCATGGGTAATATTCTAGACTAGGCCATAGGCTAGAATTTTGTATGTTTTGTAAGAATATATAGGGGAAAGGGTCATATTTTTATCATAAGAACTAAGGAAAGAACTAATGTAATGATGATTTTTAATATTTTTTCTATGGGATAATAGGGTAGTGTGAAAAATGGAATTCTATGATATGTTTCATTCTAAAATTCTCATTTTATGTGCATTAATGACCAAATAATCACCAAACACAACATGTGATATTCAAATCAGAACATAAACTATGAAAAAATGCAGTATAATGAGGGAAATGTTACATGTAAGAAATAAATATAGAAAAATTTAAGGTTCAAAGAGTTCATAGAATAACTAAACTTATTTCCTACCAAATCTCATAATCTACAGGCTCTATTTTAAAAACCTTTATTCACTAGGTATGTATGTAACTAGTTATGTCTAAACTTATAACCTTCTCCTTTATTATTTCCAAAGCAAATATCAATCCTAAGAACAAGGTATCCTACACATATTAGGTTATCATGGACATTTTATTGTAGTCTCTACCCATGCAATCTACATATACAACATGATTTTGTAAAATAATGAGTAAACCTCCATCTAAGGTATACAGTTCAATTAGTTGTGCATTCCCATTTTCCCCTTGGTCAATGACACCCTAGAGAGAGACATAAAGGCTAGGTATATGAACCTAAATAAGTAAAAAATATTCATATCTAAACAAAAGTGAGTATAGGGTTCCCCCATGGGTGTTTTAATGCTAGTTTTATAGTCCCAAAGTGTTGGATAAAGATGCAAGTGCCAATATCATTTGGAATCTTTGATTATTTTGACCAAGATTGACTTTAGGGTTTTATTGGTGGTTTTGGATTGATCATTAGCATATGAATAATACAAAAATATTATGTGATTTGATATGGTGAATTGATTATGTAATGTTCACACCTTAAATTTTATAAAGGGAGACCCATTATCTAATATGATAATTTATTAAACTCCAAATCGATAAATGATATGGTTAAATATGAAATTTTAAATGATTAAACCAATAAAAAATTTAAGATTCATCACTTATATCCACTTAGTGAAATATTTGGTGAATATGATGTTGAAATGGTGGTCACATAAATAAGTAGGAGAAATATTTCCTATCATATCTAAACCCCAAGTGTAAAAGGGCCAAGGCATAACAATGGGCTACCTATCTCGAGAAAGAATGTGGATCTCATGAGAGAAGTGTTGACACTTATAACATTTCATAACATATTTGACAACATCATGTTCAATACTTGTCTATAAATATCTCATTATATGTATTTTCAAGTGTTCATGTGTCCACCAAAGTGATCACCAAAAAACCCATTATGACAATGGAAGAGGACCCTTCTGACTCCTTTTGGTGTACACATCTCTACAATATGCCATCAAAGGATTTATAATAGATAACCTCATTTAAAATTACATACATAGAAGTGATAATCTAAAGACACTACCTATATTGAAAGTTGGCCACTTTAAAATACGTATGGTCAATTAATCAATGAATCATATCAAGATACCAATGAGAAGAGGTGTAATAGGTTTATCTATATATAAAATTAATTTATTAATAGAAATAAATATGAAAGAGATCACCTAATTCCAAAGGATATTATTAAAATCAATATGTAATTATTTATCCCTTTATGGACTTTTGGTTGACATATGTAATCTCAAATTTTATTAATAAGGTGATAAAACTCCCAATTTTTTGTGATAGGGTTGGTTGACTCAAGAAAGTTTAGAAGAATTGATATCTTACTGTGACCATAATTTCATAGTTAATCATGTATTATATTAGTCATTTGGTCATGAAAATGATAGATAAGTACTCTTTCTCTATCTACATGTATCATGTTTCATAATCCATGGGAGTGAAACTAATGATGTAGATGTCACACTCCTTGACATCATCATCATCTTAGATAAACATGTAAGATAGAGACACCTACAATGTCATAATTCAAAATATGAGGGGTTTGTTAGATCTAGGTGCCATGAGTATTTAAGGAGTCATAATGAAGTGTTTTAATACCTATAATGCATCCTATCAATCACTTGTCTAGGTAAATCCACTTGTTTAAGTAAATTATTTATTAGATTAACTACAAAGGTGAGGTCTAGTATGAATTGTCTAATTACCCCAAACATAAATAGGAATGATCTAACCCTTGACTCATCAATAGGTGGGAACATGTCTAGAATAATGTGAATTTTTGTAGGATAAATATCAATTCCAAATTTAGAGATAATGTAGCAAGGAGTTTTCCATGTATTATTTCAAACACACACTTATTAGGATTGAGAGTAATGATGTATTCCATAAAATGTGTAAGGATTATGCATAACACTCCCATATGGATAATATTTTGCTTTTAATTTCATAGAATATCATCTACATATACCCCCATTATCTTATGAATAAATTCATGGAAGATATGGTTCATTTCCCTCTAATATGTTACCCTAATGTTTTTAAGGACAAAAGGAATAAATACTGTAGAGCAAAAAATTACTCTACGTTTCATTCTGATTTTTAGTTGCGTGCTGCAAAATTTTATCCTCACATACTTTGGTCTGAGATGGTGGAGTTTTGAAATAGAACACGGGCTCTATTTTCCATTTTTATTAATTTTTGTCTAAGTGTCAGGATCAAGCAAAAACTAACAAGTGTCATCATCCGAGGCATCCTTTCTCAAATGAAAACTGCCAAGTGTCATCATCCGAGGAACCTTTCATATTTTCTATGAGTTGGTTAGAAAGTGCCACATATCTCATAGTGACTCAGTGGAATGTGCCAAGTGTCAACATCCATGGTTTCATATTGGCACCCATGTTTCATATCTTTTTAGTGAAAGGTTTTAACAAGCTAAGTATTGGGGTCAAGTGGAAAGTGCCAAGTGGCAGTCACGTAAGGTCTCAATTTTGCTTTTATAAAAGTAATGAAAGATGCCATGTACCCTAGAAAAAGAGAGTAGAAGCCACCATGTGTCACGATTTGAATTATCTTCATTTTTTCTCCACTAATATACCAAAGACTGTGGTGGGTCTTAAGTGTTGTTTCTGAAGCAAGCAAAAGCTATCAGGTGTCATTGTCTGTGTAAATATGAAATGAGACCCATTTGTTTCCATGGTATAAATAAATTAAAGTGGAGATCATCATGTGTCATCCTCCATAGGTTTCTAAAAGGTATCTAAAAGAAGTGGAGACCACCATGTAACCCCAGATGAGTAAAGCAGAGATTGCAACGTGTCTTTTAATGAAGCAGCGGAGTTTGCCACCTATCCCTATGCTCCTTTTAAAAGTTAATTAGGTAAGAAATGCTATGAGTCTTACTTTATTTTCAACTGTTAAAGTTCTAAGGAAGTGGATTGTGACAAGTGTCAAAGGTAGAATGCTCATAAGCAAAGATATAAAAAGAGTATATGTTACGTAGAAAGTGTCGCGTGTCTTTGGTAGGTGCTGTAGAACACGCCAAGTGTCATCCTCCAGTGTCTCCTAAAGTAATAAGTATATTTTCAAGAAAATGGCTAAGTGTTACCTAACATTTAAAATAAGGGAGCGTCTTGCAATCTATTTACGCTAATGAATTGTGAGAAGATAAAGCATTTCAAAATCTATAAAATATCTTCTGTTGGACACTTCTAGTTTGGTTAGATTTCAGTTGGGCCATTAGATTGGGAATAAGTAGACAATCTAGGGTGAATCCAAGGCTATAAATAAGGGTGCAGAGATCACCAGAGAGGTGGGGAGACTAGAGAGAGAATTTTTTGAGAGAATTATTTTAAAGAGCTTAGACTTTCTGGAGCTGTGACTAGGAATATCATATGCTTTTGTTCTATCTTCTTAAGTTGGAAGGTTTATGTAACTATGCATGTTTATGTGCCTCTTATGTGACTAGAAGATTAATGAGATGATTGAACCCTATGCCTGTGTTGATGTTTTCTATATTATTGCAAAGTAGTCTATGCTATGTTGTCAAGAGTGTAGACTTTCTAGAGCTGTGATTAGGAATGTCATTTACTTTTGTCTCATTCTCTTGAGTTGAAAAGTTTATATATATGTGTGTGTTTATGTGCCTCTTATGTGACTGAAAGATTCAAATAAGAAGATTGAACCCTATGCCTTTGTTGACATTTTCTATATCACTATAAAAGTAGCCTCTATTTCTATTGTTTCTATCTTTTACATTAATCATGCACTTGTTTTCTCTTAAATGTAAATAAATCCTACATATAATTTCATTGTGCTCAGAATTAAGGTCGAATTACATTCAGGCACATCGCCATAGTTAGATTTTCTTTCTTGCATTTGTGTTTCTATTAAAATTCCTATCCCTTTTCCCAATATACACTTGAATTAAAGAAGAACTAACTTCTCTAAAATCTAGAGGTTGTTTCAAGTTGCAAGTCCCACATCTTGAAACTTTCCATTATCGGTGTTTATTACAAAGTGCAATTTTAAATCATCAAAAGTTTTTGGCACGCCCGATGGGACCAATCTTGAAGTTTCTTTCAAGATCATATAAACTAGAGAGCTATAAGGAGAAAGAGTTATGGATCAATAATAAGATCTAAATCTTTTATCATCATCGATTACCTCAAAGAATCAAAGTTAAGAAGAAATCACCATTTGGTATGTATAATTTTGTTACTCAGAGCTATGAGTCTTATTCCCCTTCATATATTTTTAATCAAGATCAGGTTGCTCTTGGAATCACATCAAGAAACAAGGATGCATATGGTTATAATTTTTGCCCTTCATAGGTCTGATATGACTAGCCTCAGCCTAGTCATGAGCTATATTAGTCTTATGCTCAGTCTTCCCAATATGCTACATCCCATGCTCAAACTAATCTCATTTCCACCTTCAAACAAGCATTACTGGGATATAAAAAATATGTATTAGAGTTTGACAATAGAAGGGGATGTAGCCAAGAAATTCTTAATTATGCCATCCATCAAGTAAGAAATTCACTAGATCTGGTTAAGAGTGAATGGGCTCTCATTAAAAGAGCTAATTGGCAAAGGCTTACAAATGAGATGTTGGATGTGTGTGGCTTGATTGCATTTTTAGAAGAGAAGCTATGTATTCATGAGAGATAGCCTTATGAAGTCTATCAACCTGCATATCTAATGCCACAAGTTTCATATCAAATATATGTAGCCCCTGCTCATGAGCCAAGTCAAACCTGTCAAGGTCCTTTCCCCAATAATATCGAGTCTATGTTGGCAGCAAGGGAAGTGGAATCCAAACCCTAACTTTCCCCTCAAGTCCCTCCCACCCTTCCTTAAGAAGCTTCTTATTTTTCATCGTAGCCTTCATGCACTCCCCACTTTTATGATGATTCCTATGAGCTCCAAGAAAGACTCTTTCAAGAAAATCTAGCTAAACAATTTGAGGAATTAGAGGCAAAGATGAGATTACTTAGAGAAAGAGAGATAGAGCTTTCAGACCTTAGAGAGGAACCTATGCCAAAAAATACCTCTTCTACCAATCCTCAGATCTCTCAACATGATGTCCAAATTCTGAGTTAGAAGAGGGAAAATCATGAACCAGCTAGGGATCTTGAAGAAGATAAAATTTCTACCTCTTCCCAAGGGGAAAGTTCTGGTCACAAGGTCATGAGTTGGAAACAAACAATGGAATCATGGGGTAGAAAGAAAGAGGAGAAAGGTTTTTCTCAAAGCCTTGAAGAGGTTGAGGCTACTCTCATTCATGATGATAATCAAGCAGAAGATCCTACATTTGAACACACCTCATCTACATCCCTCCAAGAGAGCTATCAAGCTACATCTAATATAGATGAAGTGATGTATAAATGGAAAGAAGAGAATCATTTGATTCTAGCTCAAGAATTATCTCCTCTTCCACATATGTATAACCATCAATCTTCTTCTTTATCCATTTTCAAAGAGGAATATATTTTGGAGGAAGAAATTAAAGAGGAGTATACTCAGTTCATGGCTAGTCAAGAAGATTTCATCAGTGCAGATGAGGAGGAAATCACCATAGGTACATTCTTTGATGAACAAGAGGATAAGTCACAATCTTTTGCCTTAATCTCTGATGAGAAAGATGTTAAGTTGTGGAGTTAAAAGCTTCACTAATGCAGACATGGAGGAGGGTGTAGAAGGGTTGCTGAGTGTCACAGACACTGGCAATGATCAGGCCAACCGACATCGACAGGACAAGATAGGAGAGTAACCGACATCAGTCAGAGATCGACCAGCGTCGATGACCCCCAGGCAGACAGGGACCGGCATCGATCACCTGTGTGGTTTGACTGTGAGTTTATTATGAGAAGTTGGTTGATGAACCAAGTGTTTGCATGCTTAGTGCTAATTATAGACTAAGAGCTACGGATCTAATTATTGTACTAGGTGTCTAATTATTTTTTGGATGAGATCTATATAATAGACTCATGGTTGTATTGTAAAGTAGTGCTAGGGAGTAAGAGAGCATAATTATAAGCTCCTTCGGTGTGTGAGGTAGACCAATGGTGTGTTCCTCCTAGTGCCATAGTACTAGGTGTGTGGGTGCTAGATTGGAGAGTTAGCTGGATTCTTTAGGTATGTATGATCTTGGTCATCAGGTGAGCATGGCCCTTATAGAAGATATACATGGTAAGTAAGATCGTTGATCTATAGGTGTGTGTGTGTGCAAGGTCAAGGTTCACAGGTGTGCAAAACCAGTATTGATATGTAGGTTGGAGATCAGATAAGACAGCAACACAATAGGGAGCAGGATCAGGCAGGATCTACTTGGAGTATGATGTGTACTCATTGGTATGTACGTGGAGTACATGGAGAGCTAAGAGGAAGGCAAGGTAGTTCCTTCCATAAGTATGGTCTGTTGAGGTGCAGGTTGTTGTAGGTTCATGGGAGACCTACTTGAAGTACTTTGAGTACTTGTGGAGTGCGTGGAGCACTTGTGAAGTGCGTGGAGCATAGGTATAAGGTGAACACCAACTCAGTGTTTGAGTTGGGTGTTGGGACCTAGTAGAGAGAGCTTTGAGGAGAGAATTACTGTTCACTTGAGGTGTGGGAAACCTCTAAAGAGGTGGTGGAGAAGAAGTGGCATCTTCTTTATTGTATTCTTTTCTGTAAGAGTTATTAATACAAGTTGTGTATTGTCTCTCATATTCTGTGTTATTCTGAATTTTAGTTACTTGTTGAATCTGGTTAATTTCGACATATTAAGTTGCTTGGTTTGGTAATCAACTGTGTGTTTCTAGTGTTTCGTATCCCAACAAGTGGTATCAGAGCTAAGGTTTTAGGAAGCAGGTTTTTTTGTGTTTGGTTACAGGTCACTCTCAGGGGTTTTTGATTGAGTGGGAGCAGAGCAATGGTAGATGAAAGTAAGCTAAGAATGGAGGAGTTGAAAAGCATAAATGGTCACTTAAGGTCCCATGGAAAGAAAGAGAAGGTAAAAGAATATTGTTGGTTTGTGGAAGATTAGCAAGAAGGAACTGAAGAAGCAGATGTTGCAGGTGATGTTGCACAGGATGCTCTAGGAGGTTTCTTGGATAAAGTTGAATCTTGGATAAAAGATTTGGTTGCCTCTTTCCATGCAGCCCTAGGTAGAGGAGCTGGTGAGCCTTGCCAAAGAATTGGCAAAGGGAAAGTGAAGCTGAAATTGCAGGCAGCCAACACACAGGTGTTGATGAAGGTCATGCAGGTCCCAAGTTTAGAGATATGGCTAATTTCTTTAGAAAGATTGGGTGATGAGAGATGCACAAGAACTCTCACAGCGGGTGCACTTGAACTAGCTGGTGGTAAGAAAATAGGTACTCTTTATCTAATTTTTTATATTACTGATTCTTCTTCTATTGCGGAGACATGGCTTTGTAGGCTTGGTCACATGATCAGGAAGGAGATGCATGTTCTTAAGTGAAAGACAGATATATTTGATAGGCTTAAGAACTGGAAAGCCTTGGTGTTTTTGGAGGAGATGGTAGATAGAAACCAGTGGATGGTTCTGGATACTTTTGAGCAGGGTAGTTTGGACATGGAGATTGATTCAAAGGAGCTCGCAGGTAAAAAGTCATCACTCACAGGCAAACACAGATACCGACATCGGTCAAGAGGAATCAGCGTTGAACAGACAGGTGTCGATGTCAGTCATGTGCAGACCAAAGCTAGTGATGTCAGGCAGGGTAAGACTGACGTCGGTTCAAAGGACCAATGTCGACAGCAGGTAAGACCAACGTCGGTCAAGAGGACCGACATCGGCAATAAGGACACTGACATTGGTAGGTTGGTAGTTAGGGACAGATGCATGGGAACCGACGTCGGTCGGATGCAGACTATGGAGTGACCGAGGTCGGCCACTGTAACAGATTTTGGGTGGACAACATGCTGTCAAGGAGTCTCAAACACCCATATGGAGGATTGAAGATGTAAGTAGGCCCTCAAATTTGTTGTTCCTCTTCTTTATACTCATTTGATTATAGAGTAAGAAGGATCTAGGAAACAGGTGGGAGCATGGCAGGGATATGATGCAGAACCAAATGAGAGTTTTGGTAGGGTTGCCAGCCGATGCAAAAGCACAGAGATGAATGGATTCCTTAGTTGAAGAATAGAGTGAATGGACACGTGAGATGGAAGACCAGGCATATGTTCTTGAGGAGCTGCAGGATAGTGGTACAGGTTTTGACAGGGGGATGATAGAGCATGACTCTAGTCAATGTCAGGGTAACTACTGTGGTTTGACTTACCAAGTGGATGATGAGTTGTGACATCATTCTGTTATTGTATGTGGATGGTATATTTGCTAGAAGGGTTTGTACATACAGGGTTTTGCTGAGCTAAGGGTAAGATTAGTTTAGTGGCATGTCAGGAGGAGTTTAGAGCAGTGAAATTCTTTGACATGGGAGGCATGGAGATCACAGGTTGATTTTGTCTCTAGTGGGAGCTGATGTGAATCAAGTGTTGGCGAGGTTCATTATGCAGGATGTAGAGCTGGAGCACACCAAGGGTTGGATAGGTATAATGTCCGAAATCACATGAGGTCTGGTATAGACCTGAGTATTCCCATACAGTGGGAGCTGTCAGAGAGTTAGGAGCCAATTCGGGGAAGTGGGTTCTCAGGGATTTGAGAGGGACCAACAACAGGTATACATGCAGGGTCAGGACTTCACTACATGTGTTTGTAGGTTTGGATGTGGCAGGGTACTCAGATGACAAGTGGTGCACCACAGGATGTGTGGTGGTTAGTCTTCAAGTGGGAGCTTGAAGAGGAATACAAACTAGGAAACAGATTAGATAGAGTACAAGTATAGGTACAGTGCAGCTATTTATCTCTAAGTGGGAGATTGTTAAGTTGTGGAGCTAAAAGCTTCACTGATGCAGACATGCAGGAGGGTGCAGAAGGGTTGTTGAGTGTCATAGACACCAACATCGGTCAGGCCAACTGACGTCGGCAGGATAAGACAAGAGAGCAATCGACGTTGGTCAGAGATCGGTTGGCATCGGCGACCCCCAGGCAGATAGGGACCGGCATTGGTCACCTGTGTGGTTTGACTGTGAGTTTATTATGGTTAGTTGGTTGACAAACCAAGTGTTTGCATGCTTAGTGCTAATTATAGACTGAGAGCTATGGATCTAATTATTGTACTAGGTGTCTAATTATTGTTTGGATGAGATCTATATAATAGACTCATGGTTGTGTTGTAAAGTAGTGTTAGGGAGTAAGAGAGCATAATTATAAGCTCCTTCGGTGTGTGAGGTAAACCAATGGTGCATTCCTCCTAGTGCCATAGTACCAAGTGTGTGGGTGCTGGATTGGAGAGTCAGCTAGATTCTTTAGGTATGTATGATCTTGGTCATCAGGTGAGCATGGCCCTTATAGAATATCTACATGGTAAGTAAGATCGTTGATCTGCAAGTGTGTGTGTGTGTGTGCAAGGTCAAGGTTCACAGGTGTGCAAAACTAGTATTGATCTATAGGTTGGAGATCAGATAGGACAGCAACACAACAGGGAGCAAGATCAGGTAGGATCTACTTGGAGTACGGTGTGTACTCATTGGTATGTATGTGGAGTACATGGAGAGTTAAGAGGAAGGCAAGGTAGTTCCTTCCATAAGTATGGTCTGTTGAGGTATAGGTTGTTACAGGTTCATGGGAGACCTACTTGAAGTACTTTGAGTACTTGTGGAGTGCGTGGAGCACTTGTGGAGTGTGTGGAGCACAGGTATAAGGTGAACACCAACTCAGTGTTTGAGTTGGGTGTTGGGACCTAGTAGAGAGAGCTTTGAGGAGAGAATTACTGTTCACTTGAGGTGTGGGAAACCTCTGAAGAGGTGGTGGAGAAGAAGTGGCATCTTCTTTATTATATTCTTTTCTGTAAGAGTTATTAATACAAGTTGTGTATTGTCTCTCATATTCTGTGTTATTCTAAATTTTAGTTACTTGTTGAATCTAGTTAATTTCCACATATTAAGTTGCTTAGTTTGGTAATTAACTGTGTGCTTCCGGTGTTTTGTATCCCAATAGAAGAGATAATTTTTGACTTTCTTCTCACTTTGCAAGAAGATATGGAGGAGCATGGACACTTCCTTGATCAAGTCATTGGAGTAGGTTACACTATTCTTCAAGAAGGCCATGAGCTATCCAGATGTCGAAAAGACAACATTGAGGATCAAATAAGTATGCAGAGGGGATGCAAGATTTTAGACTTATACTTTTAAGAGGTTGAAGTCATCAAGGAGGATGATCATGCAATGGAACTTGAGAATGAAGTAGAAAGAGATAAGCCAATCAATAAGGTATATCTAAGGGATTATGGTGATGAGCCAACAACCATTGATTTCTTGATGAGACATGCTAGTATGATGAACCATCATTTGACAAGCTTTAAAGAACAAGAAGAGTATGTATATAGTGGAAGCATGTTTGACTATGATTCACTTAGATGCAGGCCAATCAAGGTGGCAAGCAGGATGAGCAAGTCACCAGAGCTCCATCCCATTCAGCCATTTGTCTGGCACCATAAGTCTTCTCACCATGAAGGAAACTTCAAAAAATTTCCTTTTGATCTAGGAGGGAGGCAAATATACCTGGTTAGTTGTATATAGTAGTTTGCTTTCAGTTGTGTTGCTCTATTTTCTCATTTTTTCTTTCCCACTCTCTCTTTTAAATAAGTGTTCTTTGAGCACATGGCCGTGGCTCAAAATATTTTCAAAATTTTCAAGACTCTCAACACATTAAGTCTCTCTCAAATCTCCATAATTCCCTAGATGTGTCTGATTCATCAGTGCCAGAAGTGGAAGCTATTTTGATCTAGCTTGAATTCCAATTAAAGGTTGCAGTTCATATTTTGTAGAGTTTTCATATAAAGACATCATTAACCTTGATTTAACTTTTTAGGAGTTACAAAATCAGTAGGGGCTATTTGATGCTAAATGGTATATTTATCAGATGGCCTTATTAAAGTTGTGATTTTTACCACATTTTTATATGTGGGAAATTGTGGTTTCTTTTTGAGTAGGCTCAAAAGTCCTTGGGGTCGCCAATAACTATAGAGCAAAAAATTACTCTATGTTTCATTCTAATTTTTAGTTATGCACTACAAAATTTTGTCCTCGCATACTTTGGTCTGAGATGGTAGAGTTTTGAAATAGAACATGGGCTTTATTTTCCTTTTTGATTCATTTTTGTCTAAGTGTCAAGATCAAGCTAAAATTGACAAGTGTCATCATCAGAGGCATCCTTTCTCAAACAAAAACTACCAAGTGTTGTTGTCTAAGGTACCTTTCATATTTTCTATGAGTTGGTTAGAATGTGCCACGTATCCCATAGCAACTCAATGGAATGTGCCAAGTGTCAACATCCCTAGTTTCATATCGGCACCTATGTTTCATATCTTTTCAGTGAAAGGTTTTAACAAGCTAAGTATCGAGATCAAGCAAAAAGCACCAAGTGGTAGTCATGGAAGGTCTCAATTTTGCTTTTCTAAAAGCAATGGAAGATGCCATGTACCCTAGCAAAAGAGAGTGGAAGCCACCACGTGTCACAATCTGAATTGTCTTCATTTTTGCTCCACTGATATAGCAAAGACTGTGGTGGGTCTTAAGTGTTGCTTTTGAAGCAAGCGGAAGCTACCAGGTGTTGTTGTCCATGTAAATATAAAATGAGACCCATTTGTTTCCATGGTATAAATAGAGTAAAGTGGAGACCATCATTTGTCATCCTCTATAGGTTTCTAAAAGGTAGCTAAAAGAAGCAGAGACCACCACGCAATCCTAGATGAGTAAAGTAGAGATTTCCATGTGTCTTTTAATGAAGCAGTAGAGTTTTCCACTTATCCTTATGCTCCTTTTAAAAGTTACTTAAATAAGAAATGTTGTGAGTCTTATTTTATTTTCAATTGTTGAAGTTTCAAGGAAGCGAATTGTGACAAGTGTCAAAGGTAGAATGCTCATAAGCAAAGATACAAAAGAGTATAAGTTATGTGGAAAGTGTCACGTGTCTTTGAGAGGTGCTGCAAAACATGCCAAGTGTCATCCTCTGGTGTCTCCTAAAGTAATAAGAAGATTTTCAAGAAAATGGCTAAGTGTTACCTAGAATTTAAAAGAAGGGAATGCCCTATAATCTATTTACACCAATGAACTGCTAGAAGACAAAGCATTTCAAAATCTATAAAATATCTTCTGTTAGACACTTCCATTTTGGTTAGATTTTAGTTGGGCCATTAGATTGGGAAGAAGTAGACAATTTGGGGTGAATCTAAGGCTATGAATAAGGGTGAAAAGATCACCAAAGAGGTGGGGAGACTACAGAGAGAATTTTTTGGGAGAATTATTGTAAAGAGCTTAGAATTTCTAGAGCTGTGACTAGGAATATCATATGCTTTTGTTCTATCTTCTTAAGTTGGAAGGTTTATGTAACTATGCATGTTTTTGTGCCTCTTATGTGAATGGAATATTAATGAGAAGATTGAACCCTATGCCTTTGTTGATGTTTTCTTTATTATTGCAAAAGTAGTCTAGGCTATGTTATTAAGAGTGTAGACTTTCTAGAGCTGTGATTAGGAATGTCATTTGCTTTTGTCTCATTTTTTTGAGTTGAAAAGTTTATATAATTGTGTGTGTTTCTGTGCCTCTTATGTGATTAAAAGATTCAAATAAGAAGATTGAACCCTATTCCTTTGTTGACATTTTCTATATCACTGCAAAAGTAGTCTATGTCGTGAGCCTCTATTTCTATTGTTTCTATCTTTTACATTAATCATGTACGTTTTTGCTCTTAAATGTAAATGAATCCTATATATAATTTCACTGTGCTCAGGATTAAGGTTGAATTACATTTAGGTGCATCACCATAGTTAGATTTTCTTGCTTGCATTTGTGTTTATATTAAAATTCCTATCCGTTTTCCTAGTATACACTTAATTTAAAGAAGAACCAACTTCTCTTAAATATGGAGGTTATTTCAAGTCACAAGTCCCACATCTTGAAACTTCCCATTATTGGTGTTTATTACAAAGCACAATTTTAAATCATCAACAAATACAGAACATAAGGTCCCCCATGGTGTAGTGAAGGAGGTTTTTATTTTATCTTAATTAGAGATTCAAATTTGGTTATAGTTTGAGAAACCATCCATGATAGATAGAAACTCATAACTAGATGTAGCATCAACTATAAGGTCAATGGATGGAAGACCAAACTTATCCTTAGGTCATGATTTTTTAATGTTATGAATGTTAATAAATATCATAATTTTACTAATATTTTTTAGAGTAGGGATGATGTTGTACATCCATTCAGAATAATCCATGGGTTTTATAAACCCCACTTTGAGGATTGTAATGACTTATTCTTTCACAATCAATGCTGCCTTCAACTTGATTGTAATGAGATTATATTTTACTAGATTCTTATTAGGCATCATGATTAGAATTTGGAAAAACAATTTAGGATTTACTCATACCATATCCACAAAGGAGAAGGAAAAATCCTTAGAAAAATTTGTGAGTAGATGCTTTTGGTTTTACACTTCATATGATGAAATTGAAGACCAGAGTTTGAGGATTTTGCGACTATCCTCAGTTCTTATGTTTATATTAATATTATATTTAATGAGGTAATTATTCCCATGCTTGAATTGATCAAGAGTTAAGGGGAGCTAAATATCCTTGCCTTCCATGTTAAAGAAATCTTTTCATCAAAAGATAATTAATATTCAAACTTGTATTAAGAATCATAATAATCACTAAGGAGTGTCATCTAAATCCTCATTTAACTAATATTCAATTGGTGTCTTATCAACCAAAGCCAATGTCCAAAGCTATCTGTAGTAAGGTATGGGATGGTAGATCTAGAAGTCTACTTATGGGGGTGCTTGTTGATCCTATTCTAACTTTGACTAAACTACTTGATTCATGCTTTTGCTAAAAAAAGAAAGAAATCAAATCAATCCACTCTTTTTATGGAAATAAAAGATCACACTCCTATTTTATGTTTGCATGGAAAGTAAATTCACACTTCTACTTACAAAAAGAAATTTACTTCACACTTCTGGTGTAAAAGAAAACATACTTTGTGTATAAAAGAAATGAAATAAGAATATACTCTTTTTAAAATATGAATTTATTTTTATGTTTTTATAAATAAATGCATATAGTAACAAGATTCTAACTAATAAAATAGAACATAAATATCATACACAGTTCCTAGTTCTAAGGAGAATGGGCCCTTGCTCTTCTTGGACTCAGGACAAAGATTAATCAGTGCTGGAAAATTGAAGTATTAATTCATATAAATGAAATAATTACAATCTGATTGAAATTTGTATGCTTATATAATTCTTGATCCTCTATTTTATTTATATCTTATTTTTTCTTTTTTTTATAATCAAAAGTCTTACACTTTATATGAATACAATCAACTAAAAATCGGATGTAAAAGAATAGGACTCCTAGTCGGTCACTTCATCCAAAGATAGGATATTAGATTTCCAAGAGATCTAATTATTTTGATGAAATAAATATCCTATCCTATAATAGTCCTAAAATCTTATTATATATAAATCTATCAAAAGCAAGTCCTTCAAAATAGCAGGCAATTATTTTCCTTATTTGATTCCAGTTGGAATGGTTCTTTCTTATCCTATCTAGTCTCTAGCATCTCGTTGTCCTTATAGAATTCTCAGTATTGACCCTCTGGAGTCTGTAGAAATGAGCCTAATTTTTTTGTAAAGATAAGCCTGCAGAGTTTGTAGAAACAAGCCTATAGAGTCCATAGAAACAAGCCTACAGAGTCTGTAGAAATAAGCCTATAGAGTATGTAGAAACAAGCCTATGGAGTCCGTAGAAACAAGCCTATGGGATATGTAGTTCTACTAGATGGAGATCAAAATTTAATGTTCACTTTACATCACCTATGTCTTCTTCTTGAGCATTCTTCACATAAAATATCACTAAAACATGTTATGTATTAGACATTAATGACAAAGTAAAGATTTAGTCTCTGGTTTAATATAAACAAGACAAATATCTATTTTCCAAGTAATAGCTATCTAAGAATCTAAGATTTGTATAATATAATATCCTTCAAGAGATGATTTGAAGGAAATAACATGTCAATAATGAGCCATATTTTAAGCTCATCATCTCCCCCAAGCTTTAACTTTTGCAAGTCCCATTGCAAACACTTATTAGCATTCATAGCTCTAGCTTATGATTTCTACACTTTGACTCAAATCATATTCATCAAATTCATCTGTTATGTGTCTATCTAAATTATTGGTAAATCCTTGATGTGTTTGAATCATTTTTTTCCATATACTGAATTGCTCTTCTGATTGTGGAGCTCAACTCTGCCATCCTGGAATAGGTATAATTAGTAAAGGGGGTCTATATCTTATGTTAATCCATTTTTATTCTCCCTCAAAGTTGATTACCTCTATTAAAATTTGTATAATTGAGGATGTTCACCTCATACTCCATCTTAAGTTATTTGGGGACATGACTTCTCACCTTTTAAGAGGCACTGAAAGTTGGTCCCATCTGTTTACACTTGCAACCATTACTGAATCAAAATTTTGTTTTGAAAACAAATCAAAAGAAATGGTAAAATCATATAGAGCTTGAAAATAATGTGTTTTAACCTCATCATTTAAAAAATCATAGTTAAAATTTTGTTTGATCAATCTGGGAATAGGAAAGGCTAGTTTGACACATAATCTTGTATTCTTAGCATGATTTGTATAGTCCTCAAATCTGTCTTTCCATGCTATCTAATTTTTGAATGTAGAATTTAATGTTCTCAGTTGAACTTCTCCTACATTAAGGTTTATCAAAAACTTATTGTTATCATGATTTCCTAGAATCAATTCATGCAAATAAATTTCACAAAGCAAATCCTGTTGATCAGGTTTAACACTATAGAAAATTTCCAAAAATGTTGTTGGCTACAAAATTTTGTAAGGAATATGATAGGAGATCTGCAGATGCTACCATCTATAAAATTGTTAAAATAAAAACAAAATGTATGTGGGAGAAGGATTCCCACATGCCAAAATAATTTTTCCTAATTTGCATGCATCTTACAAATTTTCTACTAACTCTTGGAATTTTGCCTCTAATTCTTTCTTTTCATTTTCCAAGAGTTTGTTTGAAGAAGTTGCATCTTTGTTTTTCTATTTGAGTACAAAATATTCTTCTTCAATTTGATGTATTATTTGCAAGGGAGGAATACCTGAATCACTTATTTGACAACCATGGTCAACAAATACCTTAGGAGGAGAAAGTGCAACAGTAGGTGCTTCAGAAGAGTTTACCAAATTTTACAATCTTTTGTTTTCCTTATTCAAACTTTATACATATATCCAAAGACCAATTTATTCATCTTCATGTTCTTTTATTATTTCCTCTAATCTATGAATTTTTGTGGCATGATCTGTAGATATTGTATCTAATTTCTACAGCAAAGGTGAGTTGAGATGGTCCTTATCTTGCAATTGACTGATTAAGTCAGCAATGTCAGTTGTTTATTGTTGTTTAAGAGCTTAAGCTTGAGAAAGCTGCAAAGTTAGCTACATAATAGGATCATTTAGATTTGATGATTCACCTTTCTCATTGGTACATATATTTTTCCCTTTATCCATTATAGTTTTAACTGGAATAGGTGTTTGTTCTACCATACTTAATTCCTCTGTCATGTGTGGCTCTTCCTCTAGGTTTGGCTCCTCCATTATGATTGGAGAGTTCCTTTCAAAAGGATTTTATGCAATATCTATAGGTGCAGGAATATTCTAATGTATGGGGGAACGAGACACCATTTTAAGACTATCTAAAATATCTACAATTTCTTATTCATCTTCTTCTATTAAAATGAGCCTTCTCCTTCTTTTAGTTGCTCTTTGAGCTACACTTGATTGATTTTCCTTGTTAACCACCAAACCCTTGGTCTTCTCAAGTTTTGTAGCAACCTTCCATCTCAATTTTCTTCTTCCTATCAAAGGAACTGGTTATACTATAGACTCATGAGGTTCTTGTGGAAACCTTGAAATTTTAGGGTTTTGAGACCTTGTGATTCTTCTTGAAGAAGAAGGGAATTCTGTGGAGATTACAATTTGAGATTGTTTTCTTGGTGTTGTATTCTTAGTTGATGGGGTAGGTGGAGATGAGTGTTCCTATAGTACATTTGGGGTTTCTTGTGCTATACTTTTCTAAAATTCTTCCTAGACCTTGCTGAAGGAAATGATGCTAGATAATAAGCTGAATAAGGCTATGATGCCTAAAAGCATTAGTAGGGTTTGTAGACATAACTTACAAAGCACCATAGAAAAAATATGGGAGGTTAATTTTTTACTGAGGGTTTTCTCTCCCATGCTTAAGATGTATTAACATTTTCATGGCATTTCCCCCTAAAAGACTATTTTGCCCTTCATAAATGATATATTTAAGTACCCACTTGGCTACAAATTTCCAAGGTTCAAGAAGTGAATTTATTTTAATCCCTTTTGATTTTCCCTTAGAATCTACTAGACATGAAATTTTGGTCTACTTATTACCATTAAACTGACTAATTAAATCACTAAATGAAACTCTACCTATAGCTCTCATTATTTCTTCTGTAACTTGTATAATTTGGCTTATGATTTGAGTTATAACAGGAATAACAATGCCTTTCACAATTGAAAATTTAGGGGTGAGATTGGTAACAAATTCAATTACCATTGTTTCATCAAAACCCTAGAGCTTTTCAATGAAAGGTAGCTAGCCATTGGCTCTGAACACTGCTACAAAAGCTTTGTCTTTATGAAACTTCACTGGATCCTTCAACTCTGATCTTGTCTTATATCCCATTTCTATGTAAATTCAAATTCAACTCAGTTCCTTTAACTCCAATTAAAGTGTAGACCAGTATTTTGTTGAAGTCGATAGGAAATAGGCTCTAAGGATTAGCTTCTATTGAAGTCTGTAGAAAGGAAATGGTTCATTTGAGATGCTACAACTGCATGAGTCCGTAGTGTGGTATGATGTTTTGATATAGTTAAGAACCACACATTTTCACAGAGTGTGCCAACCATTTGGTCTCATATATACAAGTTATGTGAAATGATAATGTGTCATATTGATGGTGATAATGATTCATTATTTCATTGAAAACCCCTTTTTATGACGTCTCATCATTATGGTACTTGATCACTCAATTGATGATATCAAAACTGCACACTTATCCATACACCTTTGGTAGCTCAGTTGCATGCTTTTTCATTATGGCATGTGTCATTCTATTTTGGACAATTCAAATTTAGCTCATCTCAAAAGAATAGGGTCTTAATCAAATTGAAGATAATTAGTTAACTAAACATAGACAAATAAAATATGTCTTATTTACTTTAACCTTAGGCATTATCCTTTGCTCGCCACGTGTCTTGCACAAATAGGTTTGCATGGATTAGTTTATTGCATGGAGATGATCAATCATAGTGTCATGATGAGATTTTATTATAAATTTTTGTTTTTGCCCTTTGGCTAGCCATAGTTGGTTTTCTAGCCAAATCCATTTATTTTATTTTTTTGCAATGCATAGCCAACCAGTAAGCTAGTTTTTTGGGTATGCATTGTCAATAGCATCCCTGGAAGGGTTTTGACTATTGATTGATTTTTATTTTTATTCTTATTATTAAATTTTTTTTAAATTATTATTATTATTATTATTATTATTATTATTATTATTATTATTATTATTATTATTATTATTATTATTATTATTATTATTATTATTATTTTGGGAGGATTATCAAGGAGCATGTTCATTGGAAGAAGTAGAGCTTTCCAGAACAACTACTTGATCCTTTACTTTTTGAATAAATTTATTTTTATTGAGAGGTTTTTGATAGAGCTTCAACCTATGTCCATTGACTAATAGGGCTCTTATGCTATCATAAATAGGCATCAACTTAACAGAACCATTTTCATAGACCTCTTCAATCTCATAAGGTCCCAACCATCTTGTTTGTAGTTTTCCTTTAAACTGTTGAAATATAGAATCAAACAACAGTGCCCAATCTCCTTTCTAAAAATTCCATTGCTTGATTTTTGCATCATACAAAAAATTTCTTTAATGTTGTACCAATTCAATTCTTTGTAGTGCTTCCATCCTTATTTCATCAAGTTGATTATGCTGTAGGAATCTTTCTTTCTATATTTCTTATAACTTAATTCCTACTTCTACAGTTGTTTTCAAATTTTGTAATTCAAATTCAATAGAGAATAAAGGTTTCTTACTATAAACCAATTCATAAGGTTAAAATCCAATTATTTTTTTCCAAGTAGTATTATAGGCCCAAATAGCTTCTAGTACCTTATCTACCCAATCCTTTCTGCTAGAATTAACAACCTTGTTTAAAATGGTTTACAGTTCTTTGTTGGTGATTTCAACTTATCCATTCACTTGTGGATGGTATGGAGATGTTTTTTTATGCTAAGTTTGATACACTTGCATGAAATGATTTATCATGTTTGACATGAACTATGGTCCTTGATTTGAGACTATCTCTCTTGGAGTACCAAATCTTTGCGTGATTTTGAAATATAAAAAATCAGCTACCATCTCCTCTCTTCAATGAGTTAATGCTTCCACTTTTTTCCACTTGGTCACGTAGTCTATACATACTAAGAGATATTCTTTTCCTCTAGAAGGAGGATCCACTAGACTGATAAAATCAATTCCCCATTTATAAAATGGTTCTAAAATCAATTGAGGATGAGGGTACAGAGGCATCTCTATTGAAAGAGTAGGCTATCCAATTCACTGACAAGCATCATAGTGTCTAATATATATTTTTACTTGTTGATGAAGATGAGGCCAATAATATCCTACTCTCAATATTTTATGTATGATTCTTTGAGCCAAGTAATGGCCTCCTCCTGGTTCATCATGACAAGCTCTGATGATATCATAAGCTTCACCATTTGTCACACACCTATGAAACACATGATCAGGTTCAAGTTTAAATAACATTCCATTAATCTATCTGTAATATCCCCTTCAAACAGGAAATAT
Organism: Torreya grandis; assembly: GCA_037957365.1. NCBI lineage: Eukaryota > Viridiplantae > Streptophyta > Pinopsida > Cupressales > Taxaceae > Torreya > Torreya grandis. The sequence continues at coordinate 2,506,909 of JARHVA010002421.1, forward strand.
AGCAACACAAAAAATCTGAACCAAGATATAATCGCTATTGAATAAATTCAGAAAGATCACAATAATATAGTCTCTTAATAACAAATTACAGATTGTATCACTTGTCCTTCTAAATTATTACAATTGCAGTCCTCTAATATGCATATAAATATGAAATACAGTCTTGAAAACCCTGGCTTTGCAAATCTGGAAGTGCAAATTGAATTCTGGAAAGTCTCGGCCCTTCTGTGTCGACACACAGTCACCGTCGTCGGTCGATATCTCGCCGATGTCGGTCTCTGTCGGTCGGATTTCTGCCATTGTCAGTCTTCAGTCGGCCGATGTCGGCCACTGAAAACCCTCTGTCTGCCGAGGTCGGTTCCTACACTGATCTGTACAAACCTATACAGATTTTGTACGGCCGCAAATTAAGCACAACTTCCCTATTTTCAACCCCTGATCTGAAATATATGTATTTAGCACAGTAGATCTCTAGCTGTATAATTTATTGAATCAAAACATAAAGCAATAAATACCTAGAATATCTGTGATAACTTCTGTGTGAAGTTATCTCTCAAACTTGAAATTCTGTGATAACCTCTGGATGAAGTTATCTCTCACTTTGGCAATATATCAGCTGGTATTCCATAGCCTCTTAATTGCACACACTGAAGAGGGAACGTTCTCCAATGCAAATGGAATCCTGGAACCCTAGGCTCAGTCTTCATAGAAGAAATTCTTCAAAATCAATAATCAATAATCAATAGCATACATAATGAACAATGGCCTCCATGAGAAACCCTTATACCCTCAAAAAGATATGCTTGCCCTAATTAGGGTTTCTTAAATTAGAATTAGGGTTTCTAATTAAAAATAGGCTAAATAATTAATATTTGATTAAATCAATCAAATATTAATATCTCCCTCAATACATGTCAGATCGACGAACCGATCGAAGCTAGTGAATCAGGGAGTGATTCTGCACATAACCATACCATAATAAAGGCACTCCGCTGCATATCAAATATCCCTAAAAAGTAGGAGCCCCGGCCAAATATGTCTGAGATATCTTGAATGAAAATCAAATGTAGAAATCCTGTGAATCAAAGTCAAGCCAAGCTCCATTATGACCCTCTATCCATCCTATTAGCCTACGAAGGTCTCATAATAGGCTAACCATGAACTCAGAACATGTCAATTAAAAAGGGGACATGACAATCCGCCCCTCCTGAAATTGCTTGCCCTTAAGCAATCACTGAATGACAAATCAAGCAATCCACCTGGATCCCAAATATAGTGTTGATCTCCACCACTATCAATTAACATGAACCCCATGTTATGTCCATCCCAACTCTCATGTAATGGCATCACCTTATCTCTAATACTAAGATAAGCACTCCAACATCCAATCAAAAAATGAAAATCAGCAAGCAAACTCCTTACCTGAATAATATCTGAAACTGGATAGTGAAGACTAGAAATAGTCATATCATCATCAACTCGTGACCCTGCTGTAATAGAAAGTTGAGTCCTCACCACATGTGACAACCCCTAAACTGAAGTCACCTCAAGACCAAGCTCATCCTCATACCTCTCCTGTGTTGGTGTCAATGTGCACTCGCCATCGCTCTCTATCACGTCATGTGGTATAGGTACCTCCATCCGATGAAAAAACATATATCTGAAGCTGCTGCCCCGTATTGCCTTAAGAATGTGCGTCTTCCCATCAACATTAAAGAGAACCTCCATGCCTTTGAGGCAAAGAGTAACTTCCTCAAATGAATGAAGCCACTTCATACCCAAGACTAAATCTATATCCCCCATGTTTACCACATAATAATCAGCGTTGAACTCATAATTGTTCAAGCGCAATGGGAGGTCTCTAATCATACGCTCACACTTAAGAGTGTGACCATCGGCTAACTTAACACTGATGCCCTCAAAGTCTACGGTAGTGAGCCCATGCTCCTCCACAAATCTAGCATCTATGAAATTATGTGTGGCTCCTGTATCAAGAAGGGTGATAACCTTCTGCCCTGCCAAAACTCCACGGAGTCTGAATGACTCATCTGACTAAATGCTAGATATGCGTGCCTCCTGTAGGTGAAGCTCTAACTCTGCCTCTACGTTAGGCCCTGAAGCCTCTACCTCTGCCCCCTCAGAACTGTTATGCTGTTCGAAATCCTCAGAATCTGAATCCTCATAATATATCCACATCATCCGATTCGCCTTGCCCTTAGGCCTTAAAGGACAATCGTGATGGATATCATATGGACCTTTGCAGTAGAAGCAAAGCTTATTCCTGCGTAAATCATTAAGTGCCTCATGATCCAAAGGTGGTGCTGCCGGATTGGTTTTTGAATCATTTTTAACCTTGGATTTATCTATGTTAAAATCTAGTCTCTCTGTATCCCCGTGGGAGTGCTTATGATCTCTAGAAGAAGAAGTACCTCTGGCATTAGATTTATTGGATGGGGCTGCCATCTCCATATCACGTGCCTTCTTCATAGCTACCTGTAATGAAGGAGGATCAAAGGCTTTGATCCAACCCCTCAAGGGCTCTGTCAATCCCTCTATGAAGAGAACTACCAATCTACGCTCTGAAATATTGGGTACCATGACTGCCAATCTCTGAAACTCACCAATGAAGGACTCCAAGCTACCTGTTTGTCTCAACTGTGCCAGATCTCGAAAGTAAACCTCGAGATCTCTCCTATCAAACTGCTCAACCAATCTATCTACAAAGTCCTGGTACTCTGTTACCTGATTATGCTGAAGTGTTACCATACCATGGTACCACCAATCATGTGCTACTCCATCCAAGTGCAAAGTGGCGTATTTGATGGCATCCATCTCTGACATTGGTCTCAATACCAAAAAGGTGTCAAGCTTATGAACCCAAGCTTGAGCTATCATCTTATCGCTGCCATCAAAAGTAGTCAAAGAAAGCTTACCAGTAGCCTTCTGCAGCTCACTAAATTGAACTCTAGGCCTCCTATCCTGTCTAATCGATCTATAGTGCTCTCTCCTAAGATTGACAAAATGATCAAAGGTCGTCCTCTCTTGGACATGAAGAGGTAATAAGTCCCACTCATCATTTGCAGCCATGTAAACATCTGCAAATGGGTTATTCCCTGCTTCCTCTGCTGGTGCCTCTGGTTCTTCTTGAACAAAAGTAAGACGTGTAGGTCTATCAGCTATTCTGGAGTGAGTCTGCTATGGTCTATGATTAATCGTAGCACTCCTGTCATCTCTTTGGTCCCCGTTCTGTCCATCAGGTGTGTTCATTCTCTCCATCATAGTCATAAGTGCCTGTAGTGTCTGAGCCATCTGCTGTTTGCTTGTCATCATTACACGTTGAAATTCTCTGGTGCCTTGATCAGCATCATACCTGTGGCCCCTGGGTGGGCTGCCCTCCCGTCTGTCACTCATGATGGTCGGTGGCTGATCTAACACCTGGGTACCTTCAAGTAAGGCTCTGCTGCGTGTGTTATACTTGTGTGGTCCCAACTCTTGTGGCTGCATAAGATCTATACACCCTCAGGCTGGTAGGATTTAGCTCTGATACCACTGTAATATCCCCTTCAAACAGGAAATATAGCAACACAAAAAATCTGAACCAAGATATAATCGCTGTTGAATAAATTTAGAAAGATCACAATAATATAGTCTCTTAATAACAAATTACAGATTGTATCACTTGTCCTTCTAAATTATTACAATTGCAGTCCTCTAATATGCATATAAATATGAAATACAGTCTTGAAAACCCTAGCTTTGCAAATTTGGAAGTGCAAATTGAATTCTGGAAAGTCTCGGCCCTTCTGTGTCGACACACAGTCGCCGTCGTCGATCGATATCTCGCCGACGTTGGTCTCTGTCGGTCGGATTTCTGCCATTGTCGGTCTTCAGTCGACCGATGTCGGCCACTGAAAACCCTCTATCTGCCGAGGTTGGTTCCTACACTGATCTGTACGAACCTGTATGGATTCTGTACGGCCACAAATTAAGCATAACTTCCCTATTTTCAACCCCTGATCTGAAATATATGTCTCTAGCACAGTAGATCTCTAGCTGTATAATTTATTGAATCAAAACATAAAGCAATAAATACCTGGAATATCTGTGATAACTTTTGTGTGAAGTTATCTCTCAAACCTGAAATTCTGTGATAACCTTTGGATGAAGCTATCTCTCACTTTGGCAATATATCAGCTGGTATTCCACAGCCTCTTAATTGCACACACTGAAGAGGGAACGTTCTCCAATGCAAATGGAATCCTGGAACCCTAGGCTCAGTCTTCACAGAAGAAATTCTTCAAAATCAATAATCAATAGCATACATAATGAACAATGGCCTCCATGAGAAACCCTTATACCCTCAAAAAGATATGCTTGCCCTAATTAGGGTTTCTTAAATTAGAATTAGGGTTTCTAATTAAAAATAGGCTAAATAATTAATATTTGATTAAATCAATCAAATATTAATATCTCCCTCAATACATGTCAGATCAACGAACCGATCGAAGCTAGTGAATCAGGGAGTGATTTTGCACATAACCATACCATAATAAAGGCACTCTGCTGCATATCAAATATCCCTAAAAAGTAGGAGCCCTAGCAAAATATGTCTGAGATATCTTGAATGAAAATCAAATGTAGAAATCCTATGAATCAAAGTCAAGCCAAGCTCCATTATGACCCTCTATCCATCCTATTAGCCTACAAAGGTCTCATAATAGGCTAACCATGAACTCAGAACATGTCAATTAAAAAGGGGACATGACACTATTTAAAAGAACTTTCTTTCATTAAATATTTTTTTTTCTTTTTATGGAAAGTGTAGAGGAAACTTCCTTATGGCAAGGTAATTGACTATATCAACAAACCACAGAGATTGTGCTAAAATAAAGAATAATTGTTCATATGGAAAGTCATCTTCCACTGGGTTTTCTTCACCTGTAGTGTTGATTCTTGACAAAAAATTAGAAACCACATTATACTTCCCTAGTTTGTCTATAATAGTAACATCAAATTCTTGTAAGAGCAATAGCCATCTAATAACCCTACCTCCTATAATTGGTTTGTTGGTAAGATATCTAACAGCTGAATGATCTATATAGACAAATACCTTGTATCTTGTTATGTAGTGTTTAAATTTGTTGATTTCATAAATTATAGCTACTATTCCTTCTCAGTTGTGGTGTAATTTCTTTCAGTAGGTGTCATGTTTTTGATAATATAATATATAGCATACATGTTACCTTCTTCATCCTTTTATCCAAGAAATACTCCTAGTGTTATATTGGAAGCATCTCTATATATATGGAATGGCTTAGTCTAATCTAGTCCTCTTAATACTGGAGTAGTGATAAGTTTAGCTTTGATGGTTTCAAAGGCCTACTGGTAACTATCATTCCATTCGAATGTATTGTCTTTTGTAAGCAAGGCAAACATAGGGGTAGATATTTGACCAAATTTATTTATGAAGCATATGTAGTAACCAACATTTCCCAAAAAACTTTTAACTTCAATTTGTGTTTATGGAATAAATAAATTGAAAATTATTTTAACTTTGTTTGGATCTACTTGAATGCCTTTTGCAGAAAAATGATGTCCTAACACTATTCCTTCATCCATCATCAACAAAAATTTCTCATACCTCAAAGATAATTGATGATCCTCACATCTAATCAATACACTTTATAATTTGGTAAGAGCTTCTTCATAAGTTTCACCATAAATAGTGAAATCATCCATATATACCTCAACACAATCATTTGTAAGGTCAGAGAATATTGCTAGAACTACTCTTTGGAAGGTTAATGGAGCATTATAGAGTCCAAATGGATGTTCTCATTAAGTAAAAGTTTCCCAAGGGTAGGTAAATGTGGTTTTATCTTGATCTTCAGTTGCTACTATTATCTGTCTATACCCACTGAACCCATCCAAGAAAGAAAAATATTTCTTTCCTGCCAAGTTATCAAGAACGCGATCAATGAAAGCTAAAGGAAAGTAATCCCTTAATGTTGCTTTGTTTAATTCTCTATAATCCACACATACTCTTAACTTTCCATTTTTCTTGGGCATAATTACTAGAGGTGACACCCACTGGCTATTTGAGATGGGGTAAATAAACCCAACTTCTAGCAACTTTTGGATTTCTGCTTTGACTATTTCCTGTAGTGTTGGGTTTATTCTTCTTTGTGGTTGTCTGACCGGTTTGATAGATTATGTGTAAATTTGATGAGTGCATATTCTAGGGTGAATTCCTTTCATGTCGGTATAATCCCAAAAAAAAATCTTGATATGTCTTTCCAATACTTCAAAGAGTTGATCGTCCTCTTTATTTATTAACCAACTATTGATGTTCAAAATTTGTCTAGGTAATACCATGATTGGTTTTGTACTTGGGTAGTTGGATTCTATTTAATTAAACTCACTAATTAATGAGTTCAAAGGACATGGATGAGGAATTAGCTTATGAATCATGCTTACATTATCAACAAACTCTTTTCCAAGAGGAATCAGTCTTGCTAAAGAATAATGAAATGCATCTAAGAAATGAGTTTGTTGTTGTTCTACCAATTTTCACACACTTTCCTAAATCAATCTATGATCATATGATGAAGAAGTACTAATAGAAGTAGAAGTGGAGGTTTCAAAATTTTCCATTAGACCTAAGAATCTTAAACTAAGGTAGTTCATAGCTTTCAAACTAGCAGAGTCTGTAGTTTCTAGGTATATATCTCCATTCAATTCTTCCAAGTGCTTTTTAACTATGATCATGGATAAGGAGAAAATGTTGTTTAATGTGTTGTCTGATTCATCCACCCAAAGTTCTTGTATATAATTTGTTGATGGTTTTGTAGGAGGATACAAAGAGATGCATTTGGATTTTATCCCATTGGAAATGGTCATTTCTCTTGACTTGCAATCAATCAATGCTACTACAATGGCCAACCATGGTCTACCCATGATTATAAGATATCCTAGATTATTTTTTCTAGGTTGAAAGACCATAAAATCTACTGGATATTCCCAAGATTCTATTAACACTTCAACATTTTCTATAGTTCCCTCTAGTTTCATTACCCACTGGTCCACCATTTGAAGAATGGTAGTTGTAGGTTGAATTTTCATAAGAGATCATGCATGGAGAGTATTAGTTGTCATGACATTGATTGTTTCCCCTAAATCTACCAAGACATTAGGAATTTATTTTCCTCTAATTGTGACTATGATCACTGGGCTTCCTGAATCTACATATTTTGGAACTAATTGTTTTTTTGCTAATAAATCAGCAACCTTTCCATCAACATGAATGCTTTCAAGATATTTTACCTTCCTCCCAGGTGTCTTAATATAGAGGTTTTTGATGATCTTATTTAATTCAAGTATATCCCTAATAGCTTTTAGAAGGGGTACCTCAATATTGATCTTTTTCAACTCATGGACTAAGTTTGAGTCTGGTTTGATATTAGTTTCTCTTAATCTTTCAGGAAAAGAAACTACTGGTGTAGTGGTGTTTCCTTTATTTACTTCAAGGCTCATTTTGATTTCAGCTTCTCCAGTGCTTAATTGAGATGATTCTATCTTTTAATTTTCATTAGGTATCTCAAAAATGAGTACTAGAGGTTTTTGTATAGTTTTTATTGATCTCAAATATATGTCTGAACACTCAATAGCTCCAACATTGATTGTTTATTCCTGTTCATTGACATAAATAGGGGATAGTTGTTTATTTTTTGAATTTGTTATTGGTTTTGTAGGTATTTAGGGCTAATTTATTTGTCCTTGTTGCTAAATAATTAGGGATGACATAATGGTTTGCTATTGAAGTGGTCTTCTTGGTTGGGTGAATTGTAATTATGGGTTCCACTATTGATTCCATTGTTGGTATGGCTATGGCATCCAATGCTATTGTGGTACCCATTATTGATGTGGTTGTGGCACCATCCATGGAGGTGTTGGAATTTAATCTTATCTTTCCCATCAATTTTGAATTGATGGAATTTGGTGTTGATTCCAAAATGGTGAAGGGACTGAAACATTCTATGGTGCCATCCATGGATTAACTGGATTTCTTACATTAAACTATCGTTGAGCCTAGTTTTGTGTGGTAAAGTTTTGTCTTTGAATATAATTTACTTCTTCTATGGACTAGACTTAGGTTTTCATTTGATTATTTAAAATAGGTAGAAGGGTGAAATATTTGGTATCATGATGTGTTACATCATAGATCCCACATGATGAAATATTGGTTCTATCTAGGGGGTAGTCTCTAAGGGTGTGTTTCTATCTGCACTTAGGATAGTAGATTGTTAAAGTCTCTATTGCATTTGCCTTAACTTGAAGGCCATCTAGAGTACTATTTAGTGTAACCATAATATATGTTTTGAGATTAGCAAATTATTCCATTAATTTACCCACTTCATTAGATTTCCCTATATTTCCTTTCCTAATTCTAGGTTTTGTTCGAGAGTAATTAGTACAAAGTTTATAAATCTAATCAAAATCCAACTTATTTATTTCTCCTCTGCCCATCAAATGTAAGACATCTCTAGTGTCTACATCCAATCCTTTCAAGAAAACCAATTTTTGAACATCTTCAGTGAGTGGATAATTGTTTCTTTTATGAGTGAACATGAATCTATCAAGATAATCTTCTAAATTTTCATCCTCATTCTATTTGATTTTGAAGAAATCCTCTTTTCTTTCTCACACTTGGTAGTAATCTTGGTATTTTTTCAAGAATTATATTTCCATGTCATCCCATGTTCTAATAGAATTACCAGGTAAACCCATGAACCGTCTCATAGCTACATCTTTAAGTGTAGAGGGAAATAGTTTTAATTTCTGGCTATCAAATGTATAATCATAGGTTTGATGTAGCACCTTAAATTAAAATGGGAATTGATTAGAATCTTCTGTAGATCATCCCTAGAAATTTGGAAAATTAGCTAGTGAAATATTTTTCATAGGGGTTTGATTTTGTTGGAGAGCCATTTCTTCTTTTGATGATATTTCAAAGTTAGGATGATCTTCCCACTGAATGTTTGTGGTCTCAGCTATAGGTTGTTCTAAGTTCTTATAATTTTCTTCAGCGATGGATCTTTGAAATACTTCTTCTAAGTCTTTGGCAATATCCAAATAATGTCTTCCCATAAGAGATTGATCTTGAGTAATTTGTCCTTTGGGGCTTGCATGTGGTAATGGCCTGATTCCTATCCTAGTTTTAGAAGATTCTTGCAAATAGGTTTCACTGGTATCTTCTGGTTCACTACTCAGAGATGTTGATGGAGTGTCCACTTGTGTCCTCAGTGGAAACTTTGGAATAAATCATCCTTTAAAATATCTAGGATGGTACATCAATTAATTAATTGTTTTGGGTATTTTATGATTTTTACAATATTTATTTTACTCTAAATCAATAATTATTACCTTACTAACACCTTATGTTCCTTGAAAATGGTGCCAAAAATGATGAGTGTCGTCTAACTCCTCATTTAAACAATATTCAATTGGTGTCTTATCAACCAGGGCTAGTGTCCAAAGCTATCTATAGTAAGGTATGGGATGGTAGATCTAGAAGTATACTTATGGGGGTGTTTGTTGATCCTATTCTAACTTTGACTAGGCTACTTGATTCATGCTTGTACTAAAAAAAGAAATAATTCAAATCAATCCACTCTTTTGCTAGAAATAAAAGATCACACTCTTATTTTACATTTGCAGGGAAAGTAAATTCACACTTCTACTTACAAAAAGAAATTTAATTCACACTTCTGCTATAAAATAAAACATACTTTGTTTAGAAAATAAATGAAATAAGAAAATGCTCTTTTTAAACTATGAATTTGTTTTGATGTTTTTATAAATAAATGTAAATAGTAACAAGATTATAACTAATAAAATAAAACATAAATACTATACATAGTTCCTGGTTCCAAGGAGAGTGGACCCTTGATCCTCTAGACTCAGGAACAAAGATTAATTAGTGCTAGAAAATTGAAGTATTAATTCATAGAAATGAAATAATTACAATCTGATTGAAACCTATATGCTTATCTAATTCTTAATCCTCTATTTTCTCTATATCTTTTCTTTTCTTTTTTCTTTTTTTATAATCAAAATTCTTACACTTTATATGAATGCAATCAACTAAAAATAGGATGCAAAATAATAGGACTCCTAGTTGATCCCTTCATCCAAAGATAGGAGATTGGATTTCCAAGAGATCCAATTATTTTGATGAAATAAATATCCTATCTTATAATAGTCCTAAAATCTGATTATATACAAATCTATCAAAAGCAAGTCCTTCAAAATAGTAGGTGGTTATTTTCATTATTTTATTCTAGCTAGAATGGTTCCTTCTTATCCTATCTGGTCTCCAGCTTCCCATGGTCCTTACAGAATTCTCGGTATTGACCCTGTGGAGTCCATAGAAATGAGCCTATGGAGTTTGTAGAAATAACCCTATGGATTCCATAGAAATAAGCCTACAGAGTCCATAAAAACAATCCTATAGAGTCCATAGAAATAATCCTACATAGTCCATAGAAACAAACCTGTAGAGTCCATAGAAACAAGCCTATAGAGTCCGCAAAAACAAGCCTGTGGAGTCCATAGTTCTATTGGATGGAGATCAAAATGGAATGTTCACTGTACATCACCTGTGTCTTCTTCATGAGAATTCTTCACATAAAATATCACTAAAACATGATATGTATTAGACATTAATGACAAAGTAAAGATTTAGTCTTTGTTTTAATATAAACAAGACAAATATCTATTTTCCATGTAATAGCTATCTAAGAATCTAAGATTTGTATTAGATTATACCCTTCAAGAGATGATTTAAAGGAAATAACATGTCAATAATGAGACATATTTTGAGCTTGTCAATCACTCCCAAGGGTAGGCATGGGATAAAAAATGAGAGAAAATCCTTTATTATGGTGAAAATATAGGAGGTTTTCATATGCATGAATTAACTCTAAGATAAATTCTTCATTTTTAGCCATGCCAAGGACTAGCAGGATAATATTCCTCCATATACAAGTGAGGGTTTGGTCATTAGGCACTTTTTACATGAGGGGTTATTTTATAATAGAAAATATGAAATTTAAATAAAGTATCATTAGGTGAGGGATAAAATGAGAAGAGGAATAATCCATAGAATGGATAAGTTGATTGCTATATATGGACATTACTTAAATATGGAAAAAAATTCAAACCATTAGAAACTTATTAGATAGTGATATTATAAATTTGAAGGTATTAAAATTTTTGATATATTTATGATAATTTATTGGTTAGTAATTGTGAATCACCTTGGATTTTTAGGTTTTGAATTCTTCACTATTCAATAATAAGCATCCTAAGCAATAAGGCTTCACACTTGGCCCCATTGTTGGTGCACTTAAATTTAAGTTTAAAATTGAAAGGAAGTGCCCTTACTTCTAAATATATCAATATAACTCCTACTACAATGCCAAAATGCAATTTTTCCCCATCATAGTGAAGGGCCCATTGATTGTGTGTGGATGAATAATATTAATTAGGGAGGGATTCCTAGTCTTCTTATATCTTAACCATGTATATTTAAATTATTATAAATAACCCCTCATGGGGTTCCCAATTATTATATTTATATAAATTATAAGTCCCTACCCATCTTAGGTTAAATTGGAGAACAATTGGTTCATCTTTTTCAAAGATATTGATAATGTAAGTCATTGACCTAGTAAAAACTATTGGTATGATTGTAGGATCTGAACCACTAAATGTTTTAATAGTTTTTACCTATTTTTCCTCTATTTTATATTTTAATAACATTTGAGGTATCTCTACCCATTTATTTAGGACAAATAATTTAGGATTTATAGGTTATGTAACATTAACCAACTATGGGGGTTTTGTGACCCCATTGGTAGAAAAGTGGAATTTAATGTGTAACCCTAGTTTCTTGGGCATGGTTTTTTAAAGCATATCAAAAGGATTGGGTATCCCCTTGGGAGACAAAATTTTTACCTAGATGAAGGAACCTAATATTTTGAAACAAGTTTTAATGGATGTCCTTCACCCTCTAAATCCAGGGTCTTCCCAAGATCATGCTATAGTTTTTATCTTTATTAATCACATAATTTTTTGTTAACACTTCTTGGGACTAGAGTAACTAGAAGCGAAATGGTTCTTATAGAGGTGGATTTGAGGTTATCATATCTCAAAAGGTATTATAAGTTGTGGAATAATTGTTTCCCTATAATAAAATTTTTCTAATAAAAATAAAGGGACAATGTTTATGGTTTCTCTATCATTAACCATGGATCTCTTTATGTAGTTATTATAGATTCATACTTACCAAAACAAGGATAGATACTGGTGTCCCCAAAATTTTACACCTTAAATTTTTGGATACCCCTTTAATTTTTTTCCATCTTTGTCTTATGTGAATTGGTTGTATTTGTTGAGTCAGTCCCCAGAATGAGGAACTTAGGTTCTATTAGTTGTTTTATTTGACTGCTTATTTTCCTCAATTGATCCTAATTGTTCTTGAAAGTTTGAAAACATTTTTACTAAAGTCATTTGTAAGATCCATCTACTCATCTCCCTCAGTAGATAAAAATAAGTATAAATGATTTGGCTTACCCATAAAGTAAATTGGGTTCTACATACTACTTTTTTAATTTGAAAAGAAGTAAAGTTGTTTTGAAAACTCAAGTTTCTCATCACATTCCAAACTAGGGTTATCAAATTACTTTACTACACTATCTAAAATTAAGTAGAGTAACCCTAAAAGCCACTAAATACTTCCTAATGTAAATCAAGTTCTTGACATTGTTTTACTTGTACACAATATCAATTAAAAGTAATACGGGTCCCCAAACCTGAACTACTCTTCTTAGACTAAACCAAGATTATTTAGTTGATTTACTACAATGCCAAAATTAAGTTAAGAAATTCCATAAACCCAATAAACATTGCCTAGACACATCCAGGTTTTTACCATTAATTTACTCATATAACTTATAAGTAAAAGAAATTTGGGTTCACAAACCCACATTACCCATCAACCTAGACCTAATTAGGTTTATAAGAGCACTTAACTTCAAAGGTTAAAATGAGTAAATCAATTCAAGAAACCTAACAAAAAGAATAAAGGATGACATGGTTTGCCATGTTTATAATTAATATGTTAGAATATATATATATATATATATATATATATATATATATATATATATATATATATATGTATGTATGTATGTATGTATGTATATAAAAGGAAATTACACCTCATTCCTGCATATTAGCCAATTCATTCAAACAAGTAATCATACCTACAAACCTCTAGTCATGCCATTTGATCTTTCGAAACACCTTCAAGAGATTTCCTCTTTGACCCATTTTTGTTTGAGGTAAGTAAATCATTTTCTTGTGGTTTTTGTGTCTTTTGTTTGAATTTTTATTGATGTTTTTATTTTCATAAGTTTTTTTATGCCACCATGATCATTTCTCTATTATGTTTTCTTAGTTGTGGTTTGTATTTTGTTTCCTTGACATGATTATCTATCTTAAATCATGCATTCACACTTTAAATTATTTATCATGTTCAAAAAACCCTTGAGAAAACAAGACCTTCATGAGAAACCTATTAGTTGAACATCCATTACCCAGTTAGGTTTCATAACCTTCTTTACTTCATCATGTTCTCGAAGTAAGTAATAAACCATGAGAAACACAACTCCTAAAATCCTTAGTCATCCAGAATTTTGAGCCCTGATTACTTCAAGTTTTCAATCCCAAGTAAAAAATAATGAGAAACCCAACTCATAAAATCCATAGTCATCTAGACTTTTGAAGCTTTATAACTTCAAGTTTTCAATCCCATGTAACTACCCTAAGAAAACTTGAAGTCTTGATCTTTCAAAAACCTATGGAACACTACCTAAGACCTACTCATGATTTCCTTTTCTCATTACTTACTTTAGGTTTCCTGTATACAGTTAATACCTCCCAAGAGGCCAATTTCTTGAGCTCAAAGAAACCCTCATTAGACTACCCAATACCAACTCAAACTTCTTCCTCATACTTTTTTGTTTTGGGTTTTTGAATCTAAGTAGCTAGTCATGGAAAACCCAAAGTTATCAGTCATGGAAAACCCAAAGTTGCCTATGTAATCCTAGTGACCTACTCAGGTTTTTGAAGTCCTCTTACTTAAAATAATGATACTTAGTTATTCAAGACTTCCCATTACTCAAAACTTGAAACTTGTTTAGAGGTACTTTAAGAGCAATAAGTTAACTATTTTCTCAAAATTTTAAATCTAGTGGAATTAGTTAATCAACGTCAGGGAATTCATATCTAGTTATTTAGAGTAAGTTAAATATAATGTCTAGATTAGAAAGTTTTGGAAGATTAGAAGAAGAGGTAGCTAAAGTAAAAGAGAATACAACATTGATTGAAGAGGTCCCAGAGTTAGCCTTAGAGGAGATCCTAGAAGCAAGTAGAAGGGGAAAAGTAAAAGTTAAGAAAGTTAAGCCACAAGAACCAAAAATGAAGTATGAGTATAAGGGTTACCCAATTGAATCAAGTATAGTCTCCAAGTTAACTAAGATAAGTGACATAAATATAGGGCATGTGTCTATAACAAACTTATTAAATAGATCTAAAGCCATAGCTAAGACCACACTCATGCATGTTATGAAAAGTAGTAGAATCCTTTAAGTTGTATCCTTTCCAAGCTCATCTCAACTCCCTCAATTTGTGCTAACATGTGCCAAATATTATGAATTCCTAACTAGGACTATGAGAGATGCTACCAGGAACATAATTTTAAGATTGGATGCTTAGTATCTCAACTACTATCTTAATATTCTAGCATCACCTAAAGTAATTGACATAATAATTGGGAAATCCATCAATTAGTGGGAAACTAAGACAAATGTGTGTATAAAGATATTGAATACATATTACTTGAAAAGAGTGAAACAAGATTCAAGGTTTTCTAAACACATTGACAGATCATATTTTTTTCAAGAAGTTAATGATATCATTTAGTTACTATGTAGGATTAATGGTGAATATAATTCTAATTTTTTCTCTCCATGGATGTATGATTTTATCAGAACCATTGATGTGACCATAAGCTTTCCAAAATTGAATGGGAAAGAATGATAAGTGATAATGTAAATCAATAGTTGAAGAGTGTATTAAAGACCTTTGATTTTAAGATGATATCATTTCTTGTATACATAGCAACTTCAAGTGGAATTTTCTCAAGGTTAAAGACTAAGGGTACACTGTCAACCATGCTTATATATGAATATTATCCTCAGTTGGTCCTTGTAAAGTAATACAAATATTACATTTTAGTAAATGATGGTTTCTTGTATGAGATTATTTTCAAATTGGATACTTCTCTAAAACATAGAAGAGTATTGAATGAAGCATGGAATGAAATTTCATTATATGGTTGTCTTTTCATCAAATTCCTTGAATTCACCTATCTTAGATTAGGAGATTTTTTAGGTGCACCTATCAAGCTATCCAAATATCTTAATAACTAGTGGATCCTCATGGAATTTTGTAAACAAAGTGTTGAACTACATGATCTATAGTCCAAGTCTCATAAAGTTGCTATCAATTTTCCCATTGTGATTAGTCACTATCATTGTCCTAGCATATATAAAACCATAAATGTATAGATAGAAATGTTTCACCATTATACTCAAGTTCACTTTGACACTAGAGCTACTTTTTATTATAGAGGTGTTACTCAAAGTATTGTTTCTTTTAAATGCATGCATATCCCAACACTTGAAGGTTTTTAGATTGATTGTAGAGATGAGTTTGAAGTAAGGAGAAAAGATAATAGTATATTGACTATTGAATAAATTCATGTATTGGATTTATCTTATGTTCTCAAAAATATGGAAGATGTTTTTACAAGTGATGATTTTCATGCAGCAAGAGGGGAAGGTTCCCTGCTTCCACTAATCGTTTTTGGTGATGATCATGATAAAATAATTCTTGAGAAAACTTCAAATGTCTTGGTAATGAATACCAATTGGATTATTAACAAGGGTCATTACATGAAGGAATTGATAATTGAAACCACATGTGTGAGGAAAAAGAGAAAAGAGATCGTGAAAGGAGGGAGTAAACAAGGCCATGTATATACCAAGAAGATAAAACTCAAAAGGAATACTGATGATACATTTTTAGTAGTAAAATATAAAGAACCTATTTAGGTAGATTTTCCTCTTCGACCATTAGTCACCACCATAGGTATTCCTATCTCTATCATTCCCACTATTTCTCCCATTCCAATTTCTACTACCTCCACATTAGATCCATCAATACTAATGCTTCCTCCCAAGACTCAAATCACCATAACTCTTGAGAGATCTATTTCAAAGGAATATCTTCCTCCTCTTCATCCATCTTCCCCACCTATTTCACTACCATCACCTCATCCAAAAGATCAACCCATTACTAAAAAGGAACCTAAAAAAGTAACTAATGAAAGGGAGACACTGTCTCGAGAAGAACAATAAGAAAATTTGCAAGAAATAGGTGAGTCAATGAAAGAAATAACAAAAACTACTAAAGAAGGACCTGAAATCACAACAAAAACACAAGAAATTAGTAAAAGACCCAAAGAAGAGGAAGTAATGGCTAAGAAAGTGGTAGAGAAGATAGTAGAAATAGTTGAAAAAAGTCCCAAAAATAGATCTAGGAGTGTAAATTCAAGAAACGTCTTCTCAAGATATCATAAATAGAAATAATCAACAATAAATAATGGCTCATGCAAATACTCCTATTCATATAGATTTCTTGTCTTGGTTGGCTACACAAAACACTCCTCAAGAAAGAGAAGTAATAAATATTAAAGAGATAAATTTGTAACTAATGAAGAGTCTTGATAAGAGGGATAAAAATCTAAAACTTACCAAAGTAACTTCAAAGTTATAGATTGAATCTTTAGGACAAAAGTTTGTTGAGATAACAATCCCACCTCAAGGGATGAGTAAACAAAAAGTCAATAAAAGTGACTTAACCTATTCAAGAATACCTCTTGGGGAGGTAACTACTAAGAATTTGAAGGAATATACTCAGACTCTCATTAACTCTCTTTTCAAGAAGTTAGATGAGGAGAAGGCTACCAAAGATAAAATAAAAGAACAAAATACATAATTATGTGAAATAATAGCTAAAGTGGGCAAATATTTTCCACAGTAATTTATTATTTAAGGAGAAATAATTGATTAGAAAGTGATTTCTAAGGTAGAAGAGACTGGAGATAAAGCTAAATATATTGAAAAGTGGATTGATAAAATAAAGCAAAAGGTTCAAAACTATTTTCCCAGTATTCAAGATGCACTTACTGATATTTTGACTAAATTGACAAAAATTAAGTCAGTAATGAAAGAAATTAAGAATGAAAATGGAAATTTTGAATTGTAATGTGAAAGCCTACATACCATAGGAAATTTGAGTGAGAAGGTCTTGGTTGAAGAGAATATCACCCTTGATGGATCGTTGAAAAAGATTAAATATTTAGATTATCTCATATCTTTTCAAATAGCATTCTAAAAGAAATGAATAAATAAATGGAGACTTTGTTAAAAGAGGCAAATGATGCATGACAAATCTAAAAAATTCATTGTATGGATTAATTGGTATCTAGTCAGACAAAGTTCTAAGGACATCTAAGCATTTGTATGAGAAATTCAAGAAATTGATAGAAAAAGCCATAACTCCTTTCACATACAAGTCCATCAAAGAATTGGTCAAATGTCAACAAGAAGTGAAGAGACTTGAACCAATAATTGAAAAAATAAATGCCCATTGTACAAAATTGGAAAGAAAATGCTAAGATTTGAAATGAAAAGACAAACACTTGCCAAACTAGATGATGCAGTCATACAAAAAATAATGTCTCAACACATCAAGTATAGATAAAAGTGCACAAGTCAAGTTCATGAAGCAGATTAATTTTTCTCTTAGTAATAAATTATTTCTTTTTTTTCTTCATAAACATGATATAAGTAATCTTGTTTTTAGTGATTAATTCATAAAATTAATGTCATTATGTGATTTACTTGAAGAAATAAAATTAATTTATAAAATCTAAATACTTAAGTAACTTGGCTAAAATGTCATTACTTAAAGTTATATTGTAAAATTAGATTATTTGGGCTATTTCAACATTACATGTAGAGAGTTAGTATTCGATCCAAGTGGGAAGACTGAGTTTCACCACTTGTCATCAACCATTGCAAGCCATGAAAGATAAATTAAAGTAAGACATTACTTAACATTTCCTATTTTTAGTGCAACACATGGAGATTTGGGAGATTGAATCCTATTCAAACTATATATCTAAAATTGTATAAATATAAGTAAAGGCCTACATGTCCAAGAGGATAATTTTCGAGAGAATGATAATTTTTGGTAAATAAACAATTGTATAAAATATACAATTTTTTTAAGAAATATAAAACTTTGTGTTTAGATAACCATATTATTTTGTATGAATTGTGCCAAAAGTGAATAAGAAGGGGATTTATTTTTTAGAAGAAATTTGTGTCTAAGGAAATCATTTTATGAATTTTATGAAGATAAAATGGTAAAATTTGCATTATCTTTGATATAAATTGAATTCATAGCTTTCTTACTCATTTTTTGAAAAGTTATCATAATTACATTCACTTATATACTTGCAAGGATACAATAGACTCTATGCAGCTATCTATTATGAAATATAATTTTCTATTTCTCAAGTGTTGAAATCTTCTCTTATTTCCTAATTTTTATTAAATTATTTTCACATTTATAAAAAACAACTACTTACATGCTGAAAAATTACTTTTTTATGGTTCATGAACAAAGTGATTAAAGTAATACCCAAATTAAAACCAACTAGAACATAAAGTGTTAACTCTGTGAACAATCGTAAGTGTAAGTAATTAGAAATAGATAAGCACAAACATACATGAGCTTCACCATTATATGAAGGGGATTTATCCCCATGACTACCTAGATACATTTAAAATTAATTTAGAAAATATATATCCAACAAATACCCACTACTTTCCAATTCAAAATCAAAATGAAGACTATTAAGGTCCAAGAAATATCCATTATCCTATGAATCTTACCCACATGGAAACATATCTAGATAAATTTGATTGATCTAGGCTTATGGGGGAGGGGTTATGTTAGATAAATTCCCCAATACTAAACTATCAAGTAATATTGAATAATGGATAGGTGATTTATTGATCAAGTCAAGAAAGGAAATGTGGGAGAACATTTTTTAAGACCTGATATCAAATCGTAATTATTTACAGGCTTAGGGATGGTATTAGCATCCAAAATATTTGAAAGGTGGGGATTCATGGGCTAATACTCCCTAGTGTGAGTATTTATATTTAATTCCTATTTTAATTCTAACTCTACAACATGTATGCAATGAAGTAAGATGGATTGCAACTTGTCCTACTTAGTGGACTCCAAGCTTGGAGAAGTTATTCTTACAAATAAAATCCTTGCATAGTTATTTATATAAGGACATGATCAATTTGGATATTTTAAACCTCACAAAGGGATCTCTTACCACACAACATCAAAGGAGAGGGTTCCAAATCCTCTAGGCAAAATACATTATGCAGTAACCCTAGCTAGGCTTAAAATACATAAAAGAAATCTAATCTAGTGTTTTCTAAATCTTGTTCAATAAAGGGGGATAATTAATAATAATAAAAAAAATGAAAAGAGAACTCTACTCAAGTAAATTTAGAGGTAAAATAAGTAAGGATTAAAACATACATACTTCTACTTTGTGCAATATCTAATCTAATAAATGAAAGAGTAAAAGTTAAGAATACATACCTTGAATTGAACCTATCATGCCTCAATATCTCCCTTAGCCAATGGTTATTTGAAATAGCTTGTGTGGATTTGTAAGGATCACATTATAGAAATCAACCATAGACTAAAATAATCCTACTTTGCATCAAGGACTTTCCCACAAGACACAATTCTTTCCCTCTAAGGTAAAACCCTAAAAATGACTCCACCAATGTACAAATAGTATAATTATGAGTTGTAAAAATGCAAAAATGAATGTTACTTTATTTAACAATGACGTGAAGGGGAATTTATAGCTAGAAAGGTCAGCCATGTCAATATTTTTTAGTGAGAAGGATAGTCATTAAGCCTTGAATTAGGTCACTTGGACTGACATAGTTCCATAATGTGTGCTCAATCCCTAATAAGGTCAACTAGGTTGACATAGTATACAATGAATAAAAAGGGTTGTATGCTTAGTTAGGGTCTATTTTCAAAGGTGAATATTTCATAGGAGTGTAGAAGTGGGGTTTTATTGCTTTTAGAGTTGGATAAAAGTAATTTGTACTAGTTTTAGGTAATGATAGTGGAACCAATGTGTATTAACCCATGATGTTTAACTAGGATTAGGTTAATTTTTTTAAGTCAACTTAATAAATTAATACAATATTTATGATCCCTAACTAAATGAATCATTTAAGATAAATGAAATATAAATCATAAGGTTTAAGTGTTGATTCATATAGTCACTGATCATAATTATACATGTTGATTTAATTTCATAAATAAAACATATAAGGAACAATAAATATCCATGATAATAATTCAACCACTGATGATTAAGTAATTAAATAAGTAAAAATAAGTTACAAAAAATTGATATTGTTTTACAATTTACATCAGATAGTAATACTATATAATAATACATATCTAAATAGTCATACTATAATAATACAATGTCCCATAGAACATACGAGTCTAAATGTACTCGTTAATATCTAAAAATGATATTGAGTGAATACTCTATCAGTTGATTTTTGGAAGAGGAAAGAGAGTATCATTTTATTTCTTTTCCACACCAACCATGAACCATTAATCCCCCGTACAATATTCTAACAAGGTAATGTCCCTCCCTTCATAGATGGGTGGATAGTGATAGTGCAAAAATCAATAAAGTCAACTAGAAAACCATGTGTTGTAAGATAACTATCACATGAAACATATCATAAAGAATTTTTATTTAACATGATATCATTCAATACATGTAATATAGATCAAATAGGTGAAATGACATTGTTCAAAATCATAAACATTACTTTGGCCAAAGTTTCAAAAGAGTTTTATAGACCTCAAGATCAATCAATTTCACACACACAACTCATTTGAGCTACTCATATTTTCCTATTAATGACACTAAATAAGTATGTGAAATCCATCATACATATTTATTGTCATAATATTAGAGAAGCATATTACTTCTAAAAATCCACAGATTTCAGTCACATAAAATTTTATATAATGATAGTCATAATATATATATGAATATAGAAACATCATAGTCCTTCCTATTTATCATTATGAACTTTTATATACCAAACTTAATAATTAAACATTCAATAACCCTCTTATTTATATAGATTAGTCCATGTTAATATGCAAACACCTATAGCAAATATATAACTACCAATCCAAATTTAGTAACCATTTATTTACAATCAACATTCACATGTATCCAGCTGTAGACACCAAAATTGTGTCTACTCCTTGGTCGACTCCCCTTGGTTCCCTTGGTCCACTTCTAAACATTCCTAACCCACACACTTATTAATTTAAAATAATTACCTATTTTAAATTAATAACCACCCTTGACACATCACCCTTGACACACCACCCTTGACACCTCACCCTTGGATTCCTCACCCTTGGATACCCTCATTTATCACCATATGACTAATCATTCCAACTCTCTCACTAATCCTCACGCCTATTAAACCTACCTTCAACCGTTTAACCATGACCACTGAACTCGGTAGACGGAGGAATAGGAAAAAGGCTAAAAATAGCCTTTTTACCCATCTTTTAGCTGCTGAAGTCAGTTACCCGTCGACCGACGCCGGTGGGATCACCAACGTCAATTTCTTAGAAACCAACTTGCAGGCTGAATGAAAAACTAATCACAAACCCGAATGTGAATTCTCTTGCACCCAGAATTTGACCTCTCTCTCTCTCCTAGATGCACACCAAGCATCACAGGCTACAAGAACTCTATAAAAATAGCTCCAAACATTGGGTTAAAAATATTGCTGGAAGTCTTCTACATCAGTCGCATCAGCAACAAGTCTTCTACACTCCTTCAGCAAGCAAGAGCTAAGTATTCTTCTTTTATTTCATTTGAGTAACTTAGAATGTATTTGTAATCAGTCTTCATTTGTTACTTCTAAGTACTATAGACCAGACCTGACTTTCTTCCTAGAGAGGTTGAGAGGCCTTCCTCTTACCCTTACCCCTTTTCTGATAACCTGTCCCCCTACCTTGTCCTTCCTAAGACTCTATCCACTACCTACATCCCTTGCACAAACCTCTAAACTCCTATAGACTCCTTCCAGACCCCTCTATTGACAATAAACCCATCTAAACCCTGTCTAAGGCCATTTCCCTAGCTGACATTGACCATTGCCACTATCAACGTCAGTAGACTAACCGACGTCAGTAGCCTTGACCAACCAATGATGGCAGACTAACCAACATTGGCGACTATGATAAATAGATTATAGGAATCAGGTATGCATTATCTATTTCTCTTTCTTTAAGTCATTATTATTTTTTTATCCAAAACTCTTTTATCAACTACTGGACTGTCATCCCTCAAGGAAGTCTTTGCACTTCTAGGATCGAGCTTTGCTTGGCAATCCACCATATACCTATCTAACATTTTCTTTGTTCTAGTATCTTTCTTATAGGTGTCATCCTCCATAGCCAAAGAGGAGCTCCTTCAATCATCTGGATACAATGCGTAAACTTCATTTAGGTACATACAAACCCCTACCCATTATCTTAGTTTCTTTCATCTTCTGAATGTGAAAAGCAAAAAAATAGTTAGAAACATTTTGGCATGCCCGATGGGACCCTAGAGTTTTCCTTGGGTTCATCCTTTTTATTCTAAAGGAAAACATTCATATAGGTACATTAGATTTCTTCTTGCATCCTTCTTCTATCTCTTTATTTCGAAAAGACATCATAAGTGGAAGTTAAAAAGAACCACTTTCTTTTTCTTCTTGTCACCTTTCCTTCTTGCATCTTAGAGTAGTGAAGTTCATGCTCTTAACCTTTTCTTAATTGTTTGCATATGAACAAAACATTTCAATTTGGGCTAAAATCTATTGCATTTCATTTTTGCCTGAATGCATACTTAGCTCTCACATCTAGTAATTAAAAATGCATTATGAATAAATTGTAGTGCACTTATGTTACACGACTAGACCACTTTCACAACTAAACATCTAAACATACCTGAGACAAGGTCCAACTAGGATTTCATCACCTAGTAGATACCTTACCCTTCCTGGTAATCCTACTTGGACTTTACTACCAAGGGGATAACCCACTCTGTTCTCTGGTAGAGTATAAACTCTAGGGGAAGTATATACTAGCTAAGCGACCCAACTTATCTCTGGGCTCGTGAAGTGAGGGGAGCAAGCTCCTAGCACCAGGCCATGTACAAAACCTAATACAGATTTTGAGCACCAAAACTAACCTAAAACCAACCTTAGATTGCTTCTTCTAGGACCCATTCTAAAAGCCAACTTCCCAAACACACTCTTCTAAGGCATAAGCCAACACGACTCTAAAAATCTATTCTTAGGGATTTAACATTTAGGGTCTGCTTGTCTTCATCTTCTTTTCTACTTTTATCTATTTTTTGAGCTAGTAAGGATGTATTATCTTGCCTTGGATAGTTTTGGCACGTAGTCAAACCAAAATTCTTGTTGACCACGCAAGGAAACAACCACTCCCACCTTCACCTTCTATATCAAGTCCTCTAATGGAGTATCATTTAGACACTAAGAATACTCTAACCCCAACTCAACCCCATATTATTCCTGAAGGGGACCAAGACTTTGAAATATTCCTTCACCTCAATCTCAAGGCTCTTCAGTACTATCTCGTAAGAAGTCAAATGCGAGACTCTTCAGGCAACCCAGTTTATGAGATGCCAACTTTCTTAGTTGAGATGGCAATCATATCAATGACCTCTGTTACTCAGCCCATAAACACCCAAGCCATTACCTCAACCAACAACCTGACCATGACCAATCTTCAAAGTGTGACCTCTCCTTCTATTTTTGGACCTACCTCCTTTGGGGTTCCTATACCCCCCC
The DNA here is from genome assembly GCA_037957365.1 of Torreya grandis. Classification (NCBI taxonomy): domain Eukaryota; kingdom Viridiplantae; phylum Streptophyta; class Pinopsida; order Cupressales; family Taxaceae; genus Torreya; species Torreya grandis. The sequence continues at coordinate 2,531,133 of JARHVA010002421.1, forward strand.
AACCACAAAATGTTTAACAAAGTTCTACACCATTCCAAAACTTAATTGTCTCCATTCCACCTACTCTTGCACCCATAAATACAAGAGTAACCACCTATCCTTTAACAAGTGTTGCCACCACTCAACCACCTTTGGTGACATCAAGCCAAGTTTTGCCTTCTAGCTTCATAACACAACCACCCTTGACTTCAACATCAATCCCCATGATGAACTACCAATATGTTGTGTTAATACAAATGCAACCTAGTACGTCATACACTCCATCTAACACCTTCCAAATGCCTTACAACCTAGGGGGCTCCCCACCCACAAATCCATCAACCGATCTAATCAAGATGTTGATGGACAAGATGTCTAACCTTGAGACATCCATTTCTAGTTCAAGAAATGTTCTCTCATATGAACAAATCTGTAATGAACCCATTCATCCTTCAGTCCCAATCTGACCATATCCTAGTCAGTGGGAACTTCCCAAGTTTACTCACTTTTAGAGTAAGGAGGACCCACAACAACATCTATGAGCATTCAGACACACGTGTTACCTTATAGCACATGATGATGCATTGTTACTACCCACATTTCCCATGTTGCTTTCTGGTGCTACCCTCAATTGGTATAGTTCTATTACCAGTCACTCTATCTTTTCTTTCACTCAACTAGCCCAACTTTTTCTTAACCACTTTTCTATCAACATCACTAAAAAGGTCTCCATCACGGACCTATATTCTATCAGACAATTTGACGATGAATCCATAGCTGATTTCATTACTCAATGGAGAAGTTTAATCAACCAACTCTCCTTTTCTTTACCTCAACATGAGCTCATTGGGATCTTTTCACAAGCATGTGCCAAACACATTTCATCTACCTTGTATGTCCAAACATTCCACACATTTGACGAAGCTTGCACCATGGCCAGGAAGCTTGAACTCTGTGTTGTCAAAGAAAATAAAGTCAAACTGCGTTATAAAAACCCCAACACAAAATCAAATGATCCTTCATCCAAATCTTCTTCTTCCAATTCCAAATCCAAAGGAACAACAAATGTTGTGGTACTTAGATCATCATCATCTACCACAACTAATCAATCTGAACCTTCCACATCTCAAAGCATTACATGACAATTCCAACAATGATACATACAATGTTAATATACTCCAATAAGAGAATCATACACGTTCGTGTTGGATAAACTAGTCAAATAAGGAGTCCTCAACCTCCCCCAAATTTGACCACTACCTCAATTCGACCCCTCAAAAGCCATCTCTACATGGTATAGGGAAAATGACTTCTGTAATTATCACCGTGTCAAAGGCCATGACATAAACAACTGCAAAACCTTCAAAAACATTATCCAAGACATGATAGATAAAGGTGATCTTGTTTTGGATAACCTAAACGCGCTGCATAACCAAAACTTAGACATCTTTAGACAACCTTTCTCTAACCATCCCCCTAGTCAAAATAACATTCAGACCATGGCCGATGACCCCCAAGAGCGTAATATACGCACAGTCAACACGGTTTTGCCTCCCATCCCTAACCAACCTCTTCCACAAACTAAAGAGGTTATTCAACCTATTTTTCCATTATAGGTAAAAGAGCCTTCTTTTCCTATTTCTCCTCCACAGGTGGAAGAACTTTCTTCTCTTATTAGTTCTCCATCTACCCCTCTTATATTGGAGAACACTTTAACCATACCAGCACTGCTAGCCCCACCTTCATCCTTCCTACTACCAATGGAGGACCCTACCTTTCCTATTCCTCAACCACAAGTAGAAGGCATAATCATCCCTGTCCTCTATCCTCTTAAGGAGTCACATTCTCCAATTTCTTCTCCACCAAGAGAAGAACCTGTCTCTTCACCTACTTTGACCAAAAATGATCTAGTAATGGCTCTCTCATGCCTTTGGCCTGAAATCACTGCATCTAACACATTTCTAGTCTCACAACCACCCACATCTTCTAAAAAACCAAAGCCTCATCCAACATCTTCCAAACCATTCTCTCGATTGGTTGAAAACTTAGGATTTCTCCATTTGAATAAGTTAGAGCATGAGGCATTGTGGGAGCGACTCAAAGCTCTTTATCTTACACATCTTATTTCATCTCATACTGTCAACCCTTTTATGACAAAATCTCTGAAAGTCACCAACAAAGATTAGGCTTCTACTCCCAAATCTTTAGAAGCCCAACCATCCACATCTGAACCTAAACCCTCACAAACATCCACCATACCAACACTAGTTAAATCCCTCAGAATCTACCCCATACCTAACCTCACTCACCCGCAAGTGAAGGTAGACTTCAATCTCACTCCCCATAATAGTAGTCCTCAAACCAAACTATAGATGGCTACTAAACCATGATGGTGAGCTCCTCTCCCACCATCATCATTGCCCTCTATTTTAGGCCCTCATCCTTCTACCTTAATAGGAGTGCTTCCTACTCTGACACCCAACAAAAAAAAATCACCTCCATTGCTACCAACACCTAACAAAAACATACCTCCTTTAAAACATCTAATGCCTCCTACCATGAAAGTGTCATCTACGTGTCTGGCCACACCACCAAATAAAAGGATGGTATGGAAATCTCCCTCAACAACTCCCAAACAAAAGTCATCAACACCTAGTGCATCAACAAGCATGAACCCATTAGTGCGTTCATATGATTTGATACTATGCTGACTTTTGCAATCCTCTGATATCACTCTCCCGCTTATTAAACCATTTCAACCTCTCAGACCAAAACCATTATGGTTCGATGACACTAAAATTTGCCAATATCATCATACACCTGGGCATGACACTGAAAGTTATTGTGCCCTCAAGGTTGTCAATCACCAATATTTGGATAAAGACACCATTCTTGTTGAGGATACTTTCAATGAATCCCCAATAACATCTCATGTCTCTCAAATCTCTCCACCTTCATCAGGATCCCATCATCATACTATGGTCCCTTTACCTCCTTCGTCTCCTCTTTTTGAGATTAACACCATCAATGTGGCCACTAGGTCACACACTTTAAAGGATAAAGGAAAAGAGAAAGCTACTATTCCTTGGACCTACCCATTTGTCAAACCTGCTCAACCACCCAAACCCAAGATTTCTATCTTGGGTACATCCCAACCCACTTCTTTAGAGGCAATCCGTGATTCTATGGTGAAACAACTTCACCAAATGCCTGTGAAGATGACCTTATATGACCTCATTCAAAGCTCTCCCCAACATTGTCAAGCTTTAATCAAAGCCTTATAGGTAGTAGAGGTCCAACCCGAGGACCCCCAACCACTAGCTGCCTTAGTCCAATCATTATCCCACTGTCACCTCTATTACCTTTAGTGATTCTAAAATTCCTACCTCTAACCTAAAAGATCAGGATGCTACTCTTTTCATCACAGCCTACATTGATTGAACTTGCATTAAGCAAGTTATGATTGATGGGGGTGCCAGCATTAATATCATTTCTACCCATGCCTTTGACCAATTAGCCCTCCCAAAGAATTATGTATCAAAAATTGACGCAATCCTTTGATCTTTTAATGACACCACCACCACTACCATTGGCATCGTTATCTTACATATTTGTGTTGGTCCACAAACAATCCCAGAGCTCTTCTACATCATCAAGGGAGAGTTCTAATACAACATGTTATTAGGATGACCTTAGATCTGTACCATGGCTTGTGTCCCTTCTACATTACACTGTTGTGTCAAATTTGAACATGACGGTCAAGTCCATGTCATTCCCGCAGTCCCCTCCCCTTTCAAGACATGTAACACAACTTATCAACCCAATGATTTTCTCATTCCTTTCAAGACATCGACCCAAACACCACCTCCATCTGTGAAAGCTTCAACAAGTACACAAATGGCGGTTACACCTACACCACCTCCTCAAGTGACAACAAAAGACCCTATGGAAGATATCTTCCAATGTCTTTCACTTGGGAAGTATCGTTTACTCACTTTGGACATGTTTTAGACTCCTCAAGAGTATGGACAACTTCATCACAATCTTAGTTATGACCATCATATCAGAATGGTCATCCTTTATGGTCCTCCCAACCTTTAAACAAATCTCATCTATGGAGGGCTAGATCAAGCTCCCACTGATGGGAATCCTCTTTCATCACCCTAACCATTTAAATCTGACTTCTCTTTTCTTGGCAACCCAAACTTTGCTCATACCTATCTTTATAGGTGTGCATGGAAGGGCTTTGGCTTTGGGCGCTATGAACAAGGCTCCCACCAGCTCGTCAAACCACCAAATGATGAGGCCATAAAGAATTCCAAGAAGCGACATGGCCTGGGATTTAAAGAACCTACTGAAACTTCTAAAACCCATCACCCCAAACCTATCATAGAACAATCACCTCCAAACTTGCCTATTCCCCCATCTTCACTTATGGGGTTGGTGGTTTCCATCCCTCTTAATTTTTTCTTTACATAAATGCCATTCACTTGGAACCCCTAACCTATCAACTAGGTAGATATCCAAGTCTCTCTCCATCTCAATTATCCTCAATGGGTGTCAAACATTGTCCTTATCACCAAAGCAACTAGGGGAAATTCCTCCTAACTTCTCTAGTCCACATGACGTTTGTACTACTTGACATATTATATTATCCCTCCTAACCTCTCTGGCAATAGATAGTGAGCTTTTATCAAGAGTACCACTTATTACACTATGCTTGGGGGTCCTCTCTACAAACAGAGGTCTCGATAGCCTCCTTATCCAATGCCAACAACATACTAACCAACTTCATGACCAAGATCGACCAAAACATGCCAATAACACATCAACCAACCAAGCATTAACCAAACATCAACTAACTTCATGTCCAACATCAACCAACCAAGCATCGACCAAACATCAACCAACCAAGAATTGACCAAACATCAACTTCTTAATCATCTCCAACACGTGACCAACATGGAAAGAAGTAAATGAGGCAGGTTTGCTCCTAATTGGCTCGTACCTTATATCATAATGCACAAGTATGGATCAGGGACTTATCATCTATCTTCTCTTGAAGGCTGACCAGAACCTGAGCCCCTTAATGCTTTGCATCTATGACCATTCTACTATTAATCAAGTACTCATTCACTTGATATTTAACTTGAGCTCATCCCTTGAGCAATCCCCATCATCCTCATCCCTATTCCTTTTAACCCTTTTCCCTATAAACATTAGTTAACCCTTTTGTCAAGCATGAATGCTTTGTCCTAATAAAAGGGAACCCTCTAAACCTCTATAGGCTTTTCCATGACTAAAATTTCAGTCCAAAAAATATAAATTGGGATACCTAATCAAAGGTCATAAACTTTAAATGTAGATTGCTCCCTCGAAAGATAGTTGCATCATCATTGTTATAGCTAATAGACTGCTCCCTTAAAGGATAACTATTCAAAGCCCTCAAAAATATACAAAGCAAAATATAGATCGCTCCCTCAAAGGATGGATATACACAAATTTTGCTCCAAACAACACTCTCTTAGAAGCTTCTTACATCGATCAGCTTCACATATATGACCACAAAACAAAACAACATCCCCACGTAGACTTCCCGTATCGATCAGTCTACCAAAAAAAAATGACTGACAGACTATTAAGTCATGGACTTGCCTATAGTCATTCTCAAGGTACCTATCAAAGGGGCAAAGTTATTCCTACCAAAAAGGGTTACTCTATCCTCACATATCATATCATCAAACCTATTACCCTAACATACTCAGGGGATTTTGAGCTCATTTAATGTCAAAGTGATTTGATGACTCCTCTAACACAAACAATGGTCAAAGATGTAATGCATGAATGGGGCTTTTGTTTGCAAAACCCTTATCTATGTTATCATTATTGTCCCTGTTAATGAAAGAGCAACACGCCTTTCACTTCTTACATCTTCATCACATTTAAGACAAACCAAACCAATAACATGACATCATGACATTATACCTCATCATAGACCATTCACACTAGTTTCTATGGAAACCAATACACATGGAAACTATCGACCACACAATTTATGTCAAGCATAAACCATTACTTGCTGAAGCATAAAACAACTCATTTCATTTTTAGCATACATCCATCACCCATATGGAAACTTGTTAGGGATGGAAAACCCTATCACCAATGTTACAGAACACACCATCATATGGAAAAGGCTATAACATCATCATACCCTCATCATTTATAACCTGACCAAACCAACCTATCAACCAGCCTAAACTACATTGGTCTGAGGCCCTTCCAATAAGGGCTATGTAGGTATCACTCAGATAACATGATGACTTCTAGGGTTAGCTCAGCCACATCCATTTGTTCATCTACTTGATGGACAAACCATTCAACCTTTAACCATGACTTAACCTCGTCCAACCCACATCCATAATCTCGACCCTCTTCCTCCCTTTTTAGGGAGAACTACATTTGCCTGAGGCCCTTCCAACAAGGGCTATGTAGGCAACACTCAACTGACATGGGTTCTTTTAAGGTTAGCTCAGCCATTCCTTCATCCATCCATCTAATGGACCATCTATACCAACCCAAAACCATGACCAACAACCTTGGAGATTGCAACTATCTCCTCAGACCATGACTGCTTTTGAGACAACTATGCCTTGGTTGTTTTGATTGCATGTCTACTACCTCACGAATAGATAGCAAAATTGTCCACAACCCATATTATGACCCTCACACCTATTATCAGATTGTGAGCAAGTTGGTCCCCAATATGTGTGACATTTTTGTGTTTTTTAGGAGCACTTCCTGAGCCTAGGATACTTGGAACAGGATGACCATTAGAGCTATAGCTTGGATCAAATAACCCAATTAGCTATGACTAAATGCTGGGGTCTGGTTATTTCAATTTTAGCACTCCTTGACCTTTGACTGTGATAATTTGACCTGACCATCATGTGAAGTGGTATACACACAATCTCAACTTTTACAGCATTCACACTCAAACTTCACCATATCCATCCACTTCTCTATCAAATCGGCACCTGATTTCAGGTTCCCTTCCCTCGACTCCCACTTTGAGGGGGAATACCTCATCCCATAATTAGGGTAGCCTACACTTATTTTTGTCTTACAGTTCATTAAAACAACCAACAGGACAAAAATAACCTTATCCCACACCTGGGGCAACTTACTCCTATTTTTGTCTTGCAGTTCATCAAGAATAACCAACAAGACAAAAAGGGGAAAATGTAGACACCAAAATTTTGTCTACTCCTTGGTCGACTCCCCTTGGTCCCCTTGGTCCACTTCTAAACATTCCTAACCCACACACTTATTAATTTAAAATAATTACCTATTTTAAATTAATAACCACCCTTGACACACCACCCTTGACACACCACCCTTGACACCTCACCCTTGGATTCCTCACCCTTGGATACCCTCATTTATCACCCTATGACTAATCATTCCAACTCTCTCACTAATCCTCACACCTATTAAACCTACCTTTGACTGTTTAACCATGACCACTGAACTCGGTAGATGGAGGAATGAGCAAAAGGCTAAAAATAGCCTTTTTACGCATCTTTTAGCCACTGACATCGGTTACCCATCGACTAACGCCGACAAGATCATTGACATCAGTTTCTTAAAAACCAACTTGCAGGCCAAATGAAAAACTAATCATAGACCTGAATGCAAATTCTCTTACACCTAAAATTTGACCTCTCTCTCTCTCCTAGACACACACCAAACATCACAGGCTACAGGCACTCTGCAGAAATAGCTCCAGACTTTGGGTTAAAAATATTGTAGGAAGTCTTCTACATTAGCTGCATCATCAACAAGTCTTCTACACTCCTTTAGCAAGCAAGAGCTAAGTATTCTTCTTTTATTTCATTCTAGTAACTTAGAATGTATTTGTAATCAATCTTCATTTGCTACTTTTAAGTACTGTAGACCAGACCAAACTTGACTTTCTTCTTGGAGAGGCTAAGAGGCCTTCCTCCTACCCTTACCCCTTTTCTGACAACCCATCCCCCTACCTTGTCCTTCCTAAGACTCTGTCCACTACCTGCATCCCTTGCACAGACCTCCAAACTCCAATAGACTCCTATAGACCCCTCTATTGACAATAAACCCATCCAAACCCTGTCTAAGGCCATTGTCCTGACCGACGTCAACCATTGCCACTACCGACGTTGGCAGACTAATCGACATCGATAGCCTTAACCAACTGACGATGGCAGACTAACCAACATCAGTGACTGTGACAGATAGATTATAGGAATCAGGTACGCATTATCTATTTCTCTTTCTTTAAGTCATTATTATTCCTTTATCTGAAACTCTTTTATCAACTAGTGGACTGTCATCCCTCAAGGAAGTCTTTGCACTTTTGGGACCAAGCTTTGCTTGGCAGTCCACCATATACATATCCAACATTTTCTTTGTTCTAGTTTCTTTCTTACAGGTGTCATCCTCCATAGCCAAAGAGGAGCTCCTTCAATCATCTAGATACAGTATGCAAACTTCATCCAGGTACGTACAAACCCCTGACCATTATCTTAGTTTCTTTCATCTTTTGAATGTGAAAAGTGAAAAAATAGTTAGAAACACCAGCTTTACAATAAATATTAACTAAACATACAAAATCCCATGTTCCATCACAGTTGTATTTCCAATAGTATTTCATTTATAAATCAATAAAAAATTACCAATAAATAATCATTTGTTAATTCCCAAAACATTAATAGATTTTCAACTTAAGCATGTCTCATATTTAAATTGAAAGAATTAAAAACCTAAATTTCATTCCCAAATAATTTAATTTATAACATGATAACATGTGTATATAACATGCCTAGTAATAAATTGACCATGTAAAACTACTTAACCAATATAATGGTTTAAACTCCACACACACACACACACACCACCTGTATTTATAAATATATATGAAGTTCATAGGCAATATTATCTTATTTTACTCTTTCTACAATTGTATATCATCAGCTACTCCAATATTTTTCTAAACACAACATATTTTTTTCATATACTCCAGATATAATTGATCGCTATAACCCCAACTAATTTTATTTGGTATTTTATATATTAAAAAATAAGTGATCATAGTCATTTAAACTCTACCAAATGAAAACAATAAATCCCTTTTAAATATAATCAACTAACAACTAATGCTTAGATTAATTTTTTGTTACACATATCCAAAATAAAAATCAAAATATAATACACCCATTGCATAATCTTCTTTACCTAATAAAAATATAAAAATGAATATACACTTTAACTTTAATTAGTTTCAACCCAACACAAAAATCCTTATACAAATTAAAACCCACCCAGATACATTTATATATCGATAGTGTATATATTGGACTATATTATACAAATTTGTTCAGGTATATAAGTTAGACTAATTTAATATTTTTATCAATAATAAAATTTACACTTATATAGCCATATAATTTTTCCACACATAATAATCACAACCACTAAGCTATAAACTCAAGGCTCGATGTATTTAACCCTATGGATGGGTCAAACCCATCCCTAGGGTCCTATATGTATGAAATATCTTTTATATATTTTGTTTTAAAAATATCAAATCCTATCATTATAGTGAATAACCAAATAATAATCATGCACAATATGGTGTGGATGACCCTTTTAAGGGTTTGATCCAAAACTAATAAAATAATTATTTTAACTAAAACATAAACATAGTTGTTTATGAATTTTGAGGATATTACCCATTAACTATTCAAACCACTATAGGGCTGAAACCCATGCATAATTTTCCATAAATTTTAGTTAATTCAAAAATTAATCAAAATCTTCTATGATTAACTTCCATTCATAAAACCTTGTTTCTTGGAAACCCTAGTATATAATCTATGTTTTTCCTTAAAACATTTACCCTTACACAAAACTTAATCTTAGATAATAACTATGGAGTGTTTATTTATCATAAATGGTGGATATAAAATAATACACATTCATCCAGAGTCAAAATGGAGATAAGGGCATTATATATGCTCAGCCCTCTAAATGGGCTATACCCATCCATTGGCCATATACAATATTCATATATATATATATATATTTCAAACACTAGGATATTTTAACCAAATACATCAATTCATGGAGTAATTTTTAATAGAGAAAACTAGAAGAAAATTTAAATCAAACCCCACATAAGCCACTACTTCTAGGTAATAATTAAAATTTAAAAAACTCATTTTGGACTCTTGATATCTCCTTTTCTCTATTATTCCTCCCTGCCATCTACACAAGTCCTAAATTTCATGTTTCCCCCTCCATTTCCAACTAGTTCACCAAATTTCTAACATTATTATTTACCCAAAAATCTCAACATCAATTAACCATCTAAAAATTCCATAATTACCAATCCATGTAAATAAATAATCTATTTGTTTCCATAATGACTCAAATATTCTCAAATCATCTTATAAAAATAACCCTAATTACCTGAATATTCCAAATTGCATAATGATTTTAAATATTATGCTCCTAATGATTTTATTGACTTGAAAATACCATTGCATACCATGCAAAATATAATGATTCAAAAGTATATTGACTTCACATTAGTAATCATGCCTCAAAAAATAGTCCATGCCTTCAACCATGTAATGAAATTTAGGCCAAAACTAAATGATAAACCTCATTAAGATTTCAACTCCATGCCTTAAAAAATACCACTATGTAATGCCAAGGTTAGTACTCAATACCTTAAAAATATTTAATATGCCTTACATTACAAACCTTGTTCCAAGTAAATCATTGACCACTCATATATGTTGTTAGATTAATACCATATAATTCATAAGGTAATTCAATCCTATCCAAATATAATAATGAGTTCAACTAACACAAGCATGTCCTATGGTTTATTTTTAGACCTTCTACTAAAATAATTTGTTTTATAGATACTAAATTAATTACCCTACAAAATATGTTATTACAATGTTTGAACAAATATTACTATAAGTAATTACAAATGTTTCTAAGATAATAGATTCAATCTTTTCAGCACATCAATATCAATCAAGGATTATAGGGTATGAGTTATGACAACTATAAATACATGAAGTAATTTAAGTAAAAATTTACCACACTTAATCAAGATATATGGTACTTAAATGCAAATAATGGACTATGATAAGCATGTAATAATCTCAAATTCTTAAATGTAAACACACTAATAGGTTAGAGAAATATGAAAACATAATAATCCATCACATCTAAATGCTAAAAACACATTAGTAACCAAAGTATGTTAAAATGAATATTAACCAACTATATATTAACAAACAAATTCTAGTCTATGTGGTGTGTGTTGGGTTTCATGTTTCTATTCTCTCTTTCCTCAAATTTCTCCATCTACACCATCCTCCCTAACGATACTCACCCTCAATCATAGTTAAGAGGGTGGAATCTATCCTGCATCCACCTCAACATAAATGAATAGTAGTTAGACCATATCATCTAAAAATCATACCAAATTGTTATAATAGAGCATACTACATAATCATGATTAAAATGCACCATAATAGGACATAGCTAGCTAGCTAATAGTTAATTATCATGATCATAAGCAACAAACACTATCCATAATCAGAATATAACTATTTATAATTACTTAATATATAAATTAAACCAACACTAACCACATAATCAGTAACAATAAGTCTAGAGGAAAATTGAGATGTAACACAATAATTTTTCAAAGAACCAAAGGTCTACCAACTCCTTTCTCAGTGTATAGTTTAAGGCATGCACTTAGAATATAACTATTTATAATTACTTAATATATCAAGTAAACCAAAAATAACCACATAATTAGTAATAATAAGTCTAGAGGAAAATCAAGATGTAACACAATAATTTTGCAAAGAACCAAAGGTCTACCAACTCCTTGTATCATTTAAGGCATGCACTCAAAGAGATTGAAATGCAACATGTTATTATAAGATATAAAGAATCATTAAATGATAAAATTTAAAAATATTATGTGTATATATATGCCCCACTCAAATTTAATCACATTTCATGTAGTTGTAATATGGGATGGTTTTTAGAGAAACAACACAACAATGCATAATGTTGTGATAATAAATTACATTAAACATCATAAATTGAATTTTTTAATTTGAAATGATAGTAAGCAATTTTTGAAATAAATTAAACTGTTATATACATGCTTTAATTTAATTTTATCTATGAATAGTTTTCTATTATATTTGTAGTCTTTATCATATATGGCATAATAATTGCTTTGGACAAACCCTAAGGATACAAAACTAAAGACTAAAAATAAACAAACATAGAGAAATCAAGATAAATGAACTTTAAATAACTAAATAATTTTCTTGGGAAATTGGTAAGCTAGGATGATATATGTTATGTTAGAACTAAAGGACCAAGGATAAAATGAGATTAAATTGGGTAACTGAAAAGACAAGGCTACTAAATGACTAAAAAACCCAAACAAATGTACCTTAAGTAAGAAAAGTATCAAACCAAAAGGACACATGAAACTACACTATCATATCTACAATCAATGTAAAAGAATTAATAAACTATACTTAAACAAATATAAAAAATAATGTAAAGGTAAACAACATTTATGAAAAAGAAGTAATAATTCAAACTCATTAAACAATGGAAAAAAGAACATAAACTAAAACAACATTGATGAATGACAAGTAATAATCCACATTGACTCAACAATAAAAAAACTAAATAGAATTAAATTATCTACAAAAAGTGTAACAAATAAAATCTATAATTTTTAAATTTATCCAAGGAAAATCCAAGAAGGATAAGGCAATGATTTAAATAAGTAATTCATATTACCTCAAAGATATAACTTTTGTCCTTAAAATCTATTAAAATAAAATGATATTACTATGATCATGTTTGAAAAGAGATGAATAATAAGGAATATAAATGTTGGGAAACAAATTTTCAAATAAACTTGCTTGTAAAGGGGGAATATGAAATGGGTGGTGGGGGGAATGTAGGCAGTACCAAGATAGAAAATATTTATAGAAAATAAGAGACTCAAATAAAGTTGGCAACACAAGAAGAATTTTGTCATTAATTACTCTATAAAACTTTTTGTAGCTAAATAAATTTGGATTATTTAGTGAAGTATAAGTATCATCCCCATGAAATCTATATGAATGAAAATTATAATGGATCTACCTTCCCATAATGTGTTATATGTTCCTCAGGACCCCTTACAGATTCTTTGGTCTACTATGAAGATTAGGTACTTGCATGAGAAAGTAGGTATCACTATAGATAATTTTGAGACCTCTTATCCTATTTTACTAGGCTACCACACCCCAATTGACCTTGACTCTATCATGAGGTCAATTATGGAGTATGAGGTTGGACTAGAATAGGAGATGTACTTAATAATCATGTATTTTGGTGTGTTTTTGAATTTTTATTTGATAGATTACTTTTTATCATCGCCTTTTGTTTTAAATTATTTAGATTTTAAATTTTTATAAATTTGTCTATTCCTCCTCCATACAGATTTAGAAAACCAATCATCGGTGTTTAAAAATGACTATCACTAGAAAACATAGACTTGATAGCTAATTAAAACAACATAGAGAGCATGGTGTCTAAGATTCTTATGTTTGAATTTTAAATAAGAATTTTATCTTGAAATAAACCTTAGTGTGCCAAAAATGTAATGATAATAGGGGAGAAGATCAAAATAAAAATGAAATAATTGAATTAGTTCAAATTGCAAAAAAATTGAAATATGAAAATGATACAAGGACAGTTAAACATGATTCCATCTCATAATCAATAATGTAATTATAAGGATACATATAAAAATAGTTTTGCTTAAAGTTTTGAGCATAAAAGAAAATAATTAATTTTGAGAGTATGAATTCACAATCCTTAAACCATTTCTTTAATTCTTCAATGAAAACACTTAGTTAAATATAGTTTAATAATTTTGAAAACATTATGAGGAAACCCTAGTCTTGTCCAAGGTCTTATATTGAAACTTGAAAAATAGAACTCAAATTGGTGAAAAAGATGAAAATTAAATATAATAATGTTTTTTGAGGAAGGTATGGTCCTATCTGAGGTCTTATACTACAACTCACAAAAAATAACTCAAATAGATGAAAAATATGAAAATTAAATATAAGAACATTTTGTGAGGAATTCATGTTCCTGTCTGAGGTCTTATACTGTAACTCAAAAAAGTGAAACCAAATAAGTGAAAGTAATATTGTAAAATGAAAAATTAATGTTAATAAATAAATAATACTATTTAACTAAGAAATGAAAGATATTTTATAAGGATGGTCAAGTACTTTCCATTGTCTTACATTGTAACTCAAATAAAAAGAAGTGTAGATAGACCTAAGGACCAATGATAATAACTAAGGATATAGAGAATAAATTAATTGTATACCTTGGGTATTTTTTTAGAAAACCTAAAAAAGTGTTAGTATTTATAGTATATGTAAGTATGCGATAAATATGTAAAAAAATATTTAAGAAAATTATTTCTTTAAAAATTGAACATTAGTGTGTTCTTTGAAAATATGTCCTTTAATTAATAGGACCAAGGATGTATTTGATGAGGTAAGGACACAACCATTTTTGGGTTTATTTTCCTTCTTTTTCATGTGTATAATATATTATAAGCACTAGGTCACCAATATTGAAAGCACATACTTTAACTTTTTTGTTATGTTATTTAGCAATGAAAGTTTTGTAATGGTAGTTATGTTGTAATGCAACCATATATCATTCATCAAATAAATTTAAATATGGAGATGAGATTCATGTAATTCCTTAGTAGGAATAATACCATGAAGATAAATATGTAATGATGGTATCTTAAATTCTAAAGGTAAGACTGATTCAAAACCATATACTAATGAAAATAGTGTTACCTCAGTGGCAATATGTATGCTAGTGCAATAATCCTAGAGTGAAAGATAAAGTTGTATAGGCCAATTAGTATGAGATATCTAATAGTATTTTATAATATTTTATTCATGATTTTTTTTATGGATTTTTCTTGGACATTGCATTGAGGATGGTAAGGTGTTGAAAACTTATGCATAATTTTAATTTTTCACATAGTTATTTCATGTACTTATTTTTGAAATTTCCACCGTTATCATAAATGATAGTGTGAGGAAATCCAAAATGAAAAATGATTTGATTGAGGAAAATTTGGAAATGGTAATACTAGTAACATTAACAAGAGTCATGGCTTCCACCCACTTGGTGAAATATTTAGTGGTAGTGATAATAAATACATGTCCATCTTGTGATATATGTTATTTTTCAATGAGATCTAATACTCACAAAATAATGGCCAAGGAGACTCCAAGGTTTGGAGTTCATCTGGAGGATAATTAATGATATCATCATAAAGTTGACAAGGATTACACCTTTTTATCAAAATTAATGGCATTTTTTCAACATTTGCCAAAATTAACTCATGTGTAGGCATTTGAGGGTTATGGTATGACTGCTATAGTAACCTTTGAATATGCTTCCATATGTTTGTTCAAAAATATTTTAAACTTATTTTATAATTACATAATATATTAGGGTACATTATACATTATTATAATCGAGGGTGATGTATTGAAGTACATATTTTTATGCTTATTTATAAATTTTATTCTTTTCATGAGAATATAATTTTAGAGGGTAAGTATGATTTTTGATGATATTTTTTTACCATGAGATTTTTCTTAATAGTGATAGATTTTATGTGAAAAATTAGAGAGCCATTTTTATTTTTATATAAGAAGGTGATTTACTCATTTATATAAGGAATTGGGAATCATGAACAACTTCATGAGGATGAAATAAATATGATAATGAAGCAAGAGAATCAACTATATAATTTTTCTCTCATGTAATTTGTTCAATGGTAAATGAAGCAAATTATTTGGTAGGCACAGTGGATATTTGATTTTATGTGATAAGTTTTTCATATTTACATTGTTATTTTCCACTAACTTGATGACATATGAGTTATGAAACACTTAAAACATCTAAATATGGGATGTCTAAATCAAATTTAGCTTACATGCCCAATATAAGATCTTGATATTTATCCATATATTACTTACATCAAAGGTTAATCAAAATTTTAAAGGTATGGCTTTACCATGTTGTGAAATCATGGAAATAATCTTTGAGTGAGGTTACTTGGTTAAGACCTTCAATATAAAGAATCTCTTTATTAGGAATAATATGTTTAAGCTAATTAGTATGTGGTAGGGAGGTAGCCACAAGATGATCTAAAATTACCTAACCTTTGAAAAATAATTTTGTAATAATGTGAAGTTCAAATTCCATCAATAGGACCATCCATTTGCCAATTCTATCTCTAGGTAGGAAAAAATGAGATAAGAAATTATGAAGTGGATTAGAATGGAAAATGACATAAGTAGTTTGATAGAGCATGTAATGGAAGAGATTTTGAGTTGTGAAATAGATAACTAAACAATAATTCTCTACTTTTGTATAATTTTTTTTCATAATTTATTATGTCAGGGATGATATAATAGATTGCATATTCTCTATCAGTATCACCTTGTTGAGAAAGAATTTCCCCAACTAATATAGGGGTGTATGATGTATAAAATATTAATGGATGATTAATTTAAGGTGGGAAAATAGTATAAGGATGAAGAAAAAAATCTTTCATTCTATAAAATTATATTTAGCATGAAAATATCCATTCTAAATCATTACCCTTTTTGAGAAGGGAATTAGTAGAGTAGATATTGTAAGACATTTTTGGAACAAAATGGTGAATTACCCCAAGTTTATCAATGTATTTTCATATGTATAAAATGGAGTGAGGTATTTTAATGTTGATAATAGATTTGATTTTACCTAGATCAACATCAATGCCCTAGTGGGAGAATAAAAAGTCTAATAATTTTCCATAGCTAACACCAAACACATATTTAAATGGTTGAGTCTAACTTTTTATTTAATGAGTTGATCAAAGATGATTGATAAATCATGAATATGAATATTATGATGTTTATATTTGGTAATAAGATCATCCACATAGGTTTCAATAATTTTATGCATAAGATCATGAAAAATATGAGTCATTACACATTGATAGGTAGCTCCAACATTTTTGAGACCTAAAGACATTTTAACATAACAATATGTTCCCCATTACATGGTAAATTTTTTATTATGTTTATCCTTGAGAGCTATGTGAATTTGGTTAGATCTTAAAAAACCATCCATGACTGATAAATGATGATCTATAAATCATGAATATGAATATTATGATGTTTATATTTGGTAATAAGATCATCCACAAAGGTTTCAATAATTTTTTGAATAAGATCACGAAAAATATGATTCATTACACATTGATAGGTAGCTCCAACATTTTTGAGAACTAAAGACATTTTAACATAACAATATGTGCCCCATTCCATGGTAAATATTTTTTATGTTCATCCTCGAGAGCTATGTGAATTTGGTTATATCTTAAAAAACCATCCATAAGTTATAAAATTTCATAACTAGTAGTATATTTGATAATGGAATAAATTGATGGTAAGCAAAATTTATAATTTGGACATGTTAAATTTAGGTTGTGAAAGCCTATGCATATGTAAATGACTAAGGTTAATTTTTTTTTAAACAAGGATGATGTTTGGGAAACATTATAAAAGTTACATATATTTAATGAATTTAGCATCTAAAATTTTGATGATTTCTTTATGACATAAGTTATAAATATCAAGAGGGAATTTTCATTAATTTTGTCATATAGGTTTGGCATCTACGTAGGTGATGATATTATAGACAATAATGATAGGATAAATTCTATGAATGCCTATATATGACCAAGTGAAGATTTGATTATATTTTTAAAATAAGATATTAAAATTATCATGTTATTTGGGAGTGAAATCTTTAGATATGATAATAAGTTGAGGACATATTGGTGTACCATATTTGATTTTTGTAGTTTCTTAGATAAGCATAACATTTGATTCTTGGAAATGATATGGATTAAGAGGGAGGGAATAAATATATGTGGTTTGGAGTCCACACTAAAAATGAAATTTTTTCAACAAGGAAACTTTTGTTGAACATTTCCAAGTTTATGATGTTGACATGGAATTTGAGGTTATCTTGAATGGAGGAGTTCTAGTATAGCTTCACCATTAGGAAGCATGGGTAAAGGTATGTGATATTTGATATCTACTTTAGGATTAATGATTAGATACCTTTATTTTCATATTTATATTGTATTTATCTCACATAAATTGCTTTACAATATAAGGTAATTTTAGGTAAAGTAGTGGATAAATATTCTATGTTGGTGAGATCAGGTTGTTCAAAGATAAAAAGGTATGTAATAATTACACTAGTTTTTTCAATAGATGGGATTTTAATTGATGATTGAAGAAAAGTTATCTTAGTTAAATTTGGTTTTATATATTTAAATGGTGATAATTTAGATTGATCAATACAATCATAAGAAGGGGAAATAATATTTATTAGTTGTAATATGGGTTGATTTAAATTAATTTGTAGAGAAACTTCAAAACATGTTATAACTAGGATTTATTCAATGGAACATGGGGTGTTTAACAATAGTGGGTTAATAAAGGGACTATTACCATCCTAGGTTACACCCTAGCTAAGAAGGGGATTGTTTAGGTCCTATTTCTCAAACCTAGTCCAATATGGAACTAACCCTAGGTTTTGGATCACCTAATCTTGGGTTAGACCTATAGAGAAGCCCAACTTCCTTTTGGGTCTATCACCTATACTAAACGTAAACTAGCTTCTTGCTAGGAAAAGGGGAAAGATATTGATAATAAAGCACAAAGGTATGTAAAAAATGAGGTGATTCACCAAATGTTTTGATCCTTATACTCACACAATACACACTATAGGGCACTCTTAATACTATTAAACATCACTTCATTCACTCTTTGATCAGCTTCCACATAAGTATTTCACAAAAATTCATTAACTAGTTATTAACCTAACATGAGAGGGTAGTTGTCCACTTCCACACTGACCAACAAACTATATATACACTTAAGATGACCTATGAGACATACCAAAACATTACATGAAGGTGAGATAACTTAGACAGAGGTAAGGAAAACATACATTCACTTAACCACATCAATAAATTCATAAGACACACTTTAACTCAACTTAAAAATGGAGGAATTTAGTCTTTTACTACATCAAATAGGTGTTACTATACAAATCATACTAAAGTCTAGTCATGCCAAAGAGGGATAATTTTGAAGGCTTAAAAGCCTATATATATAGAAAAATGGGATGAGAGAGATGGGGGTCATGCATATAAGGATGGAGAAGGGATCATAATGACCAATATTTCCCATCATCCAACATTGATTCAATTAGAAAAGTTCATAATTTTTAAGACTAATTCTGGAAATTGGATATAATAATCATATCAATTTCTTTAAATATATGTATGGCCTACATTTATGTTCCTTACAATTATAGTGATGGGATTATGTCATTTAAAATTTAAATTATAGTGTTAAAGTAGTTAAAATAGTTAGATCAATCTGTTATGTTCTTGTTTAGGCATGGATTACTCCCTACTAGTTCATATTTTTTGTGTAGGTATGGAGAAAAGGGTCATAATCATGTTTCTAGATTTGGTGATAAACTTGTCAAAACTAACATGTCTACATCCATGGTTTCCCTTTGAAATGTTTGCTCTGGTTTGACCTTAATCATATTCCACTTCTACTTGAGCCTTCTTGTCTTTGATGTTTAGTTTCAGCCATTGATCTTGATCTAGGCTTCTAAAAATGTGCCACTTGGTAGCTCTTCATTTGTTTTCAAGATCTTGTTGTCAACTCCATCTACCCTTGCACTTACACCATGTGGTAGATTTTCATTCAATATCAAATCCTTATCCTATCCACTATTTATATTATCTACATGAATCAATGCATGTTTTTTATCTTTATCATTAAGATCAAATGCACATTATTAATTCTTTAATCTTGTCATGATCATGACACTTAGCACCATTATGTTTAATCTTAAGATCCACTAACTTGTTAACCTTGCATACACCATTAGATCTTCATCATTTTATTGAATATATACCATTGATCTAATTAGACCCACTAACTATGTCAAATTACCACTCACCATTAGATCCTAACTTAGCTTCCATGATTTGGACACTTTTCAGCTTTTCATTTACTTTTGGTATCTATTGACTTATTGACCTCCACTCGTCATTAATTTGTTTGGTATGATTTGATGCATGTCATTAGATCTTTATGACGCACTGCCACTATCTTCTCCCACATTTCATTAGATTTAATTAGAGATTCCATGATATTTAAACTTGTCATATATTTAATTAACCTTGGAACATTTTAATTTAAATAACTATTTATCATTTTTTTAATTTGATGTCCCTACAAACATCTCATTTTACTTGTTCAACTTTGAACACTTGTATCTTGAGATAGAAAAAGCATCCAAATATAAAAAAATTAGAGGATATCTATGGGACCAAAATCATCATGTCTATTCATTCCTTTGTCTCTAGCCAAACTCCCAAGTGTATATATCAAATGTGTAACTAGACTAATATATTCATTCCCATATGATGTGTCATGATGGTTTGGCTCCTAAATATCATTAAATTCAAACTTTAAGAGTGATTAAAGTGTGTTAAAAGGATTGAAAATTCTATGTGATCTCATTTTAAATTCCATGTGCTCCTTGTGACATTCTATCACTCTTCATTTAGGACTCTACCCAACTTCTTATTCTTGATTAGGTAAATTTAGGAATGTAGGCCAAATTTGGCTAACATCTTTAATGACTTAGCTGGGTAACATGCCTACTATGCTTGAGAACTTAGACCATTTACATGACTCTTGGATTCACCAATAATGATGAATTTGATCCATGACTATAGAAACCTTTCATCTTTCAAAGACAATGAATTCCACCAAAATAGGGAAGGAAATAAACAAAATAGGTAAACTAACCCAATAAAACAAAATTAAATAAACTAATGTGTTAATAAAACACTTAGAGGAAATCCAAAACAAACTAACTATGTATAGGAAACTCAAACTTCAGTATGAATGTTTCTAGAGTATCCCATTAAATGGGATATGAAGTTATTCACCAACCATCCTTACAAGTTGGAAGGCATTATGGGATTTGTAACCAGAGATTGCATATGGACCACTCCAAAGAGAGTAAAACTTCATATTCCTTCTTGACTTAGCTCTATCCTCATCTTAATTGAGGACCAAATATCCTTCTTTAAAGCTTCATGAAGAAGCTCCTTTGTCAAAGGATCTTTTCAATTTTTCTTGATAGCTCTCCATGGCTAGCAAAAACTGATGTCTTTTCTCTTATAGCTCCATGAGCTCAACATATTTGATCTCCATTGGTTTATTCTCTAATAATTAAGGTTGGTTCATCAGTTCTAGGGTAGAAAATTGAAGATAAATAGTCATTATTTCTTCCTTATTATATATCAACTTGTAGGGAGAGTTGGTTATTAACTTCTTGTAGGTGATTCTATCAACCCATAGAGTTGAGTTCAATTTGAGATGCCATGACCTTTAATTATCTTCAATGGTATTTCTTAGGATCTTCAATATGTTATTATTAGTTGACTTAATAAGGCTATATATTTGACAAAGGCCATAGTATTGTCATAAATGATGGCTAAAGGGAACCTAAATCTAGTAAGCAAACCTTTATATAAATCTAGAATGTTGGACTCATTTACTTCCTTCAATACCACTACTTATATCAATATATTAAAGTAGTATTTGGTAGTTAGTATCCATTTATGACCTGATATTTAATGGGGCCTAATGAGACCATTAAATTCTAATCCCCATTCGATAAAGGGTTGATCTAATACAATCAGTGGGAGAGGTAAAGCTGAAAGCTTCACCTTCCCTACAAACATAACACATTGTCTTCATTTCCTAACCCATGCATGACAATCACCAAATAAGCTTAGAAAATAATACCCACCTTTCATGATATTATGGGCTATGGTCCTTACTAAATAATGTTCTCCACCATGTCCATCATGGAACTTTTCAAACAACCTTTCCTTTTGATGTTGTTTAATGCATCTTAAAAATATGCCTTTGATATATTTTTTGAACAAAACACCATCAACAAGAAGAAATGGAATGGAGTGAAATCTAAAATGTCTTATTTTTAAAGGATTTAAGTGAGATGGATAAATACCATCCTACAAATATCTTACTAAATCATGATACCAGCTAGAAGGTGACGTATGATAAACTAAAACTTCTTCATCAATTGACACCATAACCACCTCATTGAATTCTTATAAGTATTGGGATAGATTCTCACAAATTCCCTTGCCTTTAGTTATATTTGTGACCTTAATCTCCACATCATACTCCATTACCTTTTTTATCCAACCAACTCTTTTCTCATTTATGTCTTTGTTTAAGAGAAACACATTGACACTTGGATGTACAACCATTAGGTTTATCTTATTATTAGACAATAAGTATCTAAACTTATTAAGAGACCTTATGATTTAAAGTATATGATTTACAACAAAATATTGCCTTGTTTCATATTCTTCCAAGATTTTAACAAAGAAGGCTATTGGCTTCTTTAAGGCCTCATGGTTCTACTACATAAAAATTCTTGAAATGATGTCAATTTTAGTGTAGGTGTACAAAATGAAGTCCTTTGATAAATTTACGTTCATGAGTGTAAGATAACTAGCCATGGATTTATTAAATTCCTCAAAAATCCATACTCCTTTGTACTATCTAAAGCTTTGATTCTTATTTATCATGGTTTTAAGTGGCTTAGCTAAAGTGAAAAAATCTAAGATGTATCTTCTGATAAAATTAATCTCTCATAAGAAACTTTTCACAACTCTTTTGTGATTTGGTAAGGAAAGTACAAGAATTTAATCTATTATTTTAGGATCTATGCTTAAACCATGCTTTAAAACTATATGTCCAAGTATATTGACTTTATGAACTGAGAAGACACACTTTTTAGGATTTAAGGATACCCTAAATTGCCTACACCTTTCAAACACTTGTTCAAGGTGAACTATATGATCATTTACATCCTTTGAGAACATTGTTACATCATCCAAATATAATAACATAATTTTATTTAGAAGTCCATAGAATGTCATATACATGGCTCTTTGAAAAGTTTCTCTAACATTAGATAGACCAAAGGGCATCTTTCTATCTGAAAATGTCCCCCACTTTATGGTGAAGGTTGTCTTGAATTGGTCTCCTTCCTTGAACAAAATCTAGTTGTAACCATTATAGAGATCCAAAAAGGAGAACCTTTCTAAACCTACAACCAACTATAAAATATTTTCCATAGATAGAAATGGATAGTGGTTTTTAAAGGAATATTTGTTCAAGTCACTAAAGTCAACACATAGTCTAATTTCACCATTATTTTTTTTGTACTAGAATAAGGTTTTCCACCCAAGTTGAATGCTTGATTATAAATATAATAATTGACTTAATGAGCTTATGAAGCTCATCTCTCATCAAAGGCTCAAGCTTATGATTAATAGGCCTTTGTCTTTATCTTACTAGATTAGTTGCATATTCTATCTCAATGGTGTGTTGAGCTAGACATGGGTCAAATCCCTTGAGATCACTATATTTCCATTCAAATACATCAAAAAAAATTACACATAACTTAATGAAGGCTTCCTTTTATGAATAAGTGCATACCTTACCCAACTTTAGGTTCTTACCAAGTACAACTTTCACATTGGCATAATGTTCTTCCTTTATTGATAAAGTTGAATTTTATTTCCTTGGATCATCATAACCACTAAATATGTTCTTAATTATGACCAATCCCTTGGGAAACTTATTTGTTTTTAGTTTCACAATCTGATCACCATAATATAAGTACTTTGACTAATTTCTTGAAGAGAACTCAACCTTTTTTTGCCAGAATATAAAAATTTGATTGTCATCTTTAAATACTTTCCAATTATCATTATTATCTAGGATAGAAAGCCTTACAACCACCTTAATGTGTGACTACACCTTTTCACTTCTTACATCAGTTGGGATACTAAATTTTTCCCTAATGGAATCCAACATATCTACATGTTTGTTTTCATCTCTTGGTATTACGTGAATATTGAAGGACTGAAACTCTTCATGTAAGTCCCATACCATATGATTATAATATTTAATAAATGTGTTGTTACATATATTAATACATCTTACTTGATGAACTATAAATTCACTATCACCAAATACTTTTAAGGCAATAACTTTCATCTTCCTAGCCCATTGTAAACCATGAACTAGTGCCTCATATTCTACAACATTATTTGAAAAACCAAATTTAAACATAAAATATGATAAGTAAATTTTATTTCTTGGAAAATAAACATCATTTAAACCTTGGTACCATGCTTATTACTTGACCCATCAAAGTATAATTTCCAAATATCATCACTAGACTCAGCATCCTTCATCAAGGCTAGAATTGGTTCATCTTTCTCATGGAGGAAATAAACACCAAGTAATTATTATTAGATTAGTTTATAAGTATCATATTAATGTTATATAGATGCCCACTCATCAAGGATAAAACATTTAATCCCATCTAAAGGTGATTTAATTTCCTCTAGACTATCTTTTATCACTTTATCTGAAATGAAACATTGGTGTTCACAACACTTTGCATATATGATTCCAAATGGAACCATGAAATAGGTTTAGAATATATGTGTTTATGCCTATAAATGTATCATAGGTTCCCTTAGTGTTTAAATAACACTTCTTATTTTAGGATTCTAGGAATTCAAAGCAGGAGTAGTAGGTTTTGGCAAAATTTGTTACATGTGGTGAAATAGTAATAGAGTAATGTTTAACTATTACAAAAAATTTATATTAATTGATGGTTAGGATCCATCATGTTCCAAATATTTAATAAGTGTAAGTTTATATGATATTATTGGTAAATTTTGATCAAAGTTTAAACTATAGACTAATCTAAATAGATATTTGTAATGAAATCTAAACTAGAGTGATCTAGTTAAAAAAATAAGCAAAAGAGAAGAGTAAGGTATAAATAAAATGTGTGATTGTTAATACTTGACTCGAACATTATGATAAAGTTTCAATTATAATTGACCATTCATTCAACCAATATATAATGAAAAATAACATAAGTTATGATCTCACCATACACCAAACAAATTTATAAGAATAGTATGAAAGCATACAAGGAAAAAATGGATTTAATTTAAAGATTTGTTACAAAGTTCAAATATCATTAGCACATCTAAAAATAAAAAAAATAAAATGAATAAATTCAATATCCTTCAACTTATCTAGCATAATCACAAATTAGCAACATTGTATCACAAATGCAAATTCAAAATTGATGAAACCATTCAAATTCAAGCTCTATAACAAAAAATTGAGAGAAAATCTAGATTAACAATTGACAAAAAAAAATTGGACAATATTTATAGAATTCCATGGTTATATTAATTACTCAAAGTATACAAATTTTACTCAAAATTCTCTCCTTTTACAAAATGGTAGTACTACCTTTTATATAAGGATAAGGTAGTATACTAGTTAGTTACAAGATATAAATATACAAGGATAAGGACAACTATCCTTATTTACTCTTCTAGAATGTATTTGCTTTTCCAAATGGACTGACCTAGAGGCAAATATTATAACAAACTAACATATGCCTTTACAAAAGAATATTACTCTTTCAAATTATTACAAAGCTTTTAAAAAATGGAAAATTAATTACCTAGTTTGTGGGCCCTACACTTGATAACTTTCTTGATGATGCTAAAGGATGTTCATAACCTTTTGGTGTTTCTCATTGACTAGCTCGAAGTCCATAGCCAATTTCAAGAGACACTATTCCTCATTGTTAGCTAGCTCATTCAATTCTGTCATTTTTAGTCATGTCTTCTTTAATATTTTTGGCCTTAGTTATCCTTTTACCTGTATTGAAGATCATTTATAGGATCTTGCTATTGTCTACCCAAGATTGGCCTTAGCTTTTGCTTCCTATTTCCTATGTTACCAAAGTATCCCTTTGCTTAAATTCATCATCCTTGATAATGCCTAAGACAGGAGGCTATGCAAGGTCTTTGAGCATTATCCTAAGGATTTATTTAATAATTTTCATTATCTCTTCATCATCCTTCAAGATTTTCTCTAGATATTATGACCATGCACTTAAACCTTGGACCTTGACAACCACAATTCCCAAAATTTCATTCAACTATCCCAAACTTATTATTTTAACTCCAAGAATCTGCCTTTTAACTTGAATGTTGATTAGCCCTATTATTTGATATTCTAAAGCTTGTCATTGGGCTATTAGACCCTTATCCACTGTATTCTATTGTGATAATGCACTTTGACTTAACTTCATTATTTTCAATGTAGCAAACATTTCATACAAGGATTCATCAAGCATTTTTACCTCATGTACTAATAAGATAACTTGTCTGTCAAAATTTTCATTTTCATTATCCAAATTATATATCCTTTGTTTCATCCCTCTGATGCCTACTCTGACTTGAGCTAAATGATCCTTAGTTATTCTTTTAATATCCTCTTCATGGATGGGGAGTTCACGAGGTTATTGTCCCCCAACTAGAGTTAAGCTTTTAAATGGCTCAACCTTTTGAAATGTGAACTCTTTAGTACCTACCATGGTTTTTATAGTTGTTACTCTCTCTAATCTATCTATATCTGGATAGAATTAAATTTTATTTTTTGGTTCAATGTACTTTAGAGGTTTAGGAGCCTCCATCTGGGTACTACTTGAAGCTCTTAGAGTCTCCATTTACTTGCTATATAACCTTTCAATATCCACTATTCTTATCTCTTCCTCCATAAAATCTCTTATGCATGGATTAATATAATCATGTACATCAATATTGATAGTTTGGGTCAAGGTGCATGAGTGGGAATAGGAGGGGATCTTCTGCATTTTCCCATAGATGAACTAATCAAGGATTATTGGTCCATGAATGGAGTACTCCACACTAAATAAGTTTATTTCACTCATAAGGTGAATGAATGTCAATGTGGGATTATTTTTCCCAATTGGGACCATTACCAATTCTACCTTTCTCTCCCTCAATGGGGTTACTAGGACTAGATCCAAGGTAGTCCCTTTCCCTTTTTCTTTCTCAGTCTCCTCTACTTGGGCTTGTGCTTCTTCAACATGTTCCTCCTCTTCATCAGACCCATATGCCTTAGTAAGGACCTTGAGGGCATCCCCCAATATTTCACTAAGTTCCAGGGCAATCATGTCTAAGAATTTAACTAGAGACTCTAGTCCGTTAGGAGGGTTTGAAGATGGTCCTTCCCTAGACCTCTCCTCTAACTTTTCCTTGTCATTACCTTATGTAATCTGTGCTTGGGACTCTTTCTATTTCATTTATGGTTTCTATTTAGTGGTCATTAAAGTTCCAAGTAGAAAATGGTATTATAGAGGACCCATTTTCCATATGTCTCTAGGGGGCTTCTAGTCACTGGTCAATCTGTGTTCAAGTCTAGCATTATGTCTCTTGAACCTAGCCAATACCTCCTCAAAATTCTTGGGATTGATGTACAAAGTGTCATAGGGACCAAAATAATGTTCATAAACTAGTTTTGGTAGTTGCTTACTTTTCAAATGCTTGGAGACCTTCTCATTAGGGTCTCACTACCTTAGATCATATAGCTGAAATCTGAAGGATTCTCTATCTTAAAATAGTGTATACATGTTTATAATCTTGTAGAATATTTCTACCAATTTCCAAAGGAAAGGGGTGGAGGAGGCCTTTCATTTTCTCCTTACACACTCCAATGCCATGAAGAAGTTGATATGTAATTTTTTTTCTCTATTAATTTATTGGGAACATAGATAGGAAACTTGTAAGATTGAATCAAAATCCATTCAATTCTTATTAGTGTACAGTCTAGATACAACCATATGTCTCCCACTAACTCCACATATTTTTTGGTTAGAGGGTTAATCCTAGGCATGGGGATTCCTTTGATGGCTTCTACTAAATCATGATAAATATAATCACAAATGAATTACATGTTATGTCTATATTTGAAAATGTGTAGCTTGGAATAATGGTGGGAGATTGTAATTGTACCCTTAGGTGACCAATTTTTTATGTAGGGAATCCTAATGGAGGCTAGTAAGGCATCTAATAGATATGAAATCATGAATAATTAGTTACTAGTTTTCTTCTTAATGGTTATGAATTTTCATTCTAAATAGACGTTGATCATATATCTAATTGGGGGAGTGAGCTCTTTCTCTACCATGAAGTGGATGTAGGACACCCAAATCTTGTTGACATAAGAGGTTGAAGGGGCTCCATATATTATATTTAATAGAGTCATAATTACCCTAACCCCTTCTCTAAATTTGGCAACTAGGATATTTCCAGCAGGATTTCAAATCACATGGTTTCCTTGGAGTAACCATGGTCTAAGATGGTGTGTAAATTATTCTTGCCTATCTATTCCTTAATAGTGGGAAAATCCACTTGGAGTTTTTTAAATTCTTAGTATCTCTTAAATTCCAATGGGGAAATGTATGAAATTTTACTAAAATTCCTTCCATAAATTATCTAACCTTGCTAAATTCTATAGTATTTAAAAATGGGAGCAAGGATGTCAATATAATGAATTACCTCTGGTTTGGTTGCAACATGATAGATACTAGCCATTTAGACTATAACTAGGTCAGAGTACCTTCTAATCATGATGGAAATCTTATGTTCCTCCTTCGTGATGGGTTACATATCTTCAATGACTTAAAAGAGCTCAGACCAATTCTTATTTCTCTTGTTCAATGCAATAGTGTCTATGTATGTGTCTTTGAAGACCCTTCCTTCATTGTTTGTAGCTAGATATAACTTTATCTCATACCTTAGTTATTGTATTCAATCTATCATGGCTTCCACACTTGAAAATTCCTCACCACTATATTTTAAATGGTCTCTATGTTAATTCTTGTGTGCTCATATTGAAATTAGACTCTTTCAGCTTGACTGTGGTCAATTCGAGTTTGAACTAGGGTATTTTATGCAAGTTTGTGGATATATTAAAGATTTAATGGTGATTTATTATTTGGAATTAGGCTCATTTATGCTTTAGATTTTATTTTGACATTTGACTTTATACGTTTGCATTTTTGAGCACACAAAATCTTCATTTTTGTCATTTTATGCTTGCATGACACTTACTCAACGTCTATCTTTCAACTTTCATGGAATTTTTTATAAATGCCTTCAAACCACTAGCCATTTGTATTTAAAATTTGCCTTTTTATTCATGCTATCAGATCATTGCCTAAGGATCAATGTGGGTTATTGATCATGATCTAGGATTTTTCATATCATTAGCCATCTTTTTATTGAGCTTCGTGGTTGTGCCACTTGGCACCTCTATGGGATTTCTAAGCTCTACATCCTATATCAATAATATATTAAATATTCATCCACCATGTGTTAATTCATGGGTTCTTGGAGTTCTATTAAATAGTTGTCGATGATTTTGCACTATTAGATCATCTAGTCTTGATAAAGCATAAGTTGTTGATCCTAAAAGATGCATGAACTTTAATCAATGCAAGGTCATAGGAATGAACTTGGGATAAAAAAATTTAATCTAAGTTTATTTCATGTTAATAAACATGTCACAAACTTAGGGTAAAATATTTTATGTTAAGTTTTAAAACATGATATCAAATGACCCCTCAAATGATATAAAACATGGCCCTTTGTCTAAGTAAAATATTTGAAGAGCTTTAATTTGATGGCCTTCCAGATGTCAAATGAAATTCATAAGAATGCCAAATTTAAGCTCATAAAGTTTTTTAGGTTTGGTGGATTTAAAGTTGATAGTTTTGTGGATATAAATGATGGCCTTGTGGATGTCAAATGATGTTCATGAGAATGTCAATTTTAAGCTCATCAAATTCTTGTGTTCCATAATTCTCAGATTTAATTCACTCCATTCAATCAAGAGCCATGATGAGGTGATATCCATCAATCCTAATCTAAGTATTTACACATCATTGGTTCACTTTAATGTGTGATATATTTTGTTATCAAGATTCTAATGTGAGAGTGTTATATGGCAACTTCGTGGGGATTTTTGAGATTATGAATTTTTATCATTGTGTTCACTCCATCTAGTCAAGAGTCATGATGAGGTGAGGGCCATTGAATATGATTCAGATGCTCACACATGATTGGTTTAGAGGACCAAATTCTTAGGTTCATTGAGCTTTCTTCACTCCATTGGATCATCCCTCATGATGAAGCATAGACCATTAGATCTATAAAGAAGTAAGGTATTTTAGTTAGGACTCAGGTAGATAAAAATTTAGGCTAAAACCTTAAGACTAAGGTCTTGCTTAAATTGATAAATGTGAATGGGTCATTATGATTAAAAATTTAGGCTAAATTTTTTAATAAAGGGGACCATGCTAAAATAAAAGGACCCTTCTAGCATAACATTAGACCATATTAGAAATATAAGGAACAAAGGGGGAAAAATAAAGGGGACTAAGCATAATTTATTAGGTCAAGGTTTGGTGGGATTAAAAAAACATGACCAAGCCTTAACATGAAAATTAGGGCTTAAGTCTAAAATAAATTTAAAATATTCCCACCAAAAGCATTCTTGCTAATATTGAAATCAAGGAATTAAGCAAGGGATATATGAAAGTGAGTCTTTAGGAAATGAGCCCAGGTTTGAACTTTCACAAACAAAAGTCTATTAAAATCCTAAATCAAGATTAACTATGAAGATCTAAGCATTTACCATTCATAAGGGCTCTATAAAAACCTAAAACTTATCATATGAAGGGTAACTATTAGCATCATTAGGTAACCTTAATGCAAAACCATAAACTAGTAGGCCAAATTTATCAAGTGGATGAACTTAAAATTCTAATAATGCTCAAAACATGCCATATTTTTAGTGTTGAGGTTCAAAGTATCTAAAGGGTCCCAATATTCAAAAATTCAAGTATGTTGACCTCAATAAATGGCAAATTCTAGGGGAAACATAGTAATATGTTAGAACTTAGAGGCTTTGGTTTGGGTAAGTGACTAGGTCACCTATTTTATTTGATCTATATCATCACCTAGATCATTTCATGTTTGAAACAATCTTTGCACATGAAAAATTAGGGTCAAACATTAAGACATAGCCATGTTTTATGTGTGTTTTGATTTCACTTACTATTTACCATGGGATTCAAGGGACAACTTTCAATTTTTATGCCTTTAATCATTATAATTGACTTAGAGCATATTTGGACATCCATTAAGGACCATGCTTCTAGTTTAGGGAAGTATTTGGCATTACTCTATTACCAGCTAGATGTCCATAGCCCTGACAAAGATGCCTTTGGATCCTCTCAAGGCCTTTCTCCACTACTATTCAGTCATCTATATCCCCAATGGAGATTATTATAATCACCTATGCTTGAAAATATTTTTATTTTACATGGAATTCTTATTTTTGTACTTTTATATTTTTTATGATTTTTAGCAAAGATTAGGAACCAGGGTAGCCAAGTTAAATGATTTAGTCAAGTGTTTCATCTTTAGGTAGTCACTTATAGCTATGACCTTTGTCTTAGGTAATGAAGTTTGTTAAGTGAAATCATGATGGTGCCCTAGTATCTCAAGATTTTATTTTGACATTTGAATTTATACGTTTGCATTTTTTAGCACACAAAATCTTCATTCTTGTCATTTTATGCTTGCATGACACTTACTCAACGTCTATCTTTCAACTTTCATGGAATTTTTTATAAATGCCTTCAAACCACTAGCCATTTGTATTTAAAATTTGCCTTTTTATTCATGCTATCAGATCATTGCCTAAGGATCAATGTGGGTTATTGATCATGATCTAGGATTTTTCATATCATTAGCCATCTTTTTATTGAGCTTCGTGGTTGTGCCACTTGGCACCTCTATGGGATTTCTAAGCTCTACATCCTATATCAATAATATATTAAATATTCATCCACCATGTGTTAATTCATGGGTTCTTGGAGTTCTATTAAATAGTTGTCGATGATTTTGCACTATTAGATCATCTAGTCTTGATAAAGCATGAGTTGTTGATCCTAAAAGATGCATGAACTTTAATCAATGCAAGGTCATAGGAATGAACTTGGGATAAAAAAATTTAATCTAAGTTTATTTCATGTTAATAAACATGTCACAAACTTAGGGTAAAATATTTTATGTTAAGTTTTAAAACATGATATCAAATGACCCCTCAAATGATATAAAGCATGGCCCTTTGTCTAAGTAAAATATTTGAAGAGCTTTAATTTGATGGCCTTCCAGATGTCAAATGAAATTCATAAGAATGCCAAATTTAAGCTCATAAAGTTTTTTAGGTTTGGTGGATTTAAAGTTGATAGTTTTGTGGATATAAATGATGGCCTTGTGGATGTCAAATGATGTTCATGAGAATGTCAATTTTAAGCTCATCAAATTCTTGTGTTCCATAATTCTCAGATTTAATTCACTCCATTCAATCAAGAGCCATGATGAGGTGATATCCATCAATCCTAATCTAAGTATTTACACATCATTGGTTCACTTTAATGTGTGATATATTTTGTTATCAAGATTCTAATGTGAGAGTGTTATATGGCAACTTCGTGGGGATTTTTGAGATTATGAATTTTTATCATTGTGTTCACTCCATCTAGTCAAGAGTCATGATGAGGTGAGGGCCATTGAATATGATTCAGATGCTCACACATGATTGGTTTAGAGGACCAAATTCTTAGGTTCATTGAGCTTTCTTCACTCCATTGGATCATCCCTCATGATGAAGCATAGACCATTAGATCTATAAAGAAGTAAGGTATTTTAGTTAGGACTCAGGTAGATAAAAATTTAGGCTAAAACCTTAAGACTAAGGTCTTGCTTAAATTGATAAATGTGAATGGGTCATTATGATTAAAAATTTAGGCTAAATTTTTTAATAAAGGGGACCATGCTAAAATAAAAGGACCCTTCTAGCATAACATTAGACCATATTAGAAATATAAGGAACAAAGGGGGAAAAATAAAGGGGACTAAGCATAATTTATTAGGTCAAGGTTTGGTGGGATTAAAAAAACATGACCAAGCCTTAACATGAAAATTAGGGCTTAAGTCTAAAATAAATTTAAAATATTCCCACCAAAAGCATTCTTGCTAATATTGAAATCAAGGAATTAAGCAAGGGATATATGAAAGTGAGTCTTTAGGAAATGAGCCCAGGTTTGAACTTTCACAAACAAAAGTCTATTAAAATCCTAAATCAAGATTAACTATGAAGATCTAAGCATTTACCATTCATAAGGGCTCTATAAAAACCTAAAACTTATCATATGAAGGGTAACTATTAGCATCATTAGGTAACCTTAATGCAAAACCATAAACTAGTAGGCCAAATTTATCAAGTGGATGAACTTAAAATTCTAATAATGCTCAAAACATGCCATATTTTTAGTGTTGAGGTTCAAAGTATCTAAAGGGTCCCAATATTCAAAAATTCAAGTATGTTGACCTCAATAAATGGAAAATTCTAGGGGAAACATAGTAATATGTTAGAACTTAGAGGCTTTGGTTTGGGTAAGTGACTAGGTCACCTATTTTATTTGATCTATATCATCACCTAGATCATTTCATGTTTGAAACAATCTTTGCACATGAAAAATTAGGGTCAAACATTAAGACATAGCCATGTTTTATGTGTGTTTTGATTTCACTTACTATTTACCATGGTATTCAAGGGACAACTTTCAATTTTTATGCCTTTAATCATTATAATTGACTTAGAGCATATTTGGACATCCATTAAGGACCATGCTTCTAGTTTAGGGAAGTATTTGGCATTACTCTATTACCAGCTAGATGTCCATAGCCCTGACAAAGATGCCTTTGGATCCTCTCAAGGCCTTTCTCCACTACTATTCAGTCATCTATATCCCCAATGGAGATTATTATAATCACCTATGCTTGAAAATATTTTTATTTTACATGGAATTCTTATTTTTGTACTTTTATATTTTTTATGATTTTTAGCAAAGATTAGGAACCAGGGTAGCCAAGTTAAATGATTTAGTCAAGTGTTTCATCTTTAGGTAGTCACTTATAGCTATGACCTTTGTCTTAGGTAATGAAGTTTGTTAAGTGAAATCATGATGGTGCCCTAGTATCTCAAGATTTTATTTCACATGTGAAACTCTTCTTAAGACCAAGTTTAAATCAGAATAATGTTCAAGTTCTCATAAAATAGTTAACCTATTCATCAGTTCTTGCTAGTTCCTCTAAATTAGAAAATCAAGATCATATTTCAAATCCATGGTCAACAAGTGCAATAGGTTCATACCTATATTATTTAACTTTGGGAGTTTAAAGGAAACTAAATGATCTATGAGAGGAGTGTAATCCAAAGGGACTTACTAGAAGCAATGAAAAAAGAAAAAAGAAAAAAAACACAATAAAAAATATCAAAGTAGGAAGTAAAAGGGAAGTAAAAAAATATATACATGTTTATGTACAAATAAGGGATAGGAAGGAAAAAACTAAAAGGAAATAACTAGCTTACCTATACTATATATAACCAGTCTTATATGTTTATTCCATGAAGAACCCTAGTGGAGTAGCAACAAAGTAAAGCTTGAGATATTACCCATTAGTGAGCAATGTGAATTCTAGTCCTTGAAGTTCTATTAACTTGAAGGTATTATTTCTAAGTGTCTTTATAATTTTATAAGGGCCAATCCATAGGGGTGTGATTTTTCCATGTTTGACCTTGGGTTCAGATGTTTGTCCCAAAAGAGGACCAAGTCTCCCTTCCTAAACACTTTCACCTTTGAAATTTTGTCAAACCACATCTTCACCATGGTTTGGTACTTATTAAAGTTATAAGAGTCTTATTCTTATGAATCTTCCATTTGGATTATATCTATCAATCTTTAACTTTCAAGCTCCTGGCCTTCTTTCATATATTATTACATGAATTTATACATAAGTAGCTTGAGAGTGATAGGGAAGATAGGCTCTTGGCCATACACCAATATAAATGGTGATGAATTTAAGGCTTACTTGATCTTTATCTTATCTACCCATAGAGAATACTTGAGAAGCTTATGCCAAGTCTTGGGCTTGTCTGTAGTAAACTTACTGATTGCTTTCATTAAGTTCTTGTTAGTAGATTTAGACACTCTATTTCCTTAAGGATAATGGTTGGATGAAAACTTAATACAAATTCCATTATCATATTTACATTCTATCATCTCTATGGATATAAATATAGATTCATTATCACCCACTAAAGAGACTAGAGTTCCAAATCTAGTACATATGTTTTCCAATAAAAAACTAATCACTTCTTTTGTCCTACATTGTTTGGTGTCTACAACTTCAATCTAGCTTGTGTAATAATCGATGGTAGTCAAGATATACTTATGACCTTCTAATCAATTGGGGTTGATTAACCCTATAAATTCCAACCCCTATTATGTAAAGGGTCTATTAATCATGACTGGCCATAAAGGCATTATTGCCTTTGGTTCCTTAGTGCTAAAGATTTGACATGAGTGACATTCTCTCACATGTTTATGAACATATTTCAAAATAGTTGGCCAATAGTACCTAAATCTGAGGATCTTATGGTTTTTTATCCTTCTAGATGGGTATCTATTTCCTAAATTCTCATGGAAGGTGCTCATGATTTGGGTAGCTTCTTATTTTGAGACACATATCAAGTAGACACCTTCAAATTTATTTCTATATAAGACCCCATCTTTGATGAGATAATGGGTTGCCTTGAGAATTAGGGTCCTCTTTTATTCCCTATTTAGTCTTGTAAGACAAGTACCATTAATTAGCAAGTGAATGATAGAATCATAGCATTCATTATCTTGAAAGCTTTGCTGATCAAGTTACATAATACTTAGCTCAAGGCTATCATTAGCATTCATTTGGATGAAGCCTTTGCACCTTTACAACTTTGTAATTTTCATTTCTATTTCATACTCTTTTAAAATTGACATCCATTTACCTCTACATTTTCCAAGTTCATTTTGGCTTATCATGAGCTTTGTGGTAGGGTCAGGTAAAATAGCATGCACCTTATTTTTAAAGATATAGTGCCTAAATTTCTTCACTACCTTAACTAATGTACATGCTTGTTTATCAATCAATGAATAACTCAACTTAGTATTTTTAAAGTTAGTACTCATGAAATCTATTGGGTGATCAGACCCATCAATCTTTTGAGCTATAACTATAGTCATAGTATGATCAAAAACAAAGGAATAGAGATAAAATTCCTTTGAAAAGTAAAGACATATCAAGACTAGAGCTTGGCTAATTGCTTCTTTGATGTCATTGAATGCCTTCCTAGATTCATCATCCTAATAAACCTTATCATCCTTCTTCAACATATCAATTGACAATTTTTTCAAAAGCCAAAATGAATTTTATTAAAAAAATTATTTTCCCAAAGAATTATTTTAAATCCTTTCTACTATTTGAAGGATTTATCCTAGATATAGCTTACACTCTTTTAGGATCTATGGAGATCCCATCTTAAGTTATAACGTGGCCTAATAATTTGCCTTTAGTAATACAAAAGATGCTTTTCTTGGGATTGAGGGAGATTTCATACCTTCTTCATCTCTCAAATACTTATTGTAAATGCATAAAGTGATCTTCCCTATTTTAGGAAAAAAAAAGTTAGATCATCCATATATATAATGATACACTTACCAATCATACCTTGGAAGGCATGGTACATGGCCCTTTAGAAAGTAACTTCTACATTTATCATCCCAAAAGGAATTCTCTTGTATACAAAGGTGCCCCACTTAATTGTGAAAGATATCTTCATTATGTCCTCCTTGTCTACCAACACCTAGTTGTATATTTAAAAACCATCAAGAAAAGACATCATGGTTGATCTTGAAACAATTTGTGTTACCTAGTCAAGAGAGGGAAGAGGATAATTATCCTTTTTAGATTCTTTATCAAAATATCTAAAGTCAATACATAATATAATTTCATCATTCTTCTTGATAACTAGCACCAAATTGTCCACCTAGGTAGAGTCCCTGATGGGAAATAAAATTCTAGCATCTAACAATCTCTTAACTTCTTTGAAGATCACAAGCTCTAAAATGGGATTCATAGGCCTATGTTTCTACCTAAAGGTTTTACAATTTTCTTTGAGAGGTATAGTATGAGTGATTAATCTTGGGTCAAATATCTTTAAGTCATCTTAATACTAGGATATGACATCCTTTTATTTTGTCAATAGCTCTTTGGCTCTCTTATTCTTAGCACTTGTGAAAGATTTCCAAATATTGACCAACTGAGGTTGATCTTGAGGGCCAATATAAACTACATTGTAATCTTTCCCATTTACCTTGGGAACCTTAGGGGTATAAACTATTTTGCCTTGACCAAATAATCTCTCCAAGGTAATCATGCCCTTGGGAATCTTATTATCATTCATTTAGATGACTTTGCCATCAAATTTGCCTTCTCTACAAGCACTTTCATTAGCCTCATCAATGAAATGAGACTCAAATGCTCCTTAATTCATCATGAATTTTAGGATTTGTTGGTTATCATTAAATACCTAAAAATGGTTCATGTTATTTGGGATAGAAGGGAAAGGTAAAAGCTCAATACTGAAGTTAGGTGAGTCTTAGTTAGGCATGAGGTTGACTGTAGTAGAGGTTAGCTCATTTTATACTTTGTTCTTCTCTCTAAGGATGGAAACAATGTTAAAGGCATCAATAGATTCAATTAGATCCTAGACCTTTAATTTATACCTCTTAAGGTAGGATAGTTTGCATTGATATTTTCTTCTTACTTGGTTGATTACTAGTTCTGAGTCACCATAAACGAGTAATTCTTTGACCTTATTTTTTTATGGAAAATTGCAAGCCTAAGATGAGGGCCTCATATTCTACAAGGTTTTTGGTGCATGGAAGCTATAACCTATATGATACATGATATCTCATACCAATAGGATTAGTTAGGTCAATGCCTACCCTAGACCTAGATATAAACCTAACACCATCAAAATGTATCTTCCATAATCTAGGCACAACATCAGAAGGTTTAGGATCACACACATTAGTAGTTTATAGGGTAAAAACCCCTAAATATAAATCAATTATGTTGACCCTTTCATTCACATCATTGTACTCAATGATCATGTGTTTCATTCGTGGCTCCCTTTCAAATCATATCTAGTTTGGAAATCCTATCCAAGGTAGCCATAAATGTGAACAATTCATGGGAATGTAGCTAGTTAGAGATTTTGTCCATTCCCTACTTAGAAATATTCCATGATCATCAAGAATGTCAAAAAATTGGATATCAATAAACTACTACACTCTAGGCTCAAAGGCCAATTTCATATGGACATTTAATAATTCTCCAATCACCTTAACTCTAGATTTATCTAATTGAGTAACAAATCTATCATACTTAATAGGTGTTAAGCCAATTTGTTTGAAAATACCTACTAACATGATATTGGTAGATTCACTAGAATCTAATAAAAAAATGTGTAAATTCTTACCAAACATTCTGACTATGAGTAGGAAAGGACGAGATTCTACCTTAGATTTATGCAAAGCCACATTAGCATTGTCAATTTTGGGTGGTTTGTTAAATTTCTTTGATAATGATTCTATAAAGAGGTCCCTCTGTTATATGATTTGAATTAATTCAAGAAATGTTATGTTATATTTTATCTTCTTCATATCTTCAATAATATTATAACTAGTCTTTTTTTAAGAACTAATAACATCAACATTATGCTTAGAGGTACTCCCTTTGGGTGGTTCTAGATCATTGCTTGAAGAAGTGTCTGGAGGAGTTCCAAATTTATTTGGATATGTTGAGGTAGTCAAGGGATTCCGCTGGTCTCTATTCCTCAAAGGATAAATAAGTCTTCCTCAAGATTTATTGGAAGGCTTGGATGTCCTCAGGGACATCATCAGGTTCATTGTCTTCTTGAAAAGGGAATTCAAATGCTTCTACCATGTTGACTTGATCAGATGATTTGGATCCCAAGGTACCTACACCACTATTATTATTAGGGAGCACTTAAAATGTGTCTAAATCTTCTAGGAAAGCTTCAAAATCCTTATAAAACTCAATGTAATCAATCTCACCATGTTTAGCTATACAATGCACTCTTTAATAATCAGGCAAAGCAATGTCAATAAGATTAATATCTATGGTTTTCTTGCTAGAAGATGATTCATTATCCTTGTTATTATAGAAACTATCATTATAAAACCTATTGTTATGGCTATTGAATATTTGAAAAGAGAAGTTTCTACTAGAAGTCTCCCTATTATTTCCAACTTGTTTTTGTAACTAAAGGAAATTAGTGCTTAACTTTTGGACCATTTTTAGAATAAATTCATCCTCATTCTTGGGAGTTTTAAAATTATGAACCTAGTTATTTATAGTACCAATAACTAGTATTAAAGTTCTTTGATCATTTACATTAAATTCATTAGCAATAGGATGAATCAAGAATCATAGGTTTTGATTAGGAGCAACATGACTCCAAGGCAATTGATTTAGATTTGGGAGTTGATTCAAGGCTAGAACATTCTGATTATTATTTAGTATGGGAAAATATGGATTGATATTTTGGATAGAGTAGGCCTTTTGTCCTTGGGACTTAATTTGATCACTAATGATCACTAATTTAGAAAAAGCCATAGTTAACGAAGTTATAGTTAGAAGAGGTATTTTCATAAATACAAAAGTCATAGCATCTACTACATCCTTGTATAATTCTAGAGATAAATCATTAATAGGTTATAAGGGTCTATGGTCATGTTATAAATTTTCTATAACCTATCATTAAAGGACCTTATGGGCTTGCTTGAATCCCTCCTGATGGTAGTGAATTGGTCGTATATGACACAAGGACTAAATTTTTTGCCAAACTGGTCTATGAAAACATTAGTAAAATCATCCCAGCTAGTAATATAATTATTAATAAAATTCAGAAAACATTCATATGCAACATATTTAAAAGTAAAGGTGAATAATCTACATGTTACATCTTCATGTGTGATATTTAACAACCATAAAACAAATTTAAAAGATTTAATGTGCACTTTATTAGTTATAATACTAGTTATACTAAATGTTAGAAAGTATTTCTCAAGATTATATGGGACATCATGCACCATACCTAACATGTTGATCAAATATTCTCCTAACAAAACCATACTTGGATGAAGGTTGAAGGTAGGTTTACCTTGAAGAGATGAGGTTGACAAATATTTGGAACATCTACACCTACCTTTATCTCACATGGCTCTTATATAGATTTCTAGCTCAAGCAAAGGCTCTCTTGTCTCTAAATGTGATCTTTTTTAGATCCTTGGCAATTCTAGCTTGAATATTGAGGATCCTATTTGAAATATGATGTATCAAACCAATATTGAAGAATGAGGATCAGATTTTTACACTAAGTTAATTTTGTAAAGATTTATGTGAAGAATAATAAAGGGCATAAAATTTCAACTAAGTTAGCTAAAATAAATTTCCAATTATGCAAATATGGCCTATGTTTACAATTCTAAGCACAAATAAACCTATATATATGTAAAGGTGCAAATATAACATCAATATTTTATTAAAATACACTAAGATTATCAAATATTCAATGAATTCACAAAGATTGACTTCCTTCTACTACTAACAGATGTTATTCTTGTTGATGCCTCTAAATGTATCATAGGTGCCCTTAGTGTTCAAAGAAAACTTCTCATTTTAGGATTCTAGGAATTCAGGGCATGAGTAGTAGTTTTTCACAAATTATGTTACCTATGGTGAAATAGTAGCAAATAATATTTAACTATTCCACAAAATTTATATTAATTGATGGTTGGGTGCCATCTTGGCCCAAATATTTACAAAGTGTAAGTATCTATACTACTATTGGTGAATTTTGATCAAAGTTTAAACTACAGACTAATCTAAATGGATATTTACAATGAATTTTAAACTAGAGTGATTTGGTTTAAAAAACAAGAAAAAGAGAAGGGTAAGGTAGAAATAAAATGTGTGGTTACTGATCCTTGACTCAAATATTATGATAAAGTTTCAATCACAACTAAACTTGTATTTAACCAATATATAATACAAAATAGCATAATCTCAAATCTCACCATACACCAAGAAAATTTCTAAGGATAATATGAAATCATACAAGTAATAATTAGATTTACTTTAAAGATTTGCTACCAAGTTTAAATAACATTAACACATCTAAATATAGAATAAATTAAATGAATCAAATTTAAGATCCTTCAACTAATCTAGAATAATCACAAATTAGCAACCCTATATCATAGATGCAAATTCATAATTCATGAAACCATTCAAATTCAACCTTTATAACCAACAATTGATAGAAAATTCAAATTAAAAATTGACACAATTTTTTTTGACAATCTTTACAAAGTTCTTTAGTTGTATTAATTGTTCAAAGTATACAAATTTTGCTCAAAATTCTCTCCTTTTACAAAATGGTAGTACTAAATTTTATAGAAGGATAAGGAAATATATTGGTCGGTTACAAGATACAAATATATGAGGATAAGGAAAACTATCCTTCTTAACTCTTCTAGAATACATTTGCTTTTCTAAATGGACTAACCTAGAGGCAAATATGCTAACAAACTAGCATATGCCTTTGACAATAATATTCCTCTTTCAAGATATTACAAAGCCTTTACAAAATGGAATATTAATTAGCTAGTTTGTGGGCCTTATGCCTGAGAACTTTATTACTACTGCTAAAGGATGTTCATAGCCTTTTAGTGTTGCTCATTGACTAGCTCTAAGTTCACAACCGATTTCAAGAGACACTCTTCCTCTTTGTTAGCTAGCTTATTCAATTCTCTATAATTTAAATCCATGGTTTCTTTGATGTTTTTGGATTTAGTTATCTTTTCACCTACATTTAAAATCATGTCTAGGATCCTATTATTGTTTGCCCCAAACTAGACTTGGCTTTTACTTCTTATTTCCTATGTTACCAAAGTAGCCCTATGCTTGAATTCATCATCTTTCATGATGCCTAGGATAGTAGGCTATGTAAGGTCTTTGAGCATTATCTTAAGGATTTTTTCAATCCTTTATATTAAATCCTCATCATCCTTCAAGAGGCTCTCTAGATCATAGGACCATGCACTTAAACATTGGACCTTGTCAAC
The DNA here is from genome assembly GCA_037957365.1 of Torreya grandis. Classification (NCBI taxonomy): domain Eukaryota; kingdom Viridiplantae; phylum Streptophyta; class Pinopsida; order Cupressales; family Taxaceae; genus Torreya; species Torreya grandis. Next base: position 2,573,550 of record JARHVA010002421.1, read on the forward strand.
CACAATTCTCAGAATTACATTCAAATGTCCCAAAATTATTATTTTAAATCCAAGAATTTACCTTTCAACTTGGATGCTGATTACCCCTATTATTTGATCCTCTAAATCTTTCCATTAGGCTATTAGACCCTTAGTCACCATAATCGATTGTGCTAATACACTTTACCTTAGCTTCATTATTTTCAATGCATTAAACATGTCATAAAATGATTCATCAAGCATTTTAATAATTATTTTAGGCACTAATAAGATAGGTTGTGTCTCTAAATTTTCCTTTTCCTTCTCTAAATTATATATCCTTTGCTTCATCCCTCTGATGCCTACTTTGACATAAGCTGAATGCACCTCAGATATACTTTCAACATCCTCTTCATAGATGTAGATTTCACCACATTGTTGTCACCCAATTGGATTTAAGCTTAAAAATGGCTTAAAATTTTGAAATGTGAACTCTTCAGTCCCTACCACAACTTTTCTAGTTGTCATTCTCTCTAATCCAACTATCTCTAGATTTAATTTCATAGTAGTAGTTGGTTAGTGTATTTTGGAGGTTCAAGAGCCTCCATCTAGGTGTTACTTAATGCTCTTGGATTATCCATTTTCTTGTTATCTAACCCTATAGTAGTCATTATTATTCTCTATTCCTCCTCCTTCATTAAATCTCTTATCCATGTATTGATATCATTATGTACATCAATATTGATAGTTTGGATCAAAGCCCATGAGTGGGAATATGAGGGGATCTTCTGCATTTTCCCATAGATGAACCAATTAGAGATGATTGGTCCATAAATGGGGTACTCACTAAATAACATGATTTCAATTTTAGGGTGAGTGAAAGTCAACCTGGGCTTCCTTTGCCTAATTGGGACCATTGCCAATTTCGCCTTTGTCTTCTTTAGTAGGGTTACTAGGACTAGATCCAAGGTAGTCCCTTTTCCTTTTTCTTTCTCATCCTCCTCTACTTTGTCATGTGCTTCTTCAAATTGTTCTTCCTCTTCATTAGACCCATATGCCTCAACAAGGAATTTGGGGGCATCCTGCATTGCTTCACTAGTCTCTAGGGTAATCATGTCTAAGAATTCAACTAGAGACTTTAGTCTATTAGGAGGGGTTGAAGATGGTCCTTCCCTAGGCCTCTCTTCCAATTTTTCCTTGCCAAAACCTTGTGTAATATGCACTTGGGGCTATTTACCTTCCATTTATGGTTGCTCTTGAGGGGGCCTTAAAGGTCCAAGTAGTAAGTGGTATTTCAAAGGTCCCATTTGCCATATGTTTATAGGGGGTTTCAAGTCACTGGTTAATTTGTGTTCAAGTATGACATTATTTATATTGAACCTAGTCAATAACTCCTCAAAATTATTGGCCTTGATGTGCAAAGTGTCATAGGGACCAAGTTGATGTTCATAAATTAGTTTGGCTAGTTACTTGCTTTTCAAATGCTCGAAGACCTTGTCATTAGGGTCCCACTACCTTAGGCCATCTAGATGAAATATAATGGATTATCTATGTGTATAAATAGTGTCTACATGTTTCTAATCTTGTAGAATAATTTTGGAAATTGTTAAAGTAAAGGGATGGAGGATGCCTTTCCTTTTCTCCTTGCACACTCCATCAATGCCATGAAGAATTTGATATGTAATTTCTTGCTATGCTAATTTTTTGGGAACATAGATAGACAAATTATAAGATTAAATCAAAATCCCTTCAATTTTGATCATTTTATAATCTAGACATAACCAGATGTCTCCCATTAGCTCCACATATTTCTTTATTAGAGGGTTAACCTTGGGCATGGAGATCCTTATGATGGCTTCTACTAAATCAAGATAAACACAATCACAAATGAATTCCATGTTTTGTCTATATTTTAAAATGTGTAGCTTGGAATAATTGTGGGAGACTATAATTCTACCCTTAGGTGACCAATTTTTGATGTAGGGGATCCTAGTGGAGGCTAACAAGGCATCCAATAGAGAGGACATCATGAAGAATTGGTTACTAGTTTTCTTGTTAATGGTTATGAATTTTCATTCTAAATAGATGTTGATTATCTCTCCAATTGGGGAAGTGAGCTCTTTCTATACCATGAAGTAGATGTAGGACACCCAACTCTTGTTGACATAAGATGTTGAAGGGGATTCAAATATTTTATTTAATAGAGTCATAATTACCCTAACCCATTCACTGAATTGGATAAGTAGGATATTTCTAGTAGGGTCTCAGATCACATGGTTCCCTTAGAGTAACCATGGTATAAATATGGAATCTAAGTCATTTTTTTTTGTCCATTCCTTAATAGCGGTAAAATCACTTTGGGGTTTTTGAAGCTTTTAGTAGCTCTTGAATGCCCATGGGGAAATGTATGTAATTTTCCTAAAATTCCATTCATGGATAATCCAACCTTGCTCAATTCTACATTATTTAAAAATAGCAACAAGGATGTGAATATAATTGTTTACCTCTAGTTTGGTGGTAACATGATGGAGATTGGCCATTTGGACTATAACTAGGTCATAGTAACTTTTGGTTATGGTGGCAATATTTTGTTCCTTCTTCGTGATGGGTTACATATCTTCAATAGTCTAAAAGAGATTAGACCAATTATTATTTCCCATGTTTTATGCATTAGTGTTCTAGTTTTGTGTCTTTAAAGACCCTTCCTTCATTATCTATAGATAGATACAACTCTATCTCATTCCTTAACTATTGTCTTTGAGATGCCATGGCTTCCACACTTGCAAATTTCTAACCACTATGTTTTAAATGGTCTTTAGGTTAATTATTTCATGCTCAAATTACAATTGGACTCTTTCATCTTGGTTGTGGTCAATCTAAGTTCAAACCAGGGTATTTTATGCAAATTTGGGGCTCTCCTAAAGCTTTAATGGTAATGGATTATTCATACTTAGGCTCATTTGTGCCTCATATTTTATTTTGACCTTGACCTTTAAAGGTTTGCATTTTTATCATTTTGTGATAATGTAGTGCTTGTTCAACATCTATCTATCAACTTTTGTGGCATTTTTCAAATTTGCCTTCAAAGCACCAGTCATTATTACTTAAAATTTGCCTTTTTCTTCACATCATCATATCATTGCCTAAGGATCAACATTACCCATTGATCATGATCTAGGATTTCATATGTCATTAGCCATCTTTGCATCAAGATTTGTGGTTGTGCCACTCGGCACCTCCATGGGATTTCTAAGCTCTACATCCTACATTAGTCACATATTAAACACACATTTGCCATGTGTCAACCCTATGGGCTCTTAGAGTTTTATTGAATAGTTATTGATGATTTTTCACCATTGGATCACCTGATCCGAATGAAGTGTGAGCCATTGATCCTATAAGATGTATAAACTTTAATTAGTACATGGTCATAGGAAAGAACTAAGGATAAATTATTTTAAGATAATTTTATTTCATGTTAATAAACATGCCATAGACTTAGGCTAAAATATTTTATGCTAAATTTTAAATCATGATATCAAATGACCCCTCAAATGATATAAAACATGCCCATTTGTCTACATAAAATATTTGAAGAGATTGAATTTGATAGCCTAGTGGATGTTAATGATGACCTTATGAACATTAAATTATGCTCATAAGAACGTCAAATTTAAGCTTATGAATTTATTTAGTTTTGGTGGGCTTAAAGTTGATAGTCTCATAGAGATCAATGATAGCCTCACAAATGCCAAATTATGTTCATGATAATGTCAATTTTAAGCTCATTAAATTCCTATGTTCCATAGATCTTAGATTCAATTTACTCCATCTGATCAAGAGTTGTGATGAGGTAAGAGCCAATGAACATAATTCAAATAGTTGCATGCCATTAGTTCACTTTAATGTGTATGATCCTTTATTATCAATTTTTTAATGTGCAAGTGACATGTGGTGACTCTGTGGGGATTTTTGAGATTTTAACTTTTTAGCATTTTTTTCACTCTATCTAATCAAAATTCATTATGAGGTGAGGTCTATTAATTATGATCTAAATGCTCATACATGATTGTTTTAAAATACCAAATGCTCAGGTTTATTGGGCTTTCTTCACTTCATCAGATCATTTCTCATGATGAAGCACAAACTATCAGATATAAAAAGAAGTAATGTATTTAAGTTAGGACTCAGGTAGATAGAAATTTAGGCTAAAGATTTAATACTAAGGTATTGTTTGCATTGATAAGTGAAAATAGGGATTTAGGGTTAAAAATTTAGGCTAAAGTTTTTAACAATGGGGATCATGCTAAAATAAAAAGACCCTATTAGCATAAAATTAGACCATGTTAGAAATATAAGGAAGAAAGGGGGAAAAATAAAATGGACTAAGCATAATTTTTTAGGCTAAGGTTTGCTGGTCTTAAAGAAACATGACCAAGCCTTAACATGAAAATTAGGGCTTAATTCCAAAATAAATTTAAAATATTCCCACCAAAATCTTTCCCACTAATATTTGAATCAAGGACTTAAGAAAGGATTTTTTGAAAGTGAGTCCTTAGGACATGAACCTAGGCTTGAATTTTAATAGACCAAAGGCTATTAAAAGCTTTAGTGAAGATTAACTATGAGGATCTAAGCATGAACCATTCATAAGGGCTCTATGAAAACCTATAACTTATCACATAAAAGGCAACTGTTAGCATCATTAGGTAACCTTAAAGCAAAACCACTAACCAATAGGCCAACTTTATCAAAGTAGATGATCTTTAAATCCTAGTAATGGTCAAAACATGCCATATTTTTAGTGTTAAGGTTCAAAATATCTCAAGGGTCCCAGTTTTCAAAAATGGGGGTATATTATTCTTAAAAATATGGGTACCTTGGTACCATACCTAGTCCTAAACATAAAATATGTCTAGTCAATTGAAAATTATCCTCCAATATTTTAGGTAAAGTCCCTTGACAAACACATGGCAAAATAGGGAGGTAAGTCCACCACAACTACATCTTACTAAATGGTAACATTAGGGTGGCATGTACTATCAACTTTAGATCTTTGATGATGCCAACTATATTTGTTGGTGAACCATCCAATTGTAATACTCATTTTGTATTTGGTTCATAGACAAGACCAAGCTTATCTATAATTTTCTTAGGCATGATAGTGCTACTAGCTCCACTGTCCACCATATAGTTATGAACTAAATTGTCACCAACTATCAAAAAGAGGTAGAAGGGAGGATTTTTACTTGAATTTACCTCAACTTTGTCTCCTTTACCATCTTATGTACTGTTCATACTTGATGCTTTAATGGTTGGTCAAAATTGGTTAGGACAACACCTTATTTCTTAATTAGTTATGGGGACATGTTCAGTGCTAAAAGCTCTTGGATGAGCATATGATTTTACTCTGGAATAGAAAGGGAATCACACATTCTAATGCTGACATTGGATTTCTTCATCTAATATATTATGTTGAACGAGGCTCCACTAACCTTTGGATACACCTTTTGAACCATTGGTTGTTCACAAATCAAAGGTATTTAAGGGATGTTCTCAGCATTCTAATTTTTTTTATGTTATAGGGAAATAGGTTGATATTTGATACTATTGGTAATGATATTAGTATCCCTAGAAGCATTTCTCACATCTTAAGCCTCATCAATGGATCTTTTTATCTCTAATTACAACTGCCACTTGACCACTTAAACTACTAGTCTCACCACCATAATTGAAAGCAACATAATCATTTATCTACCAATTTACATTCTTGGCATCAAGCTACCCTTGAACTTGTTTAGTCTTTGCTTAGGGTATCAAACTTATCTCTTGATAATAACATCCTTCAAGTAAAAACTCTTCTTATGGCATTTGTGACATAGTAATGTTCTATGATACTAAGGCTTGGTCATGATCATCATTAAGGTTGCAGCACTGCCAAATTAAGTCATGCATCAAATTATTTTAAGGTGGTGTGGTAACAATAAATTTTAATGTGGAAGGTACATTAGGATTAATATATGCATATGGTTTAAATGGAACTATGGCTCCTTGTGATTGGTAGGGCGGTCTATTTTCTCTAAATACTTGATAAGGAGGCCTTTGATAGCTAAAAGGATAGTAGAAGGTCTGATTCTATTATTGATAAGGCCTACCCTAGTATTGTTGTCTATTAAGTTAAACTACTTCATTCTTAAACCATTATAACATACATTTCAATTCTCCAATCTCACTAACTTGACTAGAAGGGGATGTAACTTTAGCTTGAGGGGGTAAAATAGATTGAAACTCTAGTAATATAGGCATTAGAGGCTTAAGATAAATATTACTAGCTTAAATCAAACTATTGTATACTTTTATAGAAACCTCATAATAATTTGGGAAGGTATTACCACCCATTGACTATATCATCACACTGATATTAAAATTGAGGGATTTCAAATAATATATAAAGGTATATTTTAGGGATGGTCTAATCAGTGTATGAATCCTAGTCCATGTCTTTTGTAATTTGAGGTTAAAATCAAACATGAACTCATAGGAAGCTCTCTAAATGGTGGTTAGTTTCTTACCTAATGATAGTTGATTATATTTATCTTCATACCACTTGACTAAGCTGCACCTAACTCATCCTAGGTAGCAATGGAATTTAATGGAAGATTTATATACCACTACAATGTTTTTCCTTTAAAGGAAGCAACAAGCAATCTAATAGCCACATTATCTTGAATTACATTGTGAATGGAGCAAAGGTTGGCAACATCCTAGATGTGATCAATAACAATTGTTTGATGTTCTCTTGAAAAGAATGTGATACTCTTAATGGTAGACATAGGAATTTCATCAAAATGGACCAAATTTAATGGACTACCTCTATTGAATGGGATGAACACTTGATTCTTGATAGCCATTTAGGTAGTGGGGATTATACTTATTAAAACAATAGGATGACCAAGAGATGAATATTACTTTGGGGGATAATGTATTGTCTTATTAAATCTTGATTTATTATATGAAATATAAGGCATCTTAGTGAATTTAAGGGGAATACCTTTACTAGTTGACCTTGTACTAACCTTTGACACAAGAATGTTTTTTTGGATGGTATTATGAACTTTATATTTTTTAATATCTTTAGCTCTGAATGATGATGGATCTGCTTTGATAATATGTGCTTCCCCTTAGATCTAAATTTTTGTTCCTCTAAGAGACCTAGTCCCATTAGGCATGCCAAAACTATTGGCATCCTAAGTTGCACCCTATTTGAGAAGGGGATTGTTTAGATCCTCTTTATCAAACCTAGTCTAACATGAGACTGACCCTAGGCTATGGGTCACCTAATATTGGTTTAGACATCTAGAGAAAGTCAACTTATTTTTGGGTCTATCACCTATACTAAACTTGAACTAGCTTCTTATTGGGAAAAAAGGAAAGAGGTTGAAAATAATGCATAAAAGCATGTGAAAAATGAGGTGATGCACAAAATGTGTTGATCTTTATACTCACTAAAGACACACTATAAGACACTTTCAAGACTACTAAACATCAATTCATTCACTCTTTAATTAGCTTCTACATAAGTATTTTATAAAAATATATTGACTAGTTATCAACCTAATATGAGAGGGTAGTTGCCCACTTCCACACTGACCAAAAAACTATATATGCACTTAATATGACCTATGAGAACTACAAAAACACTTCATGAAGGTGAGAGAACATAGAAATAAGAAAGTAAAACATGCATTCACTTCACTACATCAATGAATTCATAATATACACTTCAACTTAGCTCATAAAATGAAGGAATTTAATCTTTTATTACATCAAATAGGTGTTACATTACAAATCTTGGTAGAGTCTAGTCATGCCAAAGAGAAGAATAATTTTTAATTAAAGAAGCCTATATATAGTATAATGGGATGAGAGAGATGGGGATCATGCATAGAAGGATGGAGAAGGGAGAATAATGACCAGTATTTCCCATCATCTAGTGTTGATTTACTTATAAAATATCATAATACTTAACACTACTTATGTAAATGGATACAATAACCATTTTAGTCCCTTTCAATCTATTTATAACTTACATTGATGATATTTATGGTTAAAATAGTGTGATCAAGTCATTTTAAATATGAATTCTAGTGTCAAAATAGTTACAATAACTAGATCAATCTATTATAATCTTGTTATAACATGGATTGCTCTCTACTAGTTCATCTTTTGCATGTAGGGATGGAGAAAAGGGTTGTAATCATGTTATTGGTTTAGGAAATGAATTAATTAAAACCAATGTGTCTACCTCTATGGCCTCCCTTTGAAATTTTTGATATGTTTTGACCTCACCATATTCAACTTCTACTTGAGCCCTTCTATCTTTGATGTTAAGTGTCAGCAATTGATTTTGATCTAGGATTCTAAAAATGTGCCTCTTAGTAGCTCTTTATTTATTCTCAAGATCCTACCATCAGCTCCATCTACTCCTATGCTTACACCACATGGTAGCTTTGCACTCAATCTAGGCTCCTTGTCTTATGTACCATTGATCTTATCTTCATGAATCAACATGTGTCATTGATCTTTATCAGTAAGATCAAACATACACCATTGATCCATTAGTCTTGTCATGATCATGACACTTGGCACCATTGCATTTAATCTTAAGACTTGTGTACTTGTTAACCTTGCTTGCATCATTAGATCTTCATGATATGATTGAATACACACCATTGATCTAAATAGACCCACTATCTATGTCAAATTACTAACTATTATTGGATCCTAACTCAACTTCCATGATTTAGACACTTGTTAGCTTTAGATTTGCTTTTGGGATCTATTAACTTATTGTCCTCCACTTATTATTGATTTGCTTGGTAAAATTTAATGCATATCATTAGATATTTGGGACCCACTAACACTACTATTACCTGCATGTCATTAGATTTTATCTAAGCTTCTATGATCTTGACACTTTTCAGCTCCATGTTTAACCTTAGAACATTTTAATTTAAATAGATATTTTCCAAAGCTTTAACTTGTCATCCATGTGAACATCTCATTCTACTTGTTTAGCTTTTAATGATTGTATTTTGAGATAGAAAAAGCATGAAGATACCAAATTTATCAAGGATGTCTTTAGGACCAAAATAATTATTTCCATGTGTTCCTTTAGCTCTAGTAAACCTACCAAGTGTATATATCAAATGTGTAACTAGACTAATCTATTCATTCCTGCATGACGTGTCATGATGATCTGGTTCTTAAAAATAATCAAATTCACACTTTAAGCTTGATTAAAGTGTGTTGAAAATATTTAAAATTATATTGGATGTCCTCTTGAGGTCCTTGTGATCTTTATGATATTGGATCACTCTTTGATCAGGACTTTATTCAGTTTCTTATTCTAGATTAGGTAAATTTAGGTATATAGGCCAAATTTGGCCAACAGGTACATAACCTTTAGGTTTTGATTCAACATAAGATGAGATATAAATGAAATGGACATAATATTTGAAGGAATTTATTTTTTCTAATGTATTTTGATAATTTTATGTATCTAAGTCTCATGATTGGGAGTGGGCCATGATTTATTTATTACATGGGTGTGAGAGATAATGCATGCATCACTTTTTGTAGGAGAATCATATGTAGATACACCTATATTTCTAAATTTTTGAGGAGACATAATTAAGGGATATTTATTTTTTTTGTAATCCATATTAATTACAAGTGAAATCATCCTCTCTATAAGAGGCTTCATATGTATTGCATGGAGGGGGAGTATCAATAGTATCATTGATTCAATGAATGGTAAGATCACATGGGAGTAAAGGAGGGATCCATTATAATATATAAGGAGGTAATTGAGTGGTATTAAAAGGATTTTTAAATTTATTTGGTTTATCATCATCTGAATTAGCAAGAGTAACATGTAAATAATAATACATGTTAACAAATTTAGGGAGAGGTAGATTGTTAAAGTGGGAAATAAAAAGGAATGTGATATTCAAATTTAGGATTTAGTAGTTGAATAATCCATTTATTAGGATTAGCTTTATGTTTATATAATTTACCATCATGAATATATTCTATACATTCACTACCTAAATAATTAGTGACTCACATATGATGTGTCCATGAGTGA